>JBAPLH010001437.1:405000-702500 GCA_037897445.1 Ceriops zippeliana | reverse complement strand
TTTGTTCTTCCGATGGGCTCAATTCCCACTCTACTAGTGTAGTTCCATATCTTCTTAGTATGGCGCCACTCACGTTTCATGAAAATTTTTGGGTATGCCGGGTTAGATCATCTTTTTCTCCAAAAAGTTGAGAAATATCAACTACAGCACCCACAGATCTGAGGATATGGGAATTGCTTTGGTGGATCTCATGCGTGGAAAATTTTCAGCCTCTTCCCGATTACAGCGTGGCAATGTCCTAGCTTCTTCATGGTCTTGGTGGCTTTATAAAGCGCAGGAATTCTTCAATTATAGGGCGCTTTTCCTCCACCAAAAAAAAAAAAAAAAGCAAGGCCATGCTTTCTTGGGTCATGTCACAAAAGAGTGTGGCAAATCAGGCTAGGGAATGTGCCTCGACGAGGGGCATTTCAAAAGCAAATCTAACCTTCCTAATGTAGAACCCTAAACGAGAGCTAAAAAGTATGGCTAGCCAACACAAACTGATTTTTTCTTTCTTTCTTTCTTTTTCCCCGGTATAATTGGATCAGGGAGGAGATATTTTTTTCACAAACCAATGATGTTACAACCAAGAATAAAAGGGATTTCGAAACTATTATCAATATCTAGCGACTTTATTTATTTTTTTAATATTAATGTTTCCGTACACGATTATTGTCTGAATTAAATTTGACACACCCTTCACCCAACTCATCAAAAATCCACCTAATGGCAATATGTAAGACACATCTATCACTAGACAATAATGCACTTGTGGTGGAACACTAGTTCAATAATTCAGTTTGAATTGCTGCCAGTTGATGAAGTCTTACGGATCTGAAGGCTTAAAAAGCCAAAGATAAAGACTTTAGCTACCTTTTGAGCAGAAATCAGATTCTTATAATCTCAACTGCCGATGTTAAGGGTTCCACAAGAATCTGTGTTGTGCCATTGGACTTGGCTTAACACTACAAAACCATGCATTTCGCTGTTATCATTTTGTTGCCGTCAGCTAGACTTAATTTTCTGGCTTAAATTTGTAACGAGATCTGTTGCATGTGCCGACGAAATAGCTTTTTCAGTTGTCGCTGATACCAAAATTAGTTGCTGACATTGATTACGATCCACGAGTAGCACTCATGTCCTTGCATCTGCTTGTCACGCGATCTAAAAGGCCAGCTAATTTACTTGGAAGGGGAAAAAAAAAATGCATCATTACTTTAAGAACTGTGGGTCAGGAACATGCCGGGACAAGATGTACTGGGCTTGACATTTTGGGAACCGAGAAATAAATCAAGACTTTTCAATTGCGAGGGCAATCATGCCTGTCATGAAATTGTTCTGACAAATGCCTTTACAAGGTGAATATTCCCTCCAACTTCAGGAGCCGTGCTTGACCACGTGCTAATAGTAATCTGGTAATGAACAGAGGCTAACTGTGAATAAGCACTGATCCCTGACTCAAAGATTGTAATTGATTCTTTCAGCATCTGCAAGTCAAAAACCTATGGGAGGATTCTGTTTATGGAATGGCTGTAGAACTGATACAATGAGCTTTTCAGTTCTTTTTCTACTTCTACTTGACAATTAATATATACATATATAGATATATATTTATTTTGTTGGTTGCATAACCTTAAGTAAGTTGACTCGGAAATCTTTAGTTAAGAATAATTTATAACAATTAAATCTAAGACTACCCTTAGTTCACAATAGAGCAGATAACTATAAAAAGGTTGGGGATTAGGGGTTTGTTGTTGTTGATATCTTTCGTCCGATAAAATTTTGCATATTTTGTGATATAATCAGCTTCTATCTTGTGTGTCTTCCTGAAGATCCAAAAGAGTTTTTGCTGTGTCTGCCTTACCAACGATGCTCTTTATGACATCTTTTGACATGCTCTTTATGCCTTCCATAACATCTTAAATAGAAGATGGATTGGTTTTTTTTTATGTTGGTATTAGATCCTTGCTAATAAGGGAGTCTCTGCTCTGTCCCAATAGAATAGATATAGAACTAATCAGAGAATAGAATAAACGCAGGGTGTAAAAATAAAGCCAAAAAGACAAGCATAATTCCAATTGCCTCGTATCTCTTGACTTGGTGAGACATATTCCAGTTCCAACTAATTACTCTTACGTTTATTCACCCAAGATTCAGGGGAGGCAACCGCCGGTTCCATACGTCCATGGCAAGTTTTGAAGGACTTCCTAAAACAAATCCCGGAAATTTCATAACCACAAGAGGAGTAGGCGACGGTAAAAGCACAATTTGGACGAGAAATCAATGGCTAATTTGGACGATTTGACATACTCTGACCGAGCGAATCACCAAAAAACATTCGCTTAACATGGATGCAGTTGAATCCAATCTCCAACTGAAGTAGATAATACAAAAGCTCTGATGGGAGTAGACCAACATATTTTAAAAAGATAACTACTACAACGTCACATGAAGGCCTCACATTTTGTAAAACGTAACCATGAATTCCAGTCTCCTTCCAAAGTCTTGTTTCTACAGGCATCTTCCTCCATATCCCGCACTTCTATATAACGCTTGCCTTATGTTCTCTGAACTTAATAGTTGCTGTTGCTTCAATTCCTATCGTTAACATAAGAACAAACCTGAATCAGTCGTTGGATTGTCCTTCAAGAAGTCTATAAGGTATAAGGCATTGAGAAAATGAGTTATATAGCCAATGGACGATATGAAATTCTACCTCTTTGCAAGAAGCATGCATTGCAAAGTCATTGAAACAGCTAATAACACACTGTCGAATCTCAAGGCCTAGTGTTTCTAGAGCAGTTAGTGTTGACAGCAACAGCCCGGGTTTTGCTGTGCAGCAAATCTCAATCCGAGTATCCCAATTTCTCCTCTCCACATCAAACTGCAAAGCCAACATGAAGAAATTTCAGGCGAGTGACACAAACTTTATTCACTACTAGTATCTTAGAGATAAGTGCCGATTGAGTACCTTTGGCGAATTTCTGACCATTATTTCATTTGCTTTTGTGTCCTTGACATTGCCCCACATGTCTAACTCATTTGAATCCACTTGCATTTCTTCCTGCAAGATGTTGATCCTTTCCAGTAGTTCCTTCATGTAATCAATGGTATCTCCAAGTATGGATGTTCTGTCCATCTGTTGCAAAAATGTCCAAAGATCAGGTCAATTAACCTCCACAAATAACATAAAACTGTTCACGTTATGTTAATTCAGGCGGCTTTACTACCTTGCTTATCTTAGGAACAATTGATCTTAACATGGAAAGCCTGTCATTTAACCTCTTTCTGCGCCTTCTCTCAGCCATGAGATTTTTTGATGGCTGCCCCTGCACTTTCTTACCTCGAGTCTTTCTTTCTGGAAAAGGATGGAGGCTGAAAACAGGCTCCTCAAGAGATTGGATTCGCTCAGCTTTGCAAGTAGCTTCCATTTCTAAATTGTGGGTTTCATTTGTCGCAACCAGGCCTGCCTGCTCATCGGCTGCCAGGGACATTGGCGTGCCTTCTTGACCCGGAAGCGGTGGCGTGTCAAGCCTGTTATGTATAGTATCAGCAAGCTGCGGTACTGAGAACGCCTCTGCAAACTGTAGCGCAGCCAATTCGTCGCCTAAGGGGCGGTCGTAAATGTCACCGGAGTAGTTGCTGAAGCCTTGCTGCACGGAGGAGATTCCTTGGCAGAAAGAATCTGAGGCAGGATTCTCATCAAGGCAGCCATAGTTCCAGCCACTGGAAAAGTAATGGTGATTCATTTCTGTTGGAAAATCTGGAATGTTTCCCCAACTATCTCTCCTTAAAGCTAGTAATCCCTCCAAAATGCCCTGTTCATTGAGCTCCATCTTCCTTTGATCACCTTTTGTTCTCTCTCTGGAGACGCTTCAATTGCTTGATAATAAAAGAAAACCCAAGTAGACACAAAAATGGTTGCCTTTTATAATTGTCGTGTGCATCATGTTGTAAGAAAGCGTATTGGATGGTATATAATTAAGATAATGTTATTCGAAATAATTTCGAGTTTATATATTGTATTATTAACATTAATTATAAATATAAATAATACTTTTAATAATATAATATAAATCTACATGGAACGGAGCTGACTAATTAATAATCGTTTTGTGTGTGTGTGTGTGTGTGAATTTCGCGGGTTGGTTGGATGTCTTTTTCACCGAAATCCTCGTAATCAATGAACTAAATTTGTGATCTTTGTTTCTCTGAAAATTTTGACCATCGACCCCACATGTCTGAAGAGAAAAGGACGGGGCTTTCATCTCAGAACCTGTCAGGGCGTCTCTGTGCTCGATCGCTCTTGTACGATCATTGAATTTTGATTTGTGGATACGTGCTAGCCCTCATTTTACCAATACGATTGCCCGATCTCATACGATCTGAAAAAAGATCTTATTGTTCATTTTCTTATCGTGTAGCTATTATACATGCTTACATGCAGCAGCAACTGAGTGTCCTTTTGTATTTTATTTTATTTTATTTTTTTGGGTTACGTGGAAGGTGGAATATGTTATTAGGACTACAAATGTTACAAAATTAGTAGTAAAGATGATAATGAATAGAAGCACAAGCTTCTTTTTCGATACTCTAAAAAATTGCAGAAATTGGGTTCCATCCAATGCCCTCTATGCCTCTGGAAATTTGGCCTAGTTCTCAAATTCAAGTTCATTCCTACGCTTATTTAGTTAATTCTTTTTTTGTTTTTTGTTTTTGGGGTTATTGCTGTATTATTCAACGCAACAAGGCCGTCAATCTCAATTAATCTATCGCTTTTTCAGTCATGGAAGAGATGGTGGCAGCTTTTCAGCTTCAGCTCGGCTAAATTGGCGATGAGAGCACGGAGACTTATAAGACATAACTACATGTTACAAAATCAACTCTATACCTGATTTTATATAATGCTGCAAGAGCCATTGTAATTTAAACGACCCGTTTTGGCCGATTTCTTGGGTCCTAGCATACATCAACGCATACCAGATGATGCTTATACATTTAAGAGTAAAATGGATGCATCTAGTACAGTACTGTTGAATGCAATTAGAAGCATCCAATTAAATTTTGGGTGAGCCAAATTACATGTCACCATCTTGTTCCCCTTCTTTAAATTTAATAAGCTCAAATTCAAGCGTAGCTGATACATCACGGATAATTTTATACTGGAATCCAAACAAAAAATAAAATTCCTTCAAAATTCTGTCTGGCTGTATCTGTTTTGAAGCGAGTCACCAAAAAAATTATAAAAATAAAAAAAAAACCCCACCACTGCCAGTCCCCACATTAATACAAAATTGTCCTGACTTATATGACAAGCAATTTTTGGGCGACGCTAAATTTATGCCGTTGCCACTGTTAATCGCCGTGTATTGTCACTGTTGAAGTAGGCCTACTTTGGTCCAGTCCGGCTAGCCCAATAGAACAAGCCGGAAATCCGAGAGCCTGTTAGTCATCATTAATTTTAAGTGGAATATATATACCGAAAATTACCCTTTTTCCTACTTTTTTTTTTTTTCTGGATAATCACTGTGTACCGACCGTGTATCATATTTCATTTCCTGCGAACATTTTGGTGACAATGGTGCTGCACAAATAAAATAATCATACTTTTATGTTAATCTTAAAATTAAGTGAGCAGTACTTGCATTGCAGATCAGGAGAGTGATGAAATTAGCAGCTTTTTGATCAGCTTTGACGGTGGTTTTTTCCTTCCTGTTTTTTGGGGTTGCTTCAAGCTAAGACACGCACTTAAATACAAAGAGTCCAATAACAAACATTGCCTTTGCCACTGATATAAAGTTAGGAGGAGAAGAAGAAAAAGAGTTGTACTTCTTGAAACGGTACGTCACATACATGCATGTAAGCGTAGAATTGAACAAGTCCTGCCTCTGGAAGGCAAAAAGACGATACCTACTCTTCCGATTCGAACCCAAAGGCCATTCATTTTTTCTTTTTTGATCCAAAAGGCTGTTCATTTCCTGCACATATTTCATTGTAGGAACTCGACAGCCCTACGGACCACCTATGGCATTGGTTCTACTAGCAAACAACTCGCTAGCTGACAAATTAAAAAGACAGTGGTTTTGCTTTAGATATCACCAAAAGCCCTAGTTTGATGTTGTGGCTGTCCAGTGAGAGGGGGAGGGAGAGAGAGAGAGAGAGAGAGAGAGAGATTTTTGTTTGGGGGCCGGGGGGGGGGGGGGAGTCAGAAAACCACGTTTGAGAAACCGCCCAGTGTCCGGGTGTTAGGAAGAATATCAGGCCGTGGTTTTCCCCCTCCATTTTTCCTGCTCTGCTTGTGGCTCCATGTGGTTCCCCGTCATGTCGCCATATAAAATAGCAGAAAGAAAAAGCTTGCCTTGAATTTAGCTTGTAATGCACATTATTTTAATTGTTGGCTAACTATCACTTTTGGAGAAATATAATAATGTGAGAACGTGTCTGTTGAGATATGACTCGTGTGGAAATTGAGTTCTCTCCAACAATAGGGAAAATTTATGCTAATATATTATTTATATTTAAATAAGATCTTTGATAGGGAAAAAAATTTGTACGGCAGTTAAATGTCACTCCAATAATTCCGCTCGGGTTGGAGTTATATTAACTGTCAACCTAGTTTGTTTGTTTGTTTGTTTGTTTGTTTGTGTCTCGAGTGTAATGATTTTGACCATATATTTCCTTAACAGTTGATTTTGTTTGTGTGGATCGTTATTTTACCATTGGTTGAATCTGAAATGGGCGGAGATTTTATTGCAAAATTCAAACCCCAGTTGTCACGACAAGTTGCACTTGAAAGGTCATGGCTACAGAGGAAAAGGTACACGTCTCGTCTCGTCTATAAATTCAGTATCCAAGTTGAAAGGTTTGTGGAGATTGATTATTTTGCTTCTACACTGCGATAGGTAGAAATGTGTCCATATCTTGGTATCAGTTTTGTCAAAATTATTTAGACACCAATGCCATTGTATCAGGCAAAACAATCAATAGAGAAGGGAAGTCACCCTCGAGAGATTGAGAGCAATCTGTTGGTGAAAGGCACACAATTAAATGTTTGATAATGTACCCTGAAAAATGGAGTGTTCTTCGACCGATTACGAAGAAAGCATCAGCTTCAGCCTTAAGCGTACGAATCGTTTATATAGATAGGGACCCTTTTTTTTTCGAGCCACGGCCCTCGCTACAAGACAAGCCTTGAGACCTTTTTGGTTTTGGCCACTAGCGATTAGTTTGCCGACATTGCGACAAGGCAGGAAAAGAGTAAGCCCTCTTCCAAGTTCCAACACTAAATGATGTCCCATCCTGATTACAACACATTTCGGTAGAAAGGTGCGATTGCATTGAACATTGAGACTCCCAAGAGTGCATCGAATTGCAGTTTAAATTTACAAGGAAAACTTGCATATACTGTTTGCTTGCAAATTTCGTTTACAAGCCAAAATTCATTCAGTTTCTATTATTTCCTGACAAGCACAAGACCTGCCAACAAAGCAAGCAGAAGGAAAAACATGGCGGCCAAGACATTGAATCTAAATGACTTAATCAATTTGTTGCCACTTTCTGCACTTGTGTTACTCTTTCCACTCTTTTCTACAGAGGAAATAGATTGGGAATGGCCAGTGGCCACGACATCCCAAAATGATTTAGCCATCAATGATGGAGCATCAACTTCAGGTCCAAGAATCGTTGATGTATCAGTTGGAGCTTCCATGGACATCAACTCAATACAATGATCCTTTACAACCTAATAGAAGCAGAACGAATAAGCATTAAAAAAATTTGCAAATGTTGCAATAACTACACAAAAACAACATTAAATGAATTGCTCAAAAGCACCCAGCACAAACCTCAAGTGTCTCAGATGGTTGCAGATAATCACAGATATATGTACCACCCAACCAAGGAATGAAAACTCTTCGAGGAAATGAAAGACCACATGTTTTCCTAATTTTATTTTTAGGAGTAGAATATCAAACAGTTAGGGATAGCTGTGCTCCAGAAAATTGCATCAAAGTTTCAAACTTTACCGTGCCATGTAAAAAGAAAGCCATGGCTCAGAGGTCCTTAACGCACCTCAATAAATGTGGGACAAGTTTCGTAACAGGTTTTTGAGCTAGTTCATCATGGCCTATTTCCTTGCCACCATCATCAATCGGAAACAGGTCCCCACTTGCTTCATCACAGATTATATCCAATCTGCTTTGCAGACTTCCAATGATATCATCCTGAGATAGAAAAAGGCATAATTAATAAACTTATAAAAAGAAAAAATACATTCATCATTTATAAAAAGCAACAGATATAAATGTCTAACATACGTTCAAGCAACATTAGCAGAATCATCATTTGTTGGATGAGTGCAGCTCTGCAAGTATAGAAGTGTATTAAGGTACAGAAATTAGACAGCTTAAGGACACACCGACGATAACTTTCATGCATATCTGTGCTCTTATGTCACGTTCCTTATCTAAAATTTGTACAAAGTACTTTCTCTTCTTGTACACTAAAATTCTTTGGAATTATACTCCCCTGTGTTTCCTGCAGCTATTACAGCATTTCAATTTAGGGGCAGCATAATTAATCCCAGATTCAACAGTGACAAAACTTGAAATTGAACTCCTAAACACAGTTACATAATTCTACAAGATATAATAACTGACTAAAAGCAGTAGCTAGAATAATTTGACTCAAAGTGAGATCATTGCAAACAGATGCATGAGATGCATTCTACTCAGTTATGATAGCCAAATCCCATTGGCACAACTTCGCATGGGAGCATGTCATGGGCAAATTGCTCAATACTTAAGGCCAGGTCATCCTTTCACTGTTGAATGCAAATAAATTTAAAATAAAATTTTCTAGATACCTTTATATCAGCAATAGCTTGTGAAACTGGTTCTTTTGCATTCAAGTATGCAAAAGAGCAGACACATCCACCAAAAACGAGAAGGCCAACAACATCCTTTGGGCTGCTTGCTTTATAGAAATGAGGCAACTTATCATGTTTTCAAACAAAAACTTGAAAAAACACCAAACTGGATTTAAGAATAAGCACATCCAAATTCGGAAATTGCTACATACCTCCTACTGGTACATCCTTCACAAATGGTAGAAGCATCTCAACTTCATGCAGACCATCAGCTGAACATGGCTCTTCATTAACCACCTAAAACCATAAATAATAGATAAGAAACATATTAGGATAACGCACTGAAAGCTAGACCTTGAGAGACTTTTGAACCACATAAGTGGACAAATATATATATATTTTTTAAGCATATCACTTAATATTAATAACTTTGCCTGTATTGTATCCAACTAACCATGGGTTTGTTATTCACAGTCCCAAGCCCAGGTAACAAAAGAAGGGTTTCTGTCAGTTGCAGGCTAACCGCATCCTTTATGACATGAATCTTTTTGGTATCGCTTAAAATTGATAAGAGTAGAATTACTTTAAAAGCTACTACAAAGTACAACCTTTATGGCATAGTAGTTTTGAAAAATATATTAAAGAGAATTGTCAAAGATTTGTCAGGCAATAGGTAGTTGATGATAGCAAAGACTACCAAACAGAACAAGCGTAGAAACAGCTAGGCTATCAAAGTTGTAATGGGCAGAGCAGAAAATAAACACCTTAACATAAAATCTAGCATTCTTCAAACACCCAAACATACAACCAAGAGTTCTTCATACCAGGTCTCCATTGATTATTGCCTTTGCATCTCTTAGCTCTTTGAAATGAATTGCAATTCCATGATGAAGACTTGCGCCGAGTGTTGGATAATTAGATGCATTATCATGAAATATTGGCAATCTGTAAAACGTAGCTTCAGCTTATGAGTCATAAGATAGAATCAGAAAGTAAAACTTTGGTGCAAGTGTACATTGCTTAACAAATAAAAACAACCAACTACCAAAAACTAATAATGCTGCTAAGAAACTGCAACTGCAATGGAATTAATTAAGACAGCAATAATTCTCGTGAAACCACTTCAGTATTTGGCAGGTTCGTAAAGCAATAATCAAATTTTCATAAGCCATCCTTCAGTGAGGTAGAAAAACAAGTACAATCAATGCAGTTACCTGAGTTCAAAGTTGTAGTTGCACCTGAAGGTTTGTAAGGAACTTAA
The DNA here is from genome assembly GCA_037897445.1 of Ceriops zippeliana. Lineage (NCBI taxonomy): Eukaryota > Viridiplantae > Streptophyta > Magnoliopsida > Malpighiales > Rhizophoraceae > Ceriops > Ceriops zippeliana. The sequence continues at coordinate 692,394 of JBAPLH010001437.1, read as the reverse complement.
TACCCTTCCCATCTTAAAATCACAAGGTCTTACGCTACTTGATGTAATATTTGAACTTAGCATACAATTACGACAAGTCCACCTATACAGAAAGAACTAATTAGTCGTACATGTATAATAAATACAATTTTATTACAATGGAATATAATATGGATCAGTGAGAAGATGGGCCAATGAATTAAGTAAACACCTCCTAGGACTATAACATATATGAATGAGCAGTCTTTCATCCCTGTCAGTCCCTGAAATTGGTGCAGCTTCTGCCATTTCCTTTACTGTCTGTAAAAGCTGTATCGTTAATAATAGCATATCGGTTCCATATAAACATAAATTGGAAGATAATCTGCTTTCCTAGACAATATGAATAAAACCTAATTCATGGGTTATCAATGAAATGCAAGGAAACTAGACCAAAAGTAAGAGAAAAAAGATTTAACTAAAAAATAAAAGAAAAAACCTGGCAAAGGGTTATAGTGGAATTCTTGAAACAGCTATCGCTAACCCACACATAAAAGCCAACAACCTTGATGCCACCCACTAACATTCTTGAAACCTAAAACCAACAAAATTCTTCACTGAACTCAAATGTAAAGGCAGTTTTTCAAAATAAAAAAAAAAGAAAATGCATAACCTGGAAAGTAAACGGAAATAGAAATAATAGACCTGACGGGCGTGCTCAGCAACCCAATCCTTATCGATGTTCAGGGTGGAAGAATCGACAGCCTGCGACTTCGATTTAGAACCCTTTTTCTTGTCATCTTTGGCGGTCTGGAACAGCGAACAAGCTGGCTCTCCCGCATCATTGGGCGGTGTCGGTATCAAATCGAACACGAAACCTCGGTCTAATGCCGAACTAAGCTTGCCTATCACCAGACCCACCTAAACAAATTCAACCCAAAAAGAAAGAAATCCAATTGAAAACCATTAACATTACGCAAAAGACTAGATTGGCAGAGATGGGTATTAAGAGAAAGACCTGGGAGGTGAGACCAGATTGGCTGAGGCGGTCCTCGACTAAATTGAGTCGGGTTTCGTCTCCGACCACCGCTTTCACCATCGGAATCGGTTACTTTGCGGCTGTAACGTTGCTTCGCCGAGATGAAGCGAAAAAGTGTGTGTAGTTTCTGATTATTATTTTGGTCCATTAGCCCATTGGGTCGGGTCGCGTCTAATTAAGTAATGATAAAGTGAGAGGCAATGAAATCTTTTGGCATTTAGACCTGAGCAAATGGAAAAATTCTGACCATAAAATCAAATCAAACGGAATTAAAATTTGTTATTAGTTAATTCACTCGATTTTAAATTGATTTTTTTAAAATATGGTTATATTTTGAGTTAAAAAAACATTAATTAACCAAATTGAACCAAAACAATATTAAAACACATTATTAATAACAAATATTATTAATAAAGAAATATGATAAATTAAATAATAACTTATTTATCTTATACGATGATGATTATAAATTCTTTTTAACAAATACATTGAAAAAAAAAATTAGTTTGAAATTAAAATAGTAAAAAAATTTTATTTAAATTAATTAATCCATCAATTAATTAAAACTGAACCAAAATTTCCACTAACTCTTTGTTTTGAGAGGGCCTTGTATTTGTAACTCATTGCATTTCTTATTTCATGGCAATAAAACATCAAAAACAAACAATCAAAATAAATAAATAAATATTATACTCCTATTATAATTATGTATCAGAACCATTTGACCCACCCGTTTTAGCCCACCTAATTCACTCATAAATTCCTAATTATTATACTCCTATTACAAGAACCAAATTATGATGCTAACAATGATATTAGTATGCATAAAGCATTAAGTAGCAACATTTTCAAAAACCATATATCAAAAGTTTCTTGTTTTATTGACATATTATTGAAATAATTTGCCAACAATAATGTGTTTTTAATAGAAGTTGATTAAGTAACCACATTAAAAAAAATAAAAAAAAAAGTAACATTACGTAACAATACTTATTGGATAAGGTGGCAACTACAAGAGGACAGTAGAATATTATATATATATATTCGATATAATTTACATGTGAGATCAAGTGAAATATAATTAATTTATATTTTTTTATTACTCTAATACTTTTTAAATATTACTATCCAGCCCTTTTTTCTGAAAACGAAAGATCGGGAAGACCTTTTTAGACAATGAAAATCGTCCCGCAGACCGTTTCTAAGATGGAAGACGTTGTAACCGCTTTTTTTATGGGTCAAAAGTTTGCATGGAAATTTCTGAACTTTTTTTATTGTGTAAAGAAAAGTATGTTAGATTAAAAGGCAGTACATAATGCCGCTTTTCTAATTCCTTGAAAGTGGTCCGCTGGATACGCTTTTTGCCAGGGGCATCTGGATAGGAACTTATTTATTTATTTACAAAAATGAATAAATGATACACAACAAAGTTTTTAAGATCATAAATTACTAACTAGTTATCTTCTTATTATTTATTTAATTATATTTCATTCGATTAATAAAGAGGTGTCAAAAACAAACAGCCCCCAAATATTTCATTCAGTGAAAAAAAATAAAAATAAAAATTTGCTACTGCTTAAATGTATATCTATATATATATATATTTATTTATCTGATACCATATAATTATGAAGTGCCTACTGTAACGATTTACTGTAACCATTGATGTGCCTTTTGGCATTGTATGTACATGTTGTTTATGCTAAGTAAATTTTGATCATTTGGAACAATCACGTTTGATATTTACAATTCGTATATCCTGTAATTTTGTATTGAATATACGGATTTCTGGCAGTCTTGGAGACTTAAGCTACCCTGCCCTCGACCGGTTCTTCCTCGGAGGTGCAATGGGTCCTGTTTTATAGAGGTTACTGCACAAGACTTTCCCTAACCAGAAATGAATTCCGCCCCTTAACTTTCCAGTAGCTTTGGGGACAACGGCTTTGATACCAACCAGCATCACCTATGAACTTCAATTTTCTGGATTACAATAGGATTAATATCCAATTATTTTGTGTTTAAGCTGGTGGCAGGGGTACGATTATGTTCTTTTAGCAGCCCTGGATGCTGAGGTGGCTTTCAAGGGGGTCTTCTCCATTTCACTCTCACCATATGAGCGAAGTGGTACAATCTGAGCATTGCCCACTGGTTGCATGCCCAACTGCCAAAGGTATTGCTGTGGACGGGAGTCTTGTCTTTAAGTTCCAATTTCTTTGCTGTAGCGAGCTACTTTTACTTTGTTTCATAGCAGTTGTCGGAAAGTGAGGAGAAAACAAATAAATAAATACTTCTAATAGGGTTCCCAAATTATGTACAAGTACTTCAGGTTTAGATCTTAGGTACTAAATCCAGACCAACTTCTAAGAGGAATTTTAATTACGCATTTGGTAAAGCTGGGGAAACATGATCTCATACGTTATTATGTTCTTAGGCTTTTAACTTGAAGGCCACACTTTGTTAGACGATAACTAGAATTATTCTTCTCTTTCAAACTGCTGTATATAGTAGGAGATGATTTTGGCATCAGTTGGAGCAATCCAAAGGCTAATTATGGCCTATTTCTATCCATTCGGGTGAAGCTAGTGCTGAGGTTAGATGTTCATTGGGAGCATGATTGTTTCAAACACTTCCCGAGTAACATTTCAATACCCAGAAGACAAAAACCAAAAAAAAAAAAAAAAAAAAGGAACTCTAAATGCAAAGCTTTTCAGACAGCTTAATTTATAAATGTTACCTTAAAGAATTCTCAAAACTTTACATCGATCTTTCGAAAGTAATGGAAAGGCAGACAGACGATGCTGATAGCCAAAATGAAAATCATGTATATATATGCTTTGCCTTTCACTGAGACTCTTGAGTACACAATCCATCCGGAGAGAACTTGAGACATTGATTGAGAACCCTTCAATAGACCAGCAATCCCCTTCAACACTCCAAGCAAGCCAGCTTAATTTCCTGGAACATTTTATTTATCGTCACGCAATCTTGAAGATGAGGTGAGAGTAAACCTTGAAGAGAACCCTCGATTCATTATGTCCCCATCATAATCATCCCAACAACCCTTGTCAAAATTTTGAGCATAGCTCAAAGGATCATACCTAAAACCACCAGCTGGCTTCGGTGGCCTGTTGGTTCTCAAGAGGGCTGCTGCTATTGAGTTCCAACTTACGCTTCCCTCCCTTGCGCTTCCAGTGTTGCTGCTGCTTATTAGTCTTCTTCTCATCCATGGAAACTTCAACTTGAGACGAGCCCAGCATGAAAACTGTCTTACTTCATCTCCGTTCCTGGGAGATAAAACTCTCTCCATGGGTTGGGAGCGTTCTTGGGCAGAAACGACAAAGGTTTATCCCTTTGGAATGGTTGTGCCTTGTGGGGTCTTTTGCTCTGTCTCTCTCGTCAACGATTTGTAGTTTGTGGTAGAGAAGCTCTCATAAGATCAGGTGAAACTAGCTGTTTCATCTGGTTTTTGAAGAAGGAATGTCTAAAAAAGACAATGATATGGAGCGGGTAGGGGGGTTTTGAGAGTGAGCCAAGGAATGACTTGTCATTGATGCCCTTTGATTAAGAATCTTGCATTGAATAATGGGTCCAATAACGTTGTTCAAACTCGACGTCAATTGTAGGGACGTGTGCTGTCCGTGATGTAATAGTAACGTCTACGAATCCAAGAAAAGCTTCAAGTACAAAACTGGCCACTTCAATCTCCATAACAAATGAGTAGGAATTACAGCACTATTAGTTGCGTTTCAGTAGAGACTCTGACTACACAATTTGCGCTTATTCCTCTATAGAGTTTAAAAAGGTAAAAATGTACACCCATCAGCCAGAATTATTGTCAGCTTGAATACTGCTACTTTTGGCTTATCGAGTCCTATTTTTGTCCAGCCATTTGTCTCGGGTCCAACATATAATCATGCCATCTCAGTGGTGCTTGAATAATATAGCTCATCGTAATCACAACCACCGCCACTGGCACTGGAAAGGTGCTGAAAGGTTCAACCTTGAATTGATGTTACTCTGAATTGCTAGCAAAGTCGGAAAATAGAATATGGTTGCAACGCCCAATTACCAAATTTGCACAGGAAAGAAGCCTTGTTGAAGTAACCAAAATATTTTTTCTTTGCGAAAAAGACTGAATTGATGGGCACCAAGATCCAATTTCTTTTTCTTTCGGCGTATCCAGATGCATGTCACTTAGTTTGCTAAAGGAAGAGGCAACAGTTAGACGGGGCCGGGTATCCCGGAATGTTAGAATCCCGTGGAAAGAATATCCTTTGGGCGAATTATTTGGACCGTGTCCGCAAGCAACTACAGCATGTGAATAGACCTTGAAAAAGGCACCATGGCCGTTTCAAGTCTCTCCCATTCACATTGTCAAAACGCTCAAGCAACAGTTGGCTAACTGCAGACTTTAAAACGGCCATGCGCAGCTTCAGCGCGGGCGCTAGACATGCATCACATCTAAGCACTGTAGGGTTTCAAGTTTTAATCTCCTACCGTATGCAATTCGGCCTTTTTTCTTTTTTCCCATTTTCTTAAAGAAGGTTTTTGGGGGTGGGGGGAGCTGTCTTTATTAATGTTATCCCCACGTAAAGGCGAAGCATCTAATATACATCCGTTGTGCGTTAGATCGAGAATGCCGAACAAACAGTTTTTGCCAAGACGAGCCCAAAATAGACTCGGTTGCATGTGAATATAGCTCCAACATTTTTTTGCCTTTCGGTCTACGGGGAGGGTGTAAGCACCCAGTAGGGGGAAGGGGCTTGGAGGAGGTAGGAGTCGAAATCCCGCCTACTCCCTGGCCAAAGGGCCAAGTATGCATCTGCTCTAACGGCAACGGATATCTACTAAAACTGAACCTGGATTTGCTCATTAACTGAAGTAGAAGTGAGCCAAAGTAAAGCAAAAGCACATACAAAATTGCTGATGCATGCAAAGGAGTGGGAATGAAACCCAATGGAAAAGATTACCGGCAACCAGTGGTCCGAGAGCAAAAGACAACATGTACTGCAAGTTACATCTTGACCGCCACACGTTCTGCTGAACTTTTCTTCACGACTCCTCTTAAGCACAACTCATTCAATAACTCCAATGCCTCCTTAGCGAGGCCATCATAAGCTATGCCTTCAACGAGAATGGTGTATGAAACTTCATTTGGTTTACATCCCCTGGACACCATATCAGCTAAGAAGTCAATTGCACGATCAGTCTGTTGAGATTTACAAAGTCCATACATAATGGAGTTGTATGTAATGGCAGTGGGTTTCAGCCCCAATCCTTCCAAGTCATGGAAAAACTTAATTGCTTCCTCAATGTTTCCCTCTCTACTGAGCCCACCAATAAGTGAAGAATAGGTAATTATATCAGGCCTGAGACCCTTTCCACACATCTCATCTAACAGTTCTACAGCTTGATCTGTTTTCCCCACCTTTGAAAGCCCATCAATCACTGTATTATATGTGATCAAAACAGGTGAGCACCCTTTGCTACTCAACTGATTAAGTATCTCAACTGCAGCATTGACCTTTCCATCTTTGCATAATGCTGTAAGCAAAGTGTTGTAGGTTACAATATCAGGATAACATCCCCTGGATACCATTATCTCCAAATACTCAATTGCTCTTTCCATCTTTTTCTCTTTGCAAAACCCATGAAGCAATGGGTTGTAACTTAGTGAATTTGGAGTGCAGCCATGCTCGGGCATTTTCTCTAGTATATCAATTGCTCGACCTAACAAACCCTTACGGCAAAGGAAGTTAATCAAGATATTAAAGGTAACAACACTTGGAGAACAACCTTTACGAACCATGTCAGCCAAAAGCCTCTCTGCATCCATCCATCTCCCAGTGCTACACATGCTACGTAAGATGATATTATGAGAAATTACATTAGGCTGGCATCCATAGGATGGCATGTTATTAAGGAACTTGATTGCTTCATCTAACCTCCCTTCCCTGCATATCCCATTAATAAGCACATTGTATGTAACCACATCTGGTTTGCAGCCCCTACTCCGCATCTCGTCTAAGAGCTTCATGGCCTGCCCAACCCCACTTTCCTTGCAAGTTGCCTCAATCAATATGGTATATGTAACCACATCCGGGTAACACTCTTTTGCTAACTGCCTATCAAGCACTTCCATTGCTTGCTTCAATTTGCCACTGCCACACAAACTTCGCAAGATTGTATTATATGTTACAACATCTGGAGCTACACTCATTCGGTCCAGAACCCTCAAAGCATTATCAATCTCCCCTGCCTTGCAGTAACCGCTAATCAATACATTATAAGTTATAACATCAGGAATTGCTCCAGAATCCTCTATTATCTCCATAACCCGTGTTGCTTTCATAGTCTCTCCCATCTTACAAAACCCACGAATTAGACTTGTGCATGCAATTATATCCGGAAGATCTCCCTGATAAACCGTTCTCTCAAGGAGCCTAGATCCTTCTTCAAGTTTCCCATTTCTAACCAATTTACGGAGGTGATTATTGCTATCATATTCCTTGACATTCTGTGGAGAATGAACTGGAATCCGTGAAATATGCCCATTTTGCAGATTTTCAGGACTAAACAGTGCACCATTAAAACGAGATGTTTCAACACCCATTAGAGCAAACACCCCATTTCTTCTCAACTTTCTAACTCCAACACAGAATTTCACACTAGAACAACTTTTACGTCTAACCCTAACTCCAGTAACACTACTGCCTCTTGTACCGGCTCTATGGAATGGCTGAACTGAGCAAAACCCTTCATGGGCATGATTTGTATGTACTACCAAATCCATAACCGTGATTAACTTTGAAACAAATAAAGAAAGGGTTCAAAATTTAATGCCCAGAAAGAAACTATCTTTGATAAAGTCGGATAATAAGGATTAAACTAAGCGGGTTGGCTGAATAAAGACACATAGAGAAGGGTGGTGAACCTTCAGAGTGTAGAATTGAACTGTGTATATAGAGAGATAAACAGAGCAAAGAAGCTCAACCTGCCAGTGTTTCCTGAGGGCAAGGAACGGCAGAGCGGGAGAGGCTTTCAGTGCCGGCTGTGCTGCTTATCTCTTCTGTTGGCGTTGTGTGTGTGCTGGAGTTCCGGGCTGCGCGGCTAACAGCGGCACTTTGGGGGTAAGATGTTTACTCTGATCCTTTGTTTCGTGAGAGAGACAATTGAAAGTTTAAGCAGGCCCAAGACATAGAAAATCTGACACGTAGCCCAATGAGCCCGGCCATTGGGCTTCACCCCAATTTTACATTTCGTGAGAAATTAATGCTTCAATAAATTAAAATGTCAAGAGAGAAACGAGAGAGTAAAACGAGAGAGTGGGGAAAAATTTTGAGAACGTGTACTAGAGAGAAACACTATTCTATTTGGGAAAAATCACTGCCGTGGACTCAAGGCTCTCTCTAACTGCTCTCTTTCTCTCTCTTCCACTCTGTCGTCGGAGGCTTTAAGAAATCTCAAAATTGAAAAAGGGGGAAAAAAATTACCAAATAAGGTAGCATCTCGAAATTTTTTAGTTTTGATTAATGCATTTGGATCCAGGATTTTGATTCAATGTAATTCGTTTCCGTTCTTTCCACTAACCCCATCTTTTCTTTTTCTTTTCTTCTATTTTTGTCCTTTTTTTTTTTTTTTGATTTGATTGAAGATTTTGATAGGAGAGGAACGGCTCCGTGTAGACATGGCAATAGCATCTGAGGAAGCAACAACGATATGCGCTCACTGGTACGTCATAATCTATGGCTCCGTATGGATATAGAAATTCCCCGATTCTTACTTAACTTGTTATTTTCTGATTATTATGGTTGTTGTTCATGTCTTAATTTCTGTTTGGATTGCCGATTGTTAACGTTGTTTTATTGTTATTGACCTCACTTGTTTGGTAAGCTCTTTTGTTTGTCTGAAATGACTGGATGGATAAACCGTGTTAGTTCAAGTTAAAGTCAACCAAAAAAAGCCAAATTTTGGTGCAATATTTATAAGGTTTAATTTTCTCAGAAAAATTATGCCTTTATGGGTAAAATTGAGCTCGTTTGGTTAGCCCATTCAACTTTTGTAGAATTTTCCCTGTTGTTAAACTTTGGTGAATACTCATGTTCTTAGAAATTTGAAAGTAATAGCTCTTTTATTCATGTTTCTTGGAGGGAAAATCACATATTTTACATGCCATTTATACTACTTATGCATTAGAAAATTGGTGTGGTTCTGTTTGTTACAGACTGAGCCTTCAACCTAAAAGACTAGCCTCCTTAGTACACATTCAATGTGGGACAACACATGCTAACAGAACTGTGACAGACTTCCCCAGCCCAATCCCTGACGCCCTCATCAGGGTCCTCCTCCCTAGTACACATCTGATGTGGGACAACACATGCCAGCAGGATTGTGACAGGCTCCCCCGGCACAATCCCTGATGCCCTCGTTAGGGTCTAGGGTGGCTCCTTCCTAATGCAGTGCCCCCGTACCACATAATAGTATTTCCAGGGTGACTTTGATACCACTTGTCACGGACTGGACCTTCAACCTAAAAGATTAGCCTATTAGATGAAAGTTATCCGACCGCTTAAGAACCCAAGAACTCCCTAGTACACATCTGATGTGGGACAACACACACCAACTAAACTGTGACATGCTGCCAGGGTATGTATATGGTTGCATAGGCTGTTGGAAGGCATTTCTATACAATACAGTCTTGCAATGCAGCAGTTTGCTTACAGCCATATCTTAACATGTGCCAACAACAGCTCCACCTTTTTTTTTTTGTCACAAGTTTTCACAAATGCCAAGTTCATTTTCAATTATATTATGATATTTTTTGGCATGCTTACCCTGGAACCTCTTGCATTTATGCTTTCTAAGATATGCTTGGTAAACCTGTTTTGTTTCCTGCCTTTACTTATTGATCACATATTAGTGTGCATGATAGCACATAATGGTTGATGGCACCACACGTATTTAATGTTTGAAGTGCAATCAGCTGGCTCAACTTAAGTTACAGACTGGTGATTACTTGTTGCTTTGTTTCCAGTGACAGGGCTGTACCTTCCTCAAATATTCATCTGCATTTTGCACATTGTTCTCGAAATCTTGAAAAATGTAAAATTTGTCGTGATATGATCCCAAAGAGACAGGCTGAGGAACATTTTCTGAATGCTCATGCCCCGGTATGTTTGCATTTGTGTTTTTTTTAGTTCAGTTTAAATTCTGAAGTGATATCTTTTCCATTCCCTTTTTGGCTATTGAGGCTTCTTTTAACTAGTTAAGTGTGTGATTTACTGGCAGACATATAAGCAGTGTGATTTTAGGAATGTCTATTATGATGCCCATGGGTTAAAAGTCTACATAATTGTGGAGTGGGTGGATAGGGGCAGCTTGGTCCAGAATTATCTAGCCATTTAATGTTTCATGTGGTCTGGCTGGTGGCTCTATGAGGAAGCAGTAGATGATGGGGATGCCTTGATGTAACAGGAAAGGTTTGGAGGGAAAGTGTTCCATGCTATTCATTCTGATTCTCAAGCTGAGACTGACATGCATGCACCTGAAACCAAATTGACATGCTCAGGAAATTTGCAATTTAAAGTAGAATGGTTCCTGATGTGCATTTGGTTAGAGCATTGGGGATTTGGTTTTAATGCAGCTTCATAGAAGAAATCATGTAATGGGAACCAAGACCTTGTTGAGCCTATTTGGACTTTAATAAGTTTGAAAGCAAAGCTCTAAGTTAGTTTGGGACACAAGCCAGCCTTCTTGGGGATGGTTTCTTTATTTTTTCTTTAACTGCCATAATGTCATGAGTGCACACACTACCTAACTCCCATATTGTCGAGGAAGAGGGGGATCTTGGGCTTTATAAGCGTGGGCACTGCACACCCCAATAAGTTAGCTTTTTGGGGAGAAGGTAATGGTCCCATGACAAGTGGTATTAGAGCCTACCCCTGTCCGTCATGGAACCCTCGACTTGGCGCAGAATGCCAAGAACTCGCCTTGATATGTGTCCAAGAACATCGACGAGGTCGTCGATGAATTCGGTGTGGGAGAATGTCACAGGTGCACACACTACCCAACTCCTACATTGTCGAGGAAGAGGGGGATCTTGGGCTATATAAGCATAGGCACTGCACACCCCAATAGGTTAGTTTTTTGAGGAGAAGGTAATGGTCCCGTGACAATAAGCTGTAAAAAACATATTGGCAAACTTTTTAAAAATCTCAGCTGGAGTTGGGAAGATCTTATAATCAATAAAGAGAATTTATTTTCTACTAAGTTTGTTACTTGCTTCAAATCAGGACTTTGTTCCCATGTAATATTTCTACTCATTTTCTTAACTAACTTTACCTGCAGGGCTACATTCTTCTCTTACATATTAAAGTCAGTTGTTTTTGATTATGGGGTTCCGATGATCAGGAACCCTACTGTTCTGTTTTGAACCATTTGCATTTTCTGTAGCCAAAAATATAAAACTGAAATAACAAGATAAACTGGTGTGGTTGGCTTCTTTTCATTGAAACATGATTGATTTATCAGCCAATCTTTCTATGTTGATTTTAGGTTATGCATTATATATTTTTCTTACTCTGCTGAGGTGCCCTATATTGGCGTAGGTATCCTGTTCACTTTGCAGTGAGACAATGGAACGTGAAACTTTAGCTATTCATAACGGTGAAATTTGTCCCCAAAGGATTGTCACATGCGAGTTCTGTGAGTTTCCATTGCCTGCTGTTGATCTAGCTGAGCATCAGGTAGTAATTGTTAATGTTTTAACATCGGCAGGATTTCTTTCAGTTGCTTACTTCACCAGCTGATATCCGTCTTTCTTGCTAACTTTAGGAGGTATGTGGGAATCGGACAGAGCTATGTCATATGTGTAATAGGTATGTAAGACTTCGAGAGAGATATAACCATGAGACTAGATGTTCTGGCATGGCAGATGGTATTGCTGGGTCTTCCAGGTATAACTTTATCCATACAGCATATGTTATGGTCATTCTTCAACAAACCCCCCTTCCTGCAAAAAAAAAAAAAACAAAGAAACCCACTCCTTGCTGCCTTTGGAGCCATATCTTGGATATTCTGTTGCCTTCACAATTTCTGCAGCTTCTAGTTAGTATGATGTAATACATTATATTGATCATACTGTGAGCATGAATATGCTGTGTGAATTCTAATGTAAATGCTAAATTTGACCATTAACACTAGATAAAAACTCTGGAAACTTTAAGCATATGGATTCATGTTTCACATTGATGTATGTCATCAGATGTGTAACAGTTTCCTGATTGCACTTTATGACAAAATGATTTTCTTGACAACTATCTTTGAACCAGGAAACCACCCTTAATTCTGTAAGATATAGCATCATAAGTTCTTAATGAAAAGTCATGCTGGACTGGTTCTTTAGAATTTTCAATGGACCTTGTAAAACTTTAAGCTGGGTAATCATCCCTCTACTGCACGGAAAAGGATTGCTTTGGAACTGTTTATGCATAGGGACCTTGGTCAATTAAGTAGTGCAGGTAACTCATGGTTCGAGTTTTGCAATCTGCTTCTACTAGCAGATTTCACCACTCCGAAATTTACTAGCGTGTCAGATTCCATTAGTTGATCCTGTTCTAATCTATGTTAAATCTGTCTGAAGGGATGTAAGGGAAGCTGAAAGAGCAGAAGGTGCTCGTAGAAGACAGCTACCTGAGTTTTCACCGAAACGACTTCTATTCACCATTGCAATAACTGGCATTGCCATCATGCTAGGGTCACTTATCTTCCAAAGGAAAAACGAATCCACTCAAGTGCATTAGCAGCAGCTCAAGTCCAACATGGCCCGTGTAAATGGACGGGGAGAATATTGTTCCATTTGTTGATGTGTATTATGCTGGGACTGGGAGAATATTGTTATTACCTTTATTGGAATCGTTGAGAGTGCGATGATACGCTGGCTTATTAGGTAACACAGATCCTCATCAGGGTTGAGCTGGACTCGGGCCTGCATAAAAGATGGGCCATTATAAGATTAAATTTATATAATTGGCTGACAATTTTATCTGTCTTTTTTTCTTCTTTTTCATTCCACGTTCAAAAGTAGTAATGTTGTTTTTATCAACAAATCTAATTAATACTTTTTAAACCAATTAGTTATGAGACCATCTCTGTAATGACTTTTTTTGTGTTTTTGGGATATGCCAACGTATTTATGTTAAGGGAACTTAAAGCAGGAATTCATATAAAAAGGTATTGTAAATAGAGTTGTATCGTGTAGATACAAAGATTAAATATAAGAAAATGTAGTTTGGTGTTATTCAATTTTTGTAATTGACCAACTATTCATTAAAAGATATAGTAACGAGCATTTTATTCATTAAATTGGAAATTAATTGTAATTATTGGTTATGATTTAATTATATGAATTTTCTATCTAATTTTTTGTATTTAATTTCTGTATTTACGCAACTCTTTTGTCGTGACTGTACCCAGTGCTCGGCAAGTTGAAAGGGGATATGCACCTGCCCTTTCCAGGATTTCATGCATGACCATATTCGTCTTTAGGTCCTCCAGATCCTGGATCCACCAGCCAAGCCAAGCCAAGCCTTGTGTTCATCTAAATAGAGTACAGTTGGATTCTTCGACAATGATGATACGTATCCCTAAATCTTTTTTAATACGAAACGGTTTTAGCGCTGTATTTTATCTAAGAATTGCAATGCAAACATTACTTTCGGCATATTGTCGTATATTGGACAGCATAAGGTTGCCTTCATGTGGGGATTAAGTTTCCTCATACAAGTTGGAAATTTAAAACTACCGACCCACGTCGTGAAAATTAAGAGCAAAAAAAAAAAAAAAAACATAATCAAGCTCGCAATCTTGATAATGCTAATGATATTATATAAGTACTTTTATCACAACTGACATAAAGGAAAAATCTTTAATTGTGGGCAAACTTGTTGTATGTCCATGGTTATCTATCACATAAAATTGTCATGATTCCGAGATATATGCTTTTTATGGTATGGTGATTCTTGCACGTCTTTATCTAATGGTGCACCAAACACTTGTGGTGGCGAGTGGCGACCAAGTTAAGGGATTGAAAAGAGAGAAAAGTTGCGCAATGTTAATGCTTTGTCTCCAGTCTACGAAAACTAAGCCGTGCCCTTATTCCTCAAAGCACTTTATATATAATGTCCTCCACATGCATTCTCGTTTCAAATTCCTCACTTTAAGTGAGCTTAAGCTTGTCCCATTGATCACTTATAGCTTGAGCTGGCGCCTGACTACTGGGATCTTAGATTTTCAGTACTTATTGGGATCAAGAAAGTGCCCAATTGCCATGCCAACTCAGGGAGTCCAACTCCATATTCATGATCACCATGTAAATGAATGTTGTATTTTTGTCTTTGCAGTACAAAGTAATCTTCGTTTAGGCCAAGTGATTAAAAGGAAAATTGACGAGCTCAGTGTCCAATAAAAATGAGTTCGATTTCACATGTGTAGGTGGTCATGGACAATGGGATACTGCAAGTCACACTGTCAAATCCGGAGGGAATTGTCACTGGCATACGATACAGCAGCATTGACAATTTGCTGGAAGTTCTTAATGAGGAGTCTAATAGAGGGTAGGCGTGCACACACACACATTTCATCTGCTGCTGTTAGTCCCTTTCTTTCTGGCTGTTGATTCGGCAATGAGAATGGATCAAAGAGCTGAGGGCAATGCTATATTCTAATCCTAAAATCTGCAGGTATTGGGACCTTGTTTGGCGTGCGCCAGGAAGTAAAGGAACGACTGGAATCTTTGACGTGTAAATAGTCCCTTTACCTTTTTCTCCAGTATATTTATTAGTCATTTTATGCTAACCAACTCAGGTAAAGAAACAATTCATAGAAGCATTGTTGCATTTTGCCTTGTACAACCAATGCCATCGGTATGAATTTTACGCACGGAGTCCCTGACGCTTGTGTGGGTTGGTTGTAAACTGCGCACATTAAATGTTTATAACGAGGCATCTTATCATAAAAACACAACAGGACAGTTCCTCCGAAAATTGCCGAATCATAAAATTGACCATTTTAGAAATCAATTTTACCCCCATGTTTCATTTTACTGGAAGCCACCAATTAAGTAGCTAAAGTTGAGTGATGCAGGATCAAAGGAACGACCCTGGAGGTTATAAAGGAAACCGATGAACAGGTGGAGCTTTCATTCACTAGAACATGGGATCCCTCCCTTGAGGGCAAGCTCGTTCCCCTGAAAATAGACAAAAGGCACGTATTTATAAGCAGCAAGCAGCTCATAACCTTTTTTATATATATAATTATCATTTTCAATTATATACTTATCAATCAGTTTCAGTAATGAAGCTTTTGAAGAGGCGATTGCTTATTTGAAGATGCTTAATCATTATTTAGTTAATTGTGTAGGTTTATCATGCTTCGTGGGTGTTCAGGGTTCTACTCGTATGCCATCTATGAGCACTTGAAAGAATGGCCCGGTTTCAGCCTCGACGAAACCCGAATTGCCTTCAAGCTTAGAAAAGACAAGTAGTCAAATCTATATATATATATATATATATATATATATATATATATATATTTCTTTATCCCAGTTTTGTTCTTTTCAGTTTGACTCAGTATTACTAGATGACTTATTATAATTTTTTTTTTCAATAAAGAATTTCTGGTATTTTTCTTCTTCTTCGGTGGACAGGTTTCACTACATGGCCATGGCAGATGACACAAAAAGATACATGCCCTTACCTGATGACCGGTTGCCACCGAGAGGCCAGGCCCTTGCTTATCCTGAGGCGGTCCTACTTGTTAAGCCCGTCGAGCAGGAATTCAAAGGAGAGGTAACGCGTACCGGTTAAATGGAAACCCAACCCACGGGCCCATTTCCAGTGGATTGGCTCGGCCTGAGCTTGGGCTGGATCGGCTTATATTCTATTTTTTTTTATAATGGCAATAATAATCATATTTCATTACTAAACATTTTCTTTTTTAAAAGTCAATTCAATCCATTGAAGAAAAATGTTTTAATTGTAAGCGAGGTCGGGTTGACTCCAAATCTTACTCTGAATTTTAAATTTATTAAATAATCATTATTTTCAATAATTTATTTTAAGCTAGCTCTTATCAAAAAAATTTTGAAGTTAATTCAGTAATAATTTTACAATTTGTAAAGGCTCAAATCCTCACTCTCCTTTTAGACAGAAAGAACGACGGGGCGTAGGCATTGCCATCTTCGTCGCACCGCCACGAGAAGGTGCGAGAGATACTGTTTAAGGGATTAAATGAAAATTCCAAGAAATTTAGGTAAATTTTAGAAATATTTAAATTTGAAAGAAAGAAAGAAAAAATTGTTTGAAAGTGAACTTTGTTGCAGTCCTTATACCGTTGTGAAGGTTTTAAATCTGACAATGCTCATATTGTGTATGTTTTTATGACAATTTTTTTGTGAAATAGATGTGCAATTTTTTAAAATTGGGCTATATTTGCAAATTGTGCTATATAAATTTTTTTTTTGAAATTCTTTCACAATTTCAATAAATATAAAAAATATATTTTTTTTTCAAAACAGTAATGGGCTTTATTAAAGCTGGTAATCATCCGATGTTAATCAAGTTGCTTTTTGCAGGACCTTGATCAGTTTCTGTAACAAATAAATGAAAAACTTAAAGTGAATTTAAATTGATATATTTTATATATAACATAAAAAATAATTATATTCATTAAAATTTATTATATTTTTATGTCTACGTAATGTGACCCCGAATCAAAATGAACCGTTGTTGTAGGTGGACGACAAGTACCAATATTCGGGTGACAACAAAGAGAGTAAAGTTCATGGGTGGATCTGCATGGACCCGCCCATGGGGTTTTGGCAAATCACACCTAGCAACGAGTTCCGATCCGGTGGACCCGTCAAGCAGAACTTAACATCCCATGTGGGGCCCACTACGCTGGCAGTAAGTACCATAGGAAAGGCCATATCATGTTACGTAATAATAATTATAATAATTTTAAGTTACTCAGAAAAAAAAATACACCATGTTTTTGGTGAAAATCTTCTTGTTCATTTCAAATTAGGGGTTAAAATGTGCTGACACTGCCTGTTTTGCTAGCAGTTGGTTACTCAATCTGATTAGAGTTTGTGCTAATAGGGTTCACAAACTCAGAATGTTGTGTTCAAACAGGTGTTTCTCAGCGCTCACTACGCTGGAGAAGATTTGATCCCAAAATTTGAATCTGGCGAGGCATGGAAGAAAGTTTTCGGACCCATTTTTATGTACTTCAATTCTGTGATGGATGGCGAGGACCCGCTTTCACTTTGGGAGGATGCTAAAATTCAGGTTAACATCCAATTTATAACCCAAGCCTAATCCAAAATGATGTAAATTCGTTGATATATATTGTAATTAGCAAGAGTTAAATGAGGATGATATAAATCCAGTTGACTGTTGAAGAGCAAAGCTGGCCCTATAGTTTCCCAGCTTCGGATGATTACCAAAAACCGGAGCAGCGCGGAAACGTCGGCGGTAGACTATTAGTCCTTGACAGGTAGCACATGCAACATGCCTCCACATAGATAGGTTGATAACTGGTTAGATATTCTAAGTTTCTGTTAATCAATATTTGACAGGTTCGTCAGCGATTATTATGTACCAGCAAACGAAGCTTTTGTGGGACTAGCCCCGCCGGGAGATGTTGGATCGTGGCAAAGGGAATGCAAGGTGAGCTAATTTTTAGCTGGAATGACGAGAATTGCAGGATTCTGAATAAACCTGTATACTGTGACTGTGTTTCCTATGAATTATCAATTAATTTTTGTCCCTTTATTGTCCCTTCTATATATACACTCACACAATCGTTGGCATTGATCTGAAAAGAAGTTAGTTCATAATAAGTAATGTGTGGCGTGCAGGCGTTTTTAAGTAGAGCTGATAATCTTTCGTACCATTTAGGACTACCAATTCTGGACTAGAGCAGATCAGGACGGCTACTTCTCCATTAATAATATATGCACCGGCGACTATAATCTCTATGCCTGGGTTCCTGGTTTTGTTGGTGATTACCGCTATGATGTTGGTCTTAAGATTACTCCAGGTATCAATGCTTCTCAGCATTTATTGTGTTTCTTCTGCTCCAGATTTGCTTCATTTTTCCGAAGATTTACCGCTAGATAAATTGTTCTATATAATAATGTGCAGGGTGCAATATGAGCATGGATGATCTTGTGTATCAACCTCCCAGAGACGGACCTACATTGTGGGAAATAGGTGTTCCGAATCGATCAGCCGCAGAGTTTTATGTTCCTGACCCTAATCCCAAGTATATCAATAAACTATTTGTCAATCATCCTGACAGGTTAATTAGCCCCCCCCCCCCCTCTGGCTGGCAATTTCTTTCCATTTTTCTTGTAACGCTTTATGAAATTTGATAGCAGACCAGTTCCCTTCAAATCCTACCATTTGGGATGACTGAAATGTCAATTCCTAAAAAAGTAATCTAGTCACGTCAATTAAAAAAAAAAAAGCCTTCCAATGGTGCTTAGTTATTTTGGATTTTTTAACATCACATCTTAGTTTTGCATACCCAGCATTCAACTTGCAACAAACTAATTTCTACAATCCTGCAAGGTTGGTCCCATTAATTAAATCCATAAAATTTGAGCTTCTAGTTCAATTGGCAGGTTCAGGCAGTATGGATTGTGGGAGAGATATGCTGAATTATTTCCTGATGGAGACTTGATCTATACCGTTGGTGTTAGCGACTATACCAAGGATTGGTTTTTCGCACAAGTTACCAGGTTTAGCCTTCATGTTGGTTTCACATCTTTAATTGCCATCGAGTAAAACATTCTTTGCCTTTGGATCACAGTACAATGACTTGCTGTACTCAAAAGGCCAAGAAATGCCTTGTTATATCTCCATTAGAATCAGCATCTACTCGTCTCTTAGATGCTTACGTGCCCTTTAAACTCTCCACCCGTTGATTAATTATTTGCTTTGCCTGCAGGAAGAAAGGTGACGGTAAATACCAGGGAACTACATGGAAAATCAAGTTTAAACTCGACAATGTTGATCAAAAGGGTACTTATGAACTGCGTGTAGCACTTGCATCAGCCACTCTTTCTGAATTGCAGGTAAACAAAGTCACAATGTCTCTATGATAATGAAGTGAATGAACGCATCATATAATGGAACGTCCATTGTGCAAGCTTATACTTATAATTGAATTTGTTTTGATTCACGAAGGTTCGAATTAACGATCCAAAAGCCACCAGCCCTCTGTTTTCAAGTGGGCTGATAGGCAGAGACAACTCAATTGCAAGACATGGAATTCATGGTCTCTATTGGCTCTACAGTATAGGTATAGCAGGTGCTCGACTTGTTCAGGGTGATAATACCATCTTTTTGACACAACCAAGAAGTGCCGGCCCTTTTCAGGGGATTATGTATGATTACGTTCGTTTGGAGGGCCCCCCAAATTCTGTTTCGAAATGAAGATCTTAGAGTTCGTTTTGATTGTGCGTGCGATACCTAATTAACCATTAGAGATTGATGTTTATGCGTCGTGTTATAGCCTTATTTCTCAGTCATTGGAGAAAATAAATCGCGAAGTAACAGCGTGAGCGATTGGCATGTGACCCCCTCGAGTTCAGATTTATTAAAGGAAATACTTGTTAGATAGACTTTTTTATTAGACTCACCATTTGTAATTAATAAAATATTTATTTTATTAATAAGAAAAGACTACTTAGATGCACCTTTTGCTACTAATTACACGTATTAAAAATAAAACTAAAAGAAAAAGTAAAAAAAGTGAATTTTTTTTATATTATACATGGTGGTATTTAATATTATTTTTTAATAAAATGATTACTTCTTTAATTCTATATTTTATTAATAAATAATGACACGTACCACAATATATGTTTAAAAAATTAATTTTTATTTCTATATTTTAGTGTATGTGTTTTTTTATTAAATGTATACAATATGTTCAACAAAAAGTGTGTTTATATAGTTTTTATTATTAAAAATAAATGTGGTCTAAAAATTTCATGCATGTTATACTGAAAAAATAAGTACTACGAACACTGCATGTTTATGGAACGTTCACGATCACACTTTAAATAATGATATAAATAAAAATACTATTAATTACACAAAGTAAATGCAGTTTTGAGGAGAGAATGCAAAGACAAAGGTTCAAGGTGGGCTTTTGAATTCAGATTTGATCATACTCAGAATTAAGGAAATCTTATCAAGTATCCTTAAAAAAAAAAAAAAAACTTTTACTTTGTATAGGTAGTTAATTCATGCCAAGAAATTTCACGTGAAAAATTTTGGACCGAATACTACATCAGTTTGTTTTTTTTGAGAAGAGGGTAATGACTTCGTGATAAAGTAATATCAGAACCGATTCGATCCAAATCCGATATTCACCGTGCTTTAAACTCAGTAATAGTAGGGGATTCGGTTTACATAGAAGATGTTGATAAATTCAGTAAAAGAAAATGTAACAAAATTTTAAATTATAAAAGAGTTTATTTTGGAGAAGATAATGAACAGTAACAAGAAGCTTAATAATATTCTCGCAAGAAACACAATGCATGGATGGGATGCTGCACAAGGAAGGTTTGATGACTTATGCAAGCCAGCACGCAATGAAACGCAGCCGGAAAACGGTCCGCAGGCATTCTAAACTTGCACCAAGTGACAAATATTAGACGGAAAAACCTTTGGTTATTATTCTTTTCTCTGAGTTGACGAATGACATATTTTTTCTCTCGCGACAACGAAAAGGATGTTGATGAATTGGGTGGATTTTTGTTCGCGCAAGCAAATTAGTTGGTGCTGACTGCGCCTGGGTCCACAGCTTCATTGATTAGAGGCAGGACAGCGAAAGTCACAACTGTTTTGGTTCAACGAAGAATAATAATACATGCAAACTATCAAACAGCGATATAAACTAATGGGAGGGAGTTGGAATCGGAACCCCCAACCTCACGCAATCAAATCAGTCGGTTTGATTGGAAGGAAATGCTTTATGTTATTGCTAACGACACTTAAAAATTTCATCATTGGCATGACATGTGGTTTCATTAGGTAAGATGAACAAACACATTAGTAGTGATAACTTTCTAAGTAACAGCGCTTCTATTTTCATACCAACAGAGGCCTACCTTAAATCGGCACACATGAGAAAATTAGTCGCTAACGGTCCCTCAATATTTCTTGAGGCTTTCTCGTTACCATTTGTTTTTAGTACATTACAAGGTTTACATTGTGTTTGGGATAAGAGAAAAAAAAAAAACAAAAAGGTGAAGCAGAGAGAAAAAATAAAGAAAAAAAAATTACGTCTTTGATTGAAAAATATTTTAAAAAATGGAGAGAGATCTTTATACAATTAAGAGAAAAATTATTGATTTTTTCTTGACTCATAAAATAATTAATTTATTTATATTTAATTTTGTATTAATATTTTTTTATTTTAGTATAAGAATAAATTGGAATTATAATAAATATTATATTTTTTTACTTTTCAGTTTTTTTCAAACAAAAAAATTAATTTATTTTTATCTCATGGCTCTTTTTAAATCACAAAAAATGATGAAAATTTTTCTCTCATTTTTCTCTTCTTTATGTTCTTTTTCTCTTATTTTACTATCCAAACAAAACGTTAAAGTATTATAAAAAATTACTTAGTGTTATTAGAATAACTCAAGATGGGCCAATTAGTCTAATTAAGCAAACAAAATAACAAATTAAGAATAGCAAGATAAGAAAAAAAATTTATACAATAATTTATAATAATTCATTTCAAATTAAAATTTACACTCACTTTTTAAATTTTAATTTTTGATAATTCAATTTTACTGTTTTTTATAGAGTCAAAACAACTTTTTATAATAATTATTCTTTAAAATTTATTTTGAAGAATTTAACTTTATTAATGCTTTCTTCTTTAAACAAGGTGAAAGAGAACCTAATCTACTTATACATAAATTCTTTTTTATTTCTCTCTAAATCACTTTTACTTTTTTTTCTTAATTTTAACTTTTTTAACTTTTTATTTTTTATTTTGTCTCTTTTATTTTAAAATTTTTAACTAAATATCAATTTTTAAAATAAAAAAGTTTGTTTTTGAATAAATTTTTGTACTTTTAACTCTTAAGTCTTTTTAGTTGTATCTTAGAAACTTTTAATTGTTGGACCATCTTTAATTAATTTTAATTACAAGTTAAGTTTATTAGTTTGAAATTTTTATAATTTTTCTCTTAGTTGTGTAGGTTAATTGATTCTAAATTTTTGTTAACTTAAATCTTTACAATTATTTTTATCTGTTTTCTTTAATTACTTAAAATAAAATTAAAAAATAATAAAACCAAGATATTTACATAACTATTAACTTTTACCAAATAAGGAAATATAAAATTCAAATAAATTAGTATCAATAACATAATTAATTATAAGAAATACATCAAAATATAAAAAATAAAATATAATTCCACTACTTTCAATAATCTCAACAAATTCAATGGTAAGCCCTAAAAAACATGCTTGATAGAGCCGGGCAATACCAAATTGCTAATATGCTTTCTCGTCGCTTGATTTCCATATATATTTTGTATAAAAAAAAATATAGGGGTAAAATAGTGCACTATCGGGTATACTTGCACTCGCAAACCGTTATGAACACGACATCATGTTGTATTGTTATATGATGTTTAAGCAAGAAACTGACACGTTAATGACATTAACATATAAAAAGCCTTGAATTTAGATGCATATCCATATAAATACATATATATATATATATATATATATGCGAATCCTCTGAACAGACTAAAAGCTGTATCAAGGGAGATTTAGTTTCCCTTTCGTCAAATTGGTCATTAAAGGAATTGCAGATTTGGCAAAGATTGCCTCATTTCTTTAACGATCTGTAGGATACAAGTGGAGGGGATATAAGCCCCTCAAGGCGCTGCCGGGAGGCACCAAGATCATAATTTTCTCTCCATCTACAACAATGGCTTCCGACAAGATTTTTTGCCTATTATTGTCATTCTCTCTGTTTTCAGCCATTGCTGCACACTCTTCGCTGCAACAGGGTGGTCAGAAATCAAGTATTGCAGGACCCTCTTCTGGCGGTCAAAAACTTGTCAGCCATAGCCGGGTTCGCCAGTCCAAACAATCAGTGCAATTGCAAAGCCATGGCAATTATGTAAACACCATTGGATAATCTTTGTCCATGTTCGATCAATGGCAATGAACTGCCTTATAATAAGCGACGGGGTGATCTTAATTTGCAGGTTGTATTGGATAACGGCATACTCCAGGTCAACTTATCAAAACCGCAGGGGATGGTCACCGGAATTCAGTACAATGGTATTGACAATTTGCTTGAAGTCCTCAATAAAGATGATGACAGAGGGTATGCCGCTTTGTTTCATATTTCCCTTTTTTTATTATTATTATACTTTTTTTTTGTTTGCCCACAATAAAATAGGAATCTTCTGTTAATCAGTTAAAAATAAAACGACGGCCAGTACAACTCCCTAAAACCAGAAAATTGAAACGACATTGGAATAAGCTACGTTAATTCTGTATTTAGGAAAGTGGCATTTTCTTGGCCATAGGAAGGGCAATTGTGTAAGCCACGCGACAACGAAGTCCCAACTTCCCATGTTGAAAACGAAAGCAACGATTCTGTGCTCAACCGACGGTAGACGGCAACAAACCTTGGGGACAATGTCTTCCTTTTTGAGTCAATTGTTTGGTTGGTATTCTTCACCAAGCGCGACAGTAGCAAATAAGCATACAAAGAGTTAAAGAGACCGGGACAGGGTAATCTAATACAGCAAAATCAGACCTCAGTGAGACTTTGGCTCATTTGTTTATGATATTTTGGGGCTTTCAGTGCAATGGAATGTAATACATGCTTAGGAGTAATATGCTCTTGGATCTTGTAACCATGTACTGTTAGAGATAACAAAATTATAATTTTTCTTTTTTGTTAAATTATGTGACCTAATGTCAAATACATGTTTTGTTAGGTAATGAAAGGCACATTTAAGGAGACAAAAAAAAATATCGGATGACATTAATTTTAGCATAAATGTCGTAATAAATGTTTGTCTATCCGCTATGTCTATTATTGCTCCAAAAAGAAAAAAACGTTCATGTAAAAATAGTAACATTTGTCCTTTAGTGTATCTCATTTTGCGTTGATTCACAGGTTATCAAGATTTGTTATGAGTTGCTCCTGACTATATCAACAAACATAATAGCTTTTTAGAAAAAATAAAATAAAATCAGATTTTAGTTATGATTTGGAAGCTTTTAAAAATATTTTAAAATTTTATAATACAATTTTGAGGAGGCTATGACTTTTGTTTATAATGTTACACAACCAAGTTCCTTACCTTTAGTTAACTCCGTTTTGCCGGAGACAGTTTTATGTTGACTCTAGCCAATCATGTTAATGAAGGTACTGGGATATTGATTGGACAGGAGAAGGAACTACGGGGAAAAAAGGGGATCTTGACAGGTACGGTCCAGATTCTCTTTCACAATTCCAGCTGAGTTTTAAAACTTTAAATATTAGTATTTATGGAACCAATTTTTTTTATTATTATTATTAGTATGATTCAACAAAGAAATAATTTTCAGCACCTGTAACTTGGATGACTTTTGCTAGGTAGATGGTGTAACTTGGATGGTTTTGCCGGCAATTATGATGTTCCGTCTGTGCAAATAGCCACGCCCGTATTCTTAACAACATGTTATAAGTAATGTATAAATAAGCTACAATTGTTGCGCACAGGTTGAAGGGAACAAGCTTTAAGGTAATAGTGCAAAATGAGGACCAAGTAGAGATCTCATTTACAAGATTTTGGAATACCTCGCTCGAGGGAAAGGCTGCTCCTTTGAACATTGACAAGAGGTAATGGGAAAGTTCCAGTACTCGTTTGTTTTTGGAAAATTCATTCTGGTGGCATTGTTATTGAGTGTAAAGTCAATTTTTTTAGTATTGCAAGTGATTTGAGAATCATCCTATCTCTCTCTCTCTCTCTCTCTCTCTCTCCCTCCAACCCTCCTCTTTAATCAGATTCATAATGCTTCGGGGTTCATCAGGATTCTACACCTATGCAATTTATGAGCACTTACAGGGGATGCCTGATTTCGAGCTTGATAATACCAGGATTTCATTCAAGCTCAGACAGAACAAGTACGTACGCAGTAACATCTCCAATACATCCTTTTTCAATTAACAAACTAACGGCCCATTTTATTTAAATTCATATGACATATTATTAAGTGAAAATGATAAAAATGAATAAACAAATACCAATGCCAAATTTAAACTAAAATACATTGGACATTTTTGGACATACAGATTTAACTATATGTCCATATCAGACGAGAGACAAAGATACATGCCCACAAATGACGATCGAAACCCGCCCAGGGGTCAAGTTCTTGCCTATCCTGAGGCTGTCTTGCTTGTCGATCCCATCGAGCCTCAATTCCGGGGAGAGGTACGGTACTTGATGTGCGCTTTTATCATTTTTGTTTTAAAAATTTCTAATTTTATTCAACTTTATTTTCTTTCTTCTTCTTCTTCTTCTCATTCCCTCTGTTACATATAACTTACCCATTTAGGTGAGCTATAAATTACTTTCTTGTGCTCAATTGGGTTCTACTCCAGAGCGAATTCCTTGTCATTAAAAAGCGAAAACTTCTTTTTTTTTTTTTTTTGTTTAATTTCTGGCGAGCGAATGGATTGATGTTAATGATTCAGGTTGACGACAAATATGAGTACTCAATTCAAAGCAAGGATCTTCAAGTTCACGGATGGGTATCCACTGACAAAACCGTGGGCTTCTGGCAAATTACACCCAGTAACGAATTCAGATCGGGTGGGCCCCTCAAACAGTTCATTGCCTCACACGTGGGCCCTACTTGCCTCACGGTAACACCCGTGCCCAAATTCTTTCTTTTCCCATTTTTCGTGCATTTTTATAGAAGGTTGGTTTTCTAGTCAGAACATCCAATCAGAAAATATTTAAAATGTGAGTTTTATTAAATAAAAATATACATTTAAAAAAAAATAGAATTGTAATTTCTTATCTAAATTCAATAGATTTGCAATGCAAGAGACAAGAGATTATTTGAAACGAGTTAAAAAAAATCAAAATATTTGTACATTTTACTAATCTAATTGTATACTATTTTTGATTAAAAATTAAAAAATATTTTTTTATTTAATGAAGCTCACATTCTAGATGCTTTATTGCCACAAACTTTTTCTGTTTTTTTTTTTATTTATATATATTGAATGTTATTAATGAACTACAAAATACAAAGTAAGCCAAAACCAAGCACAATTACGAGCTGTCAACTTAGGACTGTGCCCATAAGCTAACCGCCGATGTCTGATGACCAGGCGCTCCATAGCACACATTATGCTGGGGCAAAAATGATTATGAAGATTGGGGCCAGCGAGTCGTGGAAGAAAGTTTATGGTCCCGTTTTTATTCATCTTAACTCCTTGTCAGATGCAGATAGCCCATCCTCACTGTGGGAGGCTGCTAAAAAGGAGGTAATTCTGATATGAGGCACTTTCGCATGGTCTGTATGTATATATATTACTGCTGATTGAAAATAAGAAAGGAATTGATTATTGACTGGATTTAATTTTAGGCTTTGAATAATGCTCGAAGCTGGCCCTATGAGTTCCCAGCTTCAGAAGATTATCCAAAATTGCATCAAAGAGGCACTGTGACTGGCAGATTGTTGGTTCTAGACAGGTATATCATTTATTTCTAATCTCTTGAAATTAAATGTCTCCGCTAAAATAAAATAACTTTTTTTATAATTCGGGACAATTTTTATTGGAGTTTTATACTAACCACAGCTTTTGTATTTGCTTTCGTGCTTAAGCAATGTGAAGATTCCGGGGAGTAGAGCTTACGTGGGTTTGGCGGCCCCCGGAGACGTTGGTTCCTGGCAAATAGAAACGAAGGTCACCAATACACTTTCCACTCTTTTCTGCTAACGTATTATGCACGCCCCATTTTTAATCAAGCATATAATAAAGCAAACTTTCTCTGCTGGTATCAGGGCTACCAATTTTGGGCCCAAGCCAATAAAAATGGATATTTTACGATCAATGGTGTAAGATCCGGTGACTACAGTCTATATGCGTGGGTTCCGGGCTTTATTGGCGACTACAAATATGATTCCCCTATTAGCGTTTCTCCAGGTTTTATATTTCTAAATTCTCCAGTTTTGGTTAACTCTTCTAGGGTATCTATTCCTCTCTTTTTTTTTTTTTTTTCAAATTTTTTGTTTGAACATGTGCAAAAGCAGGTGGTAACAAGGCTGTTGGTGACCTTATCTATCAACCTCCAAGAGATGGCCCCACACTATGGGAAATGGGCTTCCCTGACCGTAGTGCTGCAGAATTCTACGTTCCTGATCCAAATCCGAGATACGTCAACAAGCTTTACCTCAATCAAGACAGGTTAGCGATCTCACCATTTTCAAATTGGCACCAAGGAAATAATGATGGCTTTATTAAAGTGATTGAGCACGAGATTGTGATCATCTTCATCTACTAGCAGGTACAGGCAATATGGATTATGGGAAAGATATACAGAGTTGTATCCTAAAGAAGATTTGGTCTATACTGTTGGCTCTTGTGACTTTAAAAGAGATTGGTTTTTCGCTCAAGTAACAAGGTCCATTCCTTCCAACATTTGCAAATGTGCTGCAGCTATTTCATATTAGTTGAGCAATTGGCACTAACCAATCTCTTAACTTCCAAATTTGGATTTTGCAGGAACAAGGGTAATAGCACATATGCAGGGACTACCTGGCAAATCAGGTTCAATCTTGTTGGAGCAAATCAGAAAGAAACATACAAGCTACGCTTGGCACTTGCAACTGCAAACAGTGCCGAATTACAGGTCCATATATAATGCCATAGCCCTTAATTTTCATGATCAAATAACATGTTGGCGGTGAGACAAAGACCAATTTCCATTTATAAGCTACCCGACAAGGACCATTTTTTTTTTCTTGAAGGTTCGGATAAATGATCCCAATCCAAGCGGTTTTCTTTTTACAACCGGATTGATTGGCAAGGATAACACAATTGCAAGGCATGGAATTCACGGACTTTACAGGCTGTTCAGTGTTGACATTCCAGGGTCTCAGCTTCTTAATGGTAACAATACTATTTTTTTGACACAAGCAAGTGGCGCCAGCCCCTTCCAGGGAGTCATGTACGATTACATTCGTTTAGAAGGCCCTCCAAGTCGCAATTGATGCAACAACTAAGAAGCTATATATTCTTTTCTTCCCCATTTAAATTTTATTGAAGCGTATTTTCTCACACACACACAAGTTTTTGTTTTTCTGGTTACATCATTATCATTGACAGATATCAATATACAGAGACTTCATTGATTTTTCATAGCCTCCTCCCGATCATGGATTTTTCCTTTATTTTCTTTCATTTTTTTTTCTCTTTTCTTGGCTTTTGGGAGAATGCTAGAATAATCAAATTTCAAACTTCGGTCAGGTATTTACTTTTCTGGGGGGTTCTGTTTCAGCTTTGTCCCGAAACTTTAAGTTTCTTGGGCCTAGAACACACGCGATGATTGCTTTTGCACTCCAGCACGAGCGCCTTATGTCAGCAAACATGAACGATAATGCGAACGAATACAGTGAAAATAATATTCGCCGTTAACGAGTTGCCGGGCCAAAAAACCAAAATGGCTTATCTTCAATTTTGTAATTTGCCCGGTGTTTACAAGAAGTCGTATTGTGGTCTCTCATAAAGGTCCGCGCCGTCCTTGTCACCCATCCTAAGAAGAAAAGCGAAAAAAGACAAAAGGCAGGTGACAACTTAAAATCCTTTCATTGATTGAAGTGGTGTTTTAGAGATGGTGGTTAGCTTCAAGCCTAAATTACTAGCAAGTTCTCACATCAGAGTAATTCAAACATCTACACTCCATATTGTTATTAGCTCTACCTAAAACATTTCTTTCGTTGGACTAAACCTCAAATGTCAAATATTTCTTCTCTGGACATCTCGCCCATATAAATTTCTTGTGGGCCTTCATCAACAGCTTCATACTGCATCTCTCGGTCTGTAGATCAGCAGCTGTTGCTGTCATCTTCTTAGCCTGTTCTCATATTAATCGACGTCATCGGCAGAATGACCCAAGGAAATAAAAAGCTTGAATGAAAGAAACGTATTGAGAAATGTGTCATAACGGGAGAGATGATCTAATCCAATGTCCGCTACCCGGGCCACAAACGATAAGCAGGCCTTCCTTACTCTTGCTGAAAATTCAATCCATTGGGCCCAAATGGAAAGCAGAGTCCATGTGCTGGCAAATTCTGCCAATACCCACAAGCCGAACCCACCCGGGAAATCATGGGGGTACAACAGTCAATTCACGTTCTCCAAATCTTCGTAGCTATATATAACCCCATCCTCAAAATTTAGGGTATAAAAGGCCCGCAAATTCTCTCCGCCCAAAAATTTCATCCCTTCCCTTGTGCCAAGCAACGTTCCACAATCCCAAGCATTCCATCCGCCGCCGCCTCACCTCCGTTGCCGCCCAATCTGTGACTTCCCAATTTCTCCTCTTTTAATTTTACGCATGCATATCTATCATTGCCTGCTGAATCTCCTCCCTCTTTTAATTGTTTTTTTTTTTCCATGCTGCACTTGGGAGTTTTGATTGAGTTTCCTTTGTATTTGTGCCTGCGTGCATGTGTGTGTGTGTGTAAACTCACAGATCTAGTTGAATGGCGACGTTCGAGCTGTATAGAAGATCGACGATCGGCATGTGCCTGACGGAGACTCTCGATGAGATGGTTTCCAGCGGTACTCTCAACCCTGAGCTAGCAATTCAGGTTCTTGTTCAATTTGATAAGGTAATTTACTTTCACAGTACGCCTTCTTCTTCTTCTTCTTTTTTTTTTTTTGGTTTCTCAGTTTTTGTCTCTGTCCATATATATATTTGTGCGTGTAGTTTTTTACTACGTCTCTCTCTCTCTCTTTTTTTCCTTGTTATTTTTACAAAGTCCGTGACTGAAGCTCTGGAAACGCAAGTGAAGAGCAAAGTCTCCATCAAGGTAACTTTTTAAGCGTTTTCTTTTCTGGCCTTATTATTGTTAGTGATTTGGCTGGTTGGTTTCCCATTGATTGAAAGTTCAGTTATGAAACTGTGGAAAGGTACAGCCACCCATGTTTCGAATGGTATGGCATGTGTTATGTTTAAATTATTATGTATTATTGTTAAAAGGGAGAATGAGGGATAAAGTCATTAGAGCTGTTTTGAACTTTGTCAATTCCAGGTTCAATTAGAAATCTACTTGAATTTTGTCCTTCATTTGGATTCCTAGTGTTATATTCGGATTTTTAGCTGGATATGGAAAATTAAACTACTAGATTTATGGAATTGAATCAAATCGAGTACCTACAATTGGCAACTTTCTGTTCAGTGTTTTCTGTTGTGACTTGCAAGTCATGGAAGATACCTGAATGCGGAGTGTCCGTCTTGCTGTTGTTAATTGATGATTAGAATATGGTTTCTTATGTCTTTTTCAAGGATTTTTACTTCCTTCATACCTGTATATTTTAGAAGTATGCTTTAATTTCTTGCAAAGTGATCCAGGGTGAGGTAGTTGATAATGCTCAATAGCCTTGCCTACTTTACCTGCTTTTTAGTTTTGATGTGTGTGCTGTGTGTGTCAATGTTTTTGAGATTATTTAGCACTCTATATGCTTGGCATGCAATAAATCTCACTTTATGGTACAATTCTTTTTGTTCAAATTTCAGCTATTCCTAGGATGTTGTTGACTAAATGATGCAGTTTGAATCTCTAACACCAAATTGACACAATTGAACTGCATGGTGTCAATTCTTCCAAGAATCGCATCATGATATGTATACCTTGTGTCTATTTCTTATCCATTTTTGGCCCAACAAATTTGCTGAAAACATGTCCTTGTATAATATGGTGTTTCCCTATTATGAATATGTGAATGGGTTTCTGGTGTCCTGTAGTTGTCTTTTAAATCACAGGTAAACAATATTTTGTTAGGTATCTTCTGTCTCAGAAGGATGTTGACTAATGAATTATGCTTATTGAAATTAATATAACTGCAAGGCCTAGCACTGTTATCTTGTTTCATGTAATTGTTGCAATATGGCATTCAGTTCAAAATTAGGTATATGCTTCCAGTGTTCCACAAGATTGAATGCATGGGTAATGAGTATGTCAGTTTTAGAGTTGAAGTGTCATGATAGAATTATTGAGTTTGTGATGTGGGGGCAAAATATCAACGACTTGGTACATGTTGCTTGAACAATATATTATTTGGGCCCTTAATTTCTGTTTTGATTGTTTGTGTGTGTTAAAATTTGGTCTCATTGGTTTTATTTTCTTTGAAACTACTTTGGGTAAAGGAAAGGGAAAAAAAAAGTGGGGGGGGGGGTGTTAAGTAATTCTGCTTCATGGGAAAGTGACTTTTTCTTTCACCAAAGGAAATTTCAATGACACCGTAGGGTCATGGTACACTTGCTAGTTTGTGTCAGAGTGTAAGTGCTTCAGCCACTTCTCTGCTTTGCTACTTAGTTTGCTTTGAGTTATTAATTTCTCTAAAGTCAGTTCAAATAATTAATCACATGCTGTTGTTATCCTTTTTTTTTTTTTTTGCATTTGCAATAAATCAAAGCATTTTGTCTCCCACCCCTGGTTGAGGACTAAATCCTTTATCTGATTTGCCCAATCCTTGGCATCCTTTATAAAACCAGGTTCTTTCATCTAGGATTTTTTCATTTCTGATTCTCTTTTAAGTTCATTTATGTTCGGAAGGTTGTTCTTATGTGTGACAGTGCTACTAAAGAGACTTATGTATGAGATTTTGTGTGCTTCAGGGGCATCTGCACACCTATAGATTTTGCGACAATGTATGGACCTTCATTCTACAGGACGCACTATTTAAAATTGAGGAATCTGTGGAGAATGTCAGCCGTGTTAAAATAGTGGCATGTGATTCAACGCTGCTCAACCAATGACCTCTTACATTGGTCTGCTTGTATTAGGAGTGGAGGGTGGTGAGGATGTGGGTCTAGTCTATTATGGAAGTTTGAATACTAATGGTGTAGCCAACAACCTTTTACAGACGCATTTTGAGGACAGGTACATTTGA
Source organism: Ceriops zippeliana (assembly GCA_037897445.1). Classification (NCBI taxonomy): domain Eukaryota; kingdom Viridiplantae; phylum Streptophyta; class Magnoliopsida; order Malpighiales; family Rhizophoraceae; genus Ceriops; species Ceriops zippeliana. The sequence goes on along the minus strand of JBAPLH010001437.1, from coordinate 660,152 downwards.
GGATGGTGCCATTGGAAGATAAATTTTTGCTCTCCGTTTTATTTTGTCTCCAGAAAAGATGAAACACTTGTGGAGCAAAGCAGAATTTAGACGGAAATCATGGAGACCTGGGTAGTATCTTTGCATAATGGATTAATAGTTTTCGTACCTGCTTGGATGCAATCTTGTGAATGTAAAAACTATGAAGGGGAACTTTGAACAGATTTCTTCTATTCAACAATTTCTTTGACTTGTTACAAGAATGGACTTTTAAGCTGATTATATATTTCTGAGTCTAACATGATGCTAGTAAGGAAGCGCTTGGCTCCGTGAATATATCATCTTATATTATAAATTATTAGGTCGGTTTTTTTGACAGCTAGAAAAAACTGGGAGGCTGCAAACTCAAGGATTTGGTGGTTGGCCGGTGGGTTTCTGATGTTATAGACCAACGTTTGGATTCTACGGGGAAGCTATAAAGGAGTGGGTTCGTGGAATTGAGGACGAACTTTTTTGAAGTTTTCATGATTACGCCGTTTATGATTGAGAAATTAATAAGTTAGGTTGCCATTTTTATCAAAAGAATAAAAAAAAACAAAAGAATGAGCAACAAGCAACAAGCATAATATTTTTCTGTCCAAAAATCAGGGAAAAGTTTTCTCTGATATTCTGTATGGTAGGTATTTGTTGACTTTGTATTGGTACCACATGAAGTGTGTAGAAAGAACAAACCATCTCACCAACAATCTCAACGATAAGCAAGCCAATTGAGGAGGCTACAAAGATCTGCGTGAAAATTAGTCTATTGTTACGATCTGAATAAATTTGAATAAAATACTTAAAGTTGAAAAAAAGTAGTGATTGATGAAGAATTCTTTTGTTGTTAAAATAAAGTAGTTAAATATATAAAAATACTTTTTAAGACCTACCTTCTATAAAACATGCCCTTTTTTTTAGCTTTAGAAATGGGGAAAGGTGGGCTGAAACCTTTTTTAATCTTCTTCAAAAATATTATATTACATATAAATAATATATATATATATATATATATATATATATATATATATATATATTTATTTATTTATTTATATATTTTCTCTTTTTTTTTTTGTTGGTACAAGATGTATACCTATAAATCTTGATTGCTTCTTTTAGATTCGTAACGTGCGAATACCACTAGTTGTAGATTTGCAACTGCAACCACCAAAAATTTAAGAAAAAATAAAAAATTAAAAAAGATTTGTATGCGCATTTTACGCAATGCCTCCCTGGTTTTCTATGAACCGTAGGCTTTGCCTTTCAACTCAAATATTCGATCACCTTTTCGTCCGGCGTTGAAAATGACTTCTCCAAATGCTAAGCTAAACCAAACAATAATGACCAGTCCGAGACATGTTTTCAATGCGAATTACGACTTTGACCATAATGTCCAGGCCTTCCCACCTTTTCCAATTTATTTTCCAATGGGGTGAGACTTTTTGTTGCACGCACCCACAATGTGGGGGTCTATGAAACAGCCGAAACACTTGTACAAAAGAGACCCAAAAAAAAAGAAAAAAAAAAGGGCCGTTTTGCGTCGGAGAATATTCGGCTGTTTTATTCTTCCAAGCCCTTTTCCTTTACCCTGTTAAGCCTTTTTTATACTTTACGGTTTTTTTTTTAATTATTGGTTTTTATTTTAATTTCATTTGCCCTTCCGAGTTTTGGTAGCCTCAGTATCTCATGGGCGACTTATTTGAAATGATCCCATATCTATAATTTTATTATAGAAAAATTAATAGATAATTTGAAGAGTAATTAAAAAGCATAAATTTGAAAGAACTTGATTTTAGGTATATAATCTACAATTAAGTATATTTTATATTGTCATATAAGATAATTTGCATAATCTTTATTACAAATTAATGAGAAAAGATTTTGTTTTGAAAAATATAACTTGACATAATTTTTAAATTTTAAATAATCTGAATTTTTATTCCGAAATTTTCTCTTTAGTATCTCTATAAGAAGTTCTTGCATTTACAATATATTTGATTAGGTAGAAAGAGGTAATAATGAAAATAATAATAATAATAATAATAATAATAATAATAAAGAAAATAAGCTAGAAAGTAAATTTGTTTTGTTTAGATGAACCTTGGCCTGTGGAAAAAGTGAGAAAATTGTGGTGATTTTTGGAAAATGACCCTATTACCCTATTGTGCATCTATTCTTTCCTTTTTAAAGAACTACAAGAAAGTAATTTTACATTTATACATACTTACAAATAAAGTAATACAATTTTACTCTATTTTCTTTCTTGTCCCTTTCAATCTTATCCAAATATTTATATAAAAAAAAGAAAATCACTTTTTTTCTTTCACATCCAATTTTTTTTTCTCTCACCATGATTTATATCCAAACACACCCTCATTTCGTACACTTGTTGTGTCAACCAATCAAATACGGCTAAACGAGGGTCCATACTTCCATGTGATTGGGGCAATCCTAGCCGTACCCTAGGCATGGGCCCCATATTTTACGGAACTGAACTTTCATTATCTGAAACATTACCGTAATTATTATGAGATCATCTAATGATGAGAGAAAGTATTGGTCATAAAATCATTTTATTTATTTATTTATTTATTTATTTATATTTTGGGTCATTCCGCCTGAGTGCATCCTTAAGCTAAATTCTGTCCCAGCTGAAATTAAATTTCTCTTTCAGCGATCTTGAAAGGGTATTCCACATCGACTCGATGCATTCATAATTATGCTCCTGAAATGTTTTTAATGGAGATCGAGAGCCACGGTTGACAAATAAATAAAAACTCATCTCTTTGTGAGTGCAGTGAGTCTCGTGTAAATGTTATTTGGAGCAACATCGTTTGGACGTTGTTAGTTGTCGAGTTGCTTTCAACTCCACGATCATCACCATTGTAAACGGGCCACGTGTTTGTTACATTAGACATTTTGAAAATTTTCTAAATGGAAATATCATATTAAAAAAAAAAAAGGTGAAAAAGAGCCGATGAAGCCTAGTTGGACATGCTCGGATTTTGGCTGATAAAAAATTATAGATTGTCTATCTTTTATATTTTTCTTTTCTTCTTCTTTTTTAAAAAAAATAAAAATTAGAATGTGGTCGGATTTTTTTAGATGGTAAGAATTTTTATGGGAAAATTTAAATAAGAATGCCAAGAAATGATTTTTAGTATTATTCTCAATTTATAAATGCAATAATCAACATAATTACAATACATCCTTTTGTTTCAAGATAAAAATAATTAATAAAACACCATCTATCATTATAATTATACATGATATTCTATTACTAAAATTTATACAAAGAAGCTTTTGGTTGAGTTCTAAAATAAGTTAGTTATTAAATATTCAAAGGAAGAAATAATAAATAAAAATAATTTATAAAAAACTCAAATAAATTATAAGAATCCATAGAATAATGACTAAGTAAAATTAATAAGAATAATATATATATATATATTAAAAATAAGGGTGATATCTTATAATAAATTAACCTTCTTAAATTAATGATACTAGAAAAGGAGCAGCCTCTATCGTACGGTGCCCAAAAAAAAAAAAAAAAAAAAGAAAATAACGACTCTCCAAAACTACATTTACTTAAAGTATACTGTTTACGGTGAAAGAGTCAATGGAAAAATTCCAAGTTTTTTCTACATTTCCTCGTAAACCGACTATGCCTTGTGGGGCCGAAGTGGAAAGGACCCCTGGCGGAAATTTCCAGCTCTTACAAGCATACGATCCCTCCCGCTCTCTCTCTCTCAATAAACCTTTAAAAAAGGAAAAATAAAAAAAAATCCTATAAATTTACAAACTGCGAACACTTCCACACTACAACCCAGAAACGCCGAAAACGCCAAAGCACTCTCAAAGCCCACCTCTCTCTTTTCTTCTTTGCTTTAGGGGTTTCGCCTCCCTCTCTCTCTCTCTCTCTCTCTCTCTCTCTCTACAAAAGTCTCTCGCCTCTTTTGTATTTCCGTATTCTCTACTGCGGATGTGTATGCATCCACCGCCTTTCTCTCTCTTCCTGCTTTCAGTTCCCTATATTCTCGCTTCGTCTCTCTCTCTCTCTCTCTCTCTGTGTATATATATATATATATACGTATAGGTGTATCTATATCTCTGATCTGTTTGTTCCTTTTACCTATGTGTTAAAAATTGTGGCTTTGTTTGATTCTTTTTAGGGTTTTGGTTCGGTCTGGTATGGTATTGTGATTTCTTGTTTTACTTCTCTCTTGATTGTATTTATTTATTTATTTTTTATTTTTTTGGTTTCTTCTAAAAAAATATAATCTTCATTCTTGGAATTGTAGTTGACAGAGGAGAAGTGGAGTCAAGATGACGTCGATTAGATCGAGCTTGCCGTCAAGGTTGCGGCAGCTTTTGTCCGGCGAAAGCATCGTCAGTCCCTCTTTAAAGCTCGACTCTGAGCCCGTGAGTTTTCTTTCATCAATCTTTTATTTCTTGTTTCCATTAAAAGTTTGATTTTTTTTTTGAAATTCCTATTTGTTTCTTTTTCTGTTGTCTTGGGTTTGCTTGGATTTTGATAATACCGCGTGCCTTTTACCGAACCTTGTAGGGTTTTGCGTTGACCTTTGTATCTATGGATGGTTGTCAGTTGTAGAAGGTGTCACCTTTTCAGTTTTTCTGGTCTTTTTAATTAGTTTTATGGATATTTTATTTTGCACTTTATTGTTGGTGTTAATCGAGAGGGATTATCGCTCAACGGTAGGTAGCTTCTTATTTTCAAAAGGTTATGTGTATTCGACCAAAAAAAAAAAAAGAGGTTATGTGTAAGATGCTTAGGTGCAAACCCTACTTTTTATTTTTATGATTGGTGCCAATTCAATTTTAGCAAGTTTTTGGAAGTTTACACTGGCTGCCTAAGGATAGAGCACTTAAATTTAGTGGGTTGATGTAGGGTTTGCTTGCTTCCCCTGCTGAAAGCAAATTATTTTCTTTAAATTCTTTTATGTGGTTTATTGGAAAGGTATGCAATATGGTCAGTTGTGTGAGAAGACATAGTTACTTGAGAAACAAGAGAAGTTTTCCTTGAAGAAGTAAAAGTGATAGGTGGTCATCCGTAAGAAATTGCTGCACTACCACTACCACACTGAGAATTCTTTTAGAAAAAAAAATCATTTTGGATTTTTCATTCTATTTCTGGCTTTTGGAACATGCATTAAGATGATTTGACATCAATACATTTCTTTCGTTGATGCAATTTTTTTGTCTGCTTGAATATGTGCTGTTAGATTAGCTCTTGATAGATCAAATATTTTGCCTTTGCTTATACCTCATTGTATGCTTTATGATCTGGTGCTTTTTTGTTGCTGATGATATGTGACTACCTTTTGGCAGTACATTCCTTATGTCAATGGTGAGCATACAGTATTTTTTTTTTCCTATAATGTCTAAGTCTTACTGCTGAGGCTGTGAAACTTGGTACTATGCTGGTAATTGAAGATTTGCTTAAGTTTCCAATAAATGTTGTCTATCTCATGGTTGAGTTTTGAATGGACCCAGCTGTTTAGGCCAATGTTTCTTTTCTTTAAAATTTGAGTGCATTTCACCATCTAGTGTTCCACTTCATTTCCCTTGCTCTCTAAGGGCGATAGTTTATTTCTATTGATTTATAATACAAAACTCCTTGGTTCTGGCCCATTGGTTCCTATCATTTATCATTAAGTGATTGGCATCCATCATCAAAAATCGTTTTCTGCTTGATTGGTAGTTACCACCAGAAATCTGTTTTGGCTAGTTTTTGATGAGTGCATTGGACTGTTAAGGCTCAAGCAATGTACAATATAGCACCATCATGAGTAAATGACATAATAATTGATCAATAATGGCATAAATACACCATAATGGAGACAAATTGTCTCCTGTATTTTCTGAAAATGTCCTTTGCTCATCGGTTTGGCCTTGTAGTTTTATAGGACTATTCTTATAACCTCAGCATCTCCCTTGCACACCTAGGTTTGTTGGTGTTAACCCTTTACATGCTTTTTGGTAAAGTGGTCCAGGGTGTAGACCATACTGTGCTGAAAGGCATTGATCATGCAGATTTTCAGTCCTAGAGTATTTACATTTTTCAGTATGTGCTTGACATGCATGAAGCATGTGATGTTATGATTTTTTTGTTGGAAAAATTTCATTGTGCACCCTGTACTTAAGGTGCATTAATAGGCCACACCCCCTATTTTCACGAGGAACAAGTTTCTCCTTTTGACTAACTGGGGTTAGTCAATAGTAATGGGAATTATGAAAAAAATCTCTGTCCCTAGTTATATATCAAAGACAGAAAATACTTTATTATTTCCTTTATTTCTTCTATCTGCGAAAGTCCTAGACATGCTAAGTGAAAGCCAAGCACCATGGAGAAGAAACATATAAAATTCCCAATTCTAGTTCATCTAATTTTTGGTTTTTGGTTTGTATATTACTCTATTTTGTGTGATTATTTGGTAAGTTTCTGATTCTAGTTCCTTTATACTTTGTTTTTTCTTTTCTTTTCTTTTTTTGTTTTTTCAATGTCTCAATAAACAAAAAATCATTTTGTGGACTTTTTCCTTCAATTTTTAGTGCCTAACATTCAATTTTGTTCCAAAACTTCAATAGGTTTTCCTTTGGGTCCATTAAGGGCATTTTGCAGAATTATAGTGGCATTTTTGTAATCATATTAAACATTCTTTAATGGACACTTAACAGAGGGTGCTTTTTGTTACCAAGACCAAACGTCAGGGTGTGACTTGTTTCATTTAATAATTGGGGGTGTGGCTTGTTACCAGATCTTAAAATACAGGGTGTGCAACTTAATTTTCCCCCTTTTGTTTTCTATTTTGCTGGGGCTGGGGTTGTCCCTCTAAAGCTGAAATTCTCTCTCTGCCTCCCTTGCACCCTCCCACTCTATCTCCCCTGCTCTCTCTCTCTCTCTCTCTCTCTCTCTGTCTCTCTCTCTCCCTTTTCTCACCTGCCTGTGCATTTGTTTCTGTTTATGAGTGTTGTTTGGCTATTGGAGTTCACATCTGTCAAACCTTTGGATGATACTTATCTGTTATTAGCCAACCCTTCTATATCTTTGCTCAGACCATTCTGACATGTACTTTTACTTACAGCCTCCTAAAGTTAAGGCATTCATTGACAAGGTGATCCAGAGTCCATTGCAAGATATAGCAATTCCTCTTTCTGGCTTTTGTTGGGAGTATGGCAAGGTAAAGCATGCTTTGCTTCATGTTGTCTTCATTTTATTCTTTTTCAACTGCTATCTCTTATATACTTTTCCAACTTCAGGGGAAATTTCATCACTGGAGGCCACTTTTTCTGCACTTTGATACATACTTCAGGACTTATTTATCTAGTAGGAACGACCTTCTTTTGTCAGATAATATATCTGAAGATGATACTCCGTTCCCAAAGGATGCAGTTCTACAAATTTTACAAGTTATGAGGAAAATTTTAGAGAATTGTCATAACAAGAGTTCATTTGATGGCTTAGAGGTATACTTCTAAAGGCTGAATTAAATGCAGCATTTTATAGGTGATTGTGGGACTGTTTTACGTTCTTTTAACATGTATGTCTTCTGAAGCCTGCTTCCTTGTTACCACTAACATGCTTTCATTGGTCACTTCTCAGCATTTCAAGCTTCTGCTAGCATCCACTGATCCTGAGGTTCTTTTAGCTACACTGGAGACCCTTTCAGCACTTGTTAAGGTCAACCCCTCTAAGCTGCATGGCAGTGGGAAGTTGATTGGATGTGGGTCAGTGAACAGCTGTCTCCTGTCCCTGGCACAGGGATGGGGAAGCAAGGAGGAGGGCTTGGGCTTGTACTCATCTGTTGTAGCTAATGAGAGAACCCAATGGGAGGGGCTGTGTTTGTTCCCACCTGATGTAGATGGTAGTTCTGACAAGTCTCAATATCGAGTTGGTTCATCCCTTTATTTTGAATTGCATGGTCTCAATGACCAAAGCACTATGGGACAAACTGGGAATGTGAATTCCATTGGTTTGCGGGTTATACACTTAACAGATCTGCACTTACAGAAAGAAGATGATATGTTACTGATGAAGGAATGTATTCAGCAGTACAGTGTGCCTCCTGAACTTCGGTTTTCATTGCTGACTAGAATCAGATATGCTCGAGCTTTTCGTTCTCCAAGAGTATGCAGGCTTTTCAGCAGGATTTGCTTGCTTGCATTCATTGTGCTTGTTCAGTCTAGTGATGCTGGTGAAGAACTGACATCGTTTTTTGCTAATGAGCCAGAGTATACAAATGAGTTGATTAGGATTGTACGGTCAGAAGAAAGTGTGCCAGGAACCATTAGAACCCTTGCAATGCTTGCCTTAGGAGCTCAGTTAGCTGCTTATTCAGCATCTCATGAGCGGGCCAGAATTTTGAGTGGATCAAATATTAGTTTTGCTGTGGGAAACCGAATGATTCTCCTGAACGTGCTTCAGAGGGCTGTTTTGTCCCTGAAAAACTCCAGTGATCCATCATCTCTTGCCTTTGTTGAAGCACTTCTTCAGTTCTATTTGCTCCATATTGCTTCATCATCGGCCTCTGGAAATAATGTTAGAGGATCAGGAATGGTTCCGACATTTTTGCCTCTTTTGGAGGATTCTGATTTTAATCACATGCACCTTGTTCATTTGGCTGTAAAATCCTTGCAAAAGCTCATGGATTATAGTAGTTCAGTTGTTTCCCTTCTAAGGGAATTGGGTGGTGTGGAGCTTTTGGCTCAGAGGTTGCAGACGGAAGTACATAGGATAGTTGGCTTTCCTGGAGAGAACAACAATTCAATGGTGATTGGAGAGTCCTCAAGATGCAGCAATGATCATGTCTACTCCCAGAAAAGGCTGATTAAGGTTCTTTTGAAGGCACTTGGGCCTGCTACATATGCCCCTGCAAACAATACCAGATCTCTAAATTCCCATGACAGTTCTTTACCTTCTACTTTGTCCCTGATATATGAAAATGCAGATAAATTTGGAGGTGACATTTATTACTCAGCTGTGACAGTAATGAGTGAAATTATTCACAAGGACCCAACTTGTTTTTCTGCTTTGCACGAACTGGGTCTTCCAAAAGCATTCTTATCCTCAGTGATAGCTGGAATACTTCCTTCTTCTAAAGCTATTATGTGTGTTCCAAATGGTCTTGGTGCTATATGTCTTAATGCTAAAGGCTTGGAAGCAGTTAAAGAAGCTTCAGCTTTACAGTTTTTGTTTGACATCTTCACCAAAAGGAAATATGTGTTAGCAATGAATGATGCCATTGTCCCCCTGGCAAATGCTGTGGAAGAGCTTTTGCGGCATGTATCTTCTCTTAGAGGAACTGGTGTTGATATCATCATAGATAATTCACAAAATTGCTTCCATTGGGGATAATAACTTTGTAGGGTCAGCTGGGAAAGCTAGTGGGAGTGCTGCAATGGAAACAGATTCTGAAGAAAAAGAAAGTGAGGGACATTGTTCTTTAGATACTGGAGTTGAGCCAGGTGCTGAAGCTGTCAGTAATGAGCAGTTTATTCAGCTTTGTGTCTTTCATTTGATGGTTCTGCTTCACAGAACCATGGAAAATTCTGAAACATGTCGATTATTTGTGGAAAAGTCAGGAATTGAGGTGCTTCTGAGGCTTTTATTGCAGCCTAGTGTTGTCCAGTCATCTGAAGGAATGTCCATTGCCTTGCATAGTACCATGGTTTTTAAGGGTTTTACTCAACATCATGCTGGACCTCTGGCACGCACATTCTGTGTCTCTCTCAGGGATCATCTGAAAAAAGCTTTGGCTGGATTTAACAGGGCTTCGGGATCTTTTTTGCTGGATCCTAGGGCAGTGCCAGATGATGAAATCTTTTCATCACTTTTTCTTGTTGAGTTCCTCCTGTTTCTTGCTGCCTCAAAAGACAATCGGTGGGTCACTGCACTACTTTCTGAGTTTGGAAATGATGGTAAAGATGTTCTGGAGGATGTTGGACGTTTGCACCGGGAAGTTCTATGGCAGATTGCTTTGATTTTAGATGCCAAGGTTGGAAGGGATGATGAAGGTACTGTTTCTGCCAGAGAGTTAGAGCAGTTGGAATTGAATGCAAATGAATCTGAAGAGCAACGATTTGACTCCTTTAGGCAGTTTCTTGATCCATTTTTGAGGAGGAGGACATCAGAATGGAGCATTGAATCACAGTTTTTGGACCTTATAAACCTGTACCGTGATATTGGACGTGCTACTGGACTTCAACAAGGTTTGAGCACTGATGGTCTTTCCAACAGGTTGGGACCCATGCATCAACCCCATCATACTGAAACTTCAGATAATTCTGATGGTATAGCAAGAATGGAATTGGACAAGCAAAGATCCTATTATAGATCTTGCTGTGATGTGGTGAGGTCACTATCTTTTCACATTATGCATTTGTTTCAAGAATTGGGAAAGGCAATGCTGCTTCCCTCTCGTCGACGTGATGATGCTGTAAATCTTTCCCCATCTTCTAGGGTGGTGGCAAGTACTATTGCTTCCATTGCTCTTGATCACATGAATTTTGGTGGTCATGAAAGTCCTGGATCAGAGATATCTATATCAACGAAGTGCCAATATTTTGGCAGGGTCATTGATTTCATTGATGGCATTCTACTGGAGAGGCCAGATTCCTGCAATCCAATACTGTTAAATTGTTTGTACGGGCACGGTGTTATCCATTCAGTTTTGACCACATTTGAAGCCACCAGTCAATTGCTCTTTGCTGTTAACAGGGCCCCTCCTTCCCCCATGGAGACTGACGATGGAAATGTGAAACAGTATAGCAAGGAAGATGCGGATCATCCCTGGATTTATGGTCCCTTGGCCAGATATGGTAGACTGATGGACCACTTGGTGACATCTTCATTTATTCTATCTCCATTTACAAAGAACTTACTTGTGCACCCTCTGGTAAATGGAAGTATACCTTTTCCAGGGGATGCAGAGACATTTGTTAAGGTGCTTCAGTCCATTGTGCTTAAGGCAGTGCTTCCTGTCTGGACACATCCACAGTTCATTGATGGCAGCAATGATTTTATTACTGCAATGATTTCTGTAATTAAGCACATCTATCTGGGAGTTGAAGTGAAGAATGTGAGTAATAGCACCAGCACTCGTATGACTGGTCCTCCTCCAAATGAAACGGCTATTTCCACAATCGTAGAGATGGGTTTTTCCAGGCCTAGGGCTGAAGAAGCTCTGAGGCAAGTTGGCTCAAATAGTGTGGAGTTGGCAATGGAGTGGTTATTCTCTCATCCTGAGGAAGCCCCAGAAGATGATGAACTTGCTCGTGCTCTTGCCCTCTCCCTGGGGAATTCGGAAACAGAAGGAAGGGAAGAAGCTGCAACTGCAAATTCTCAGCAGGTTGAAGTTGAGATGATCCAACTTCCTTCAGTTGAGGAGTTGTTATCAACATGTGCAAAGCTTCTACAGCTGAAAGATGCTCTGGCTTTTCCAGTTCGTGATCTTCTTGTGTTGATATGCTCACAAAATAATGGTCATTATAGGCTTAGCATCATCTCTTTTATTATTGACCAAGTGAAAGATCGAGGTGTCATTTCTGACAGCCGGAATAATACCATGTTATTTGCTTTTTTTCATGTCCTTGCTTTGATTTTCCATGAAGATGTAGTGGCACGAGAAATTGCCTCCAAGAATGGTCTTGTTAAGATTGTGTCAGATTTGCTTTCACAATGGGATTCTGGTTCGATTGAGAGAGAAAAACAAGAAGTTCCAAAATGGGTAATAACAGCTTTTCTTGCTATTGATCGGCTCTTGCAGGCTGGTCAGAAATTTAACTCAGAAATTCTAGAGCAGTTGAAAAAGGATGAACGCAGCGGTCATCAAAGTGCAGTTACTATTGATGAGGATAAGCATAATAGAGTGCAATCTGCACTGGGGCTACCTATAAAACATGTAGATGTAAATGAGCAGAAGAGACTTGTTCAGATAGCTTGCAATTGCATCAGGAATCAACTTCCATCAGAAACAATGCATGCTGTTCTGCAGCTGTGTTCCACTCTCACCAGAATTCATTCTGTTGCTCTTTGTTTTCTTGAAGCTGAAGGTGTAAGTTTGCTCCTTTCTTTGCCAACCAGTAATCTATTTCCAGGATTTGACACTCTTGCTGCTACCATTATCCGCCATGTCCTTGAAGATCCCCAAACTCTTCAGCAAGCAATGGAATCAGAAATAAAGCATAGCCTTGTAGCTGCTGCTAATAGACATTCAAATGGAAGAGTCACACCGCGGAGTTTTCTTCTAAATTTGAGTTCAGTCATCTCGAGGGATCCAGTGATTTTTATGCATGCCGCACGGTCAGTTTGCCAAGTTGAGATGGTAGGTGAAAGGCCTTACATTATGTTGCTCAAAGATCGTGAGAAAGATAAAACCAAAGAGAAAGAAAAAGGGAAGGAGAAAACATCAGAAAAGGACAAATTGTGTGCTACTGATGGGAAGGCTGCTTTGGGCAATGTGAACATATCGCCTGGGAGTGGACATGGTAAAGATTCCAGTTCCAAGAATGCGAAAGCTCACCGGAAATCTCCCCAGAGCTTTATAATTGTAATTGAGATTCTTTTGGATTCCATAAGCAGTTTTATACCTCCTATGAAAGAAGAAGCAGCAACAGATTTGCTAGATGATGGGCCATCATCAAGCGATATGGATATTGATGTTGCTGGTGTCAAGGGAAAAGGAAAAGCCATTGCTGCTGTGTCTGAAGAAACTGGAACCAGTGCTCAAAATGTTTCTGCTTGCCTTGCGAAGGTTGTGTTTGTCCTGAAGCTTCTGACAGAGATTCTTTTGATGTATTCTTCATCCGTCCAGGTGCTGCTTAGAAAAGATGCTGAACTCAGTGGCTGCAGGGGTCGTCCTAATGGATTGTGCACTGGAGGAATATTTCACCATATTCTTCACTGGTTTATTCCATATACTCGGAATTTGAAAAAGGAAAGGAAGGTAGAGGGTGACTGGCGGCATAGACTGGCAAGTAGGGCTAGTCAGTGTTTGGTGGCATCTTGTGTCCGTTCAGCTGAGGCAAGAAAGAGAGTATTCACTGTGATCAGTAGTATTTTCAGTGACTTTGTTGATTCTTGTCATGGTTTTAGGCCACCAACCAATGATATACAGGCTTATGTTGATTTGCTTAATGATATTCTTGGTGCTCGTCCACCTACTGGTTCATCTATCTCCCCAGAAGCTTCGGCCACTTTCATAGAAGTTGGTTTGGTTAAATCCTTGACACGGACTCTTGAAGTGTTGGATCTGGACAATATTGACTCACCAAAAGTTGTAACTGGTCTCATTAAAGCTCTTGAGTTGGTGACCAAGGAGCATGTTAACTCTGCTGATTCTAGTGTAGGGAAGAGTGAGAATTCAACAAAACCCCCTGCTGAGAATCAATCTGGAGAAGTGGGGAATGTTGACATATCCCAGTCAGAAATGGCATCCCAATCTAATCACAGTTTGGTGTCATCTGGCCTTTCTGAATCATTTAATGCAGTCCCAAGCTATGGTCGATCTGAAGCTCTTACAGAAGATATGGAGCATGACCAGGATCTTGCTGGAGGTTTTGTCTCCACTACTGAGGATGAACATATGCATGAAACTCCTGAGGATATGAGAGGTCTTGAAAATGGTATGGATACCGTTGGAATACGATTTGAAATCCAGCCTCATGAACAAGGAACTGTTAATGAAGAGGATGATGAAGATGAAGAGATGTCTGGGGATGATGGGGATGAAGTAGATGATGATGATGATGAAGACGATGATGAAGGGCACAATGAGCTGGAAGAGGATGTAGTCCATCACTTACCACATCCTGACACAGATCAAGATGATCATGATATTGAGGATGATGAGTTTGATGAGGAAGTCCTGGAGGAAGATGATGAAGATGACGAGGACGATGAGGACGGAGTGATTCTTAGGCTGGAGGAGGGAATCAATGGGATAAATGTTTTTGAACATATAGAAGTTTTTGGTAGAGATCGTGGCTTTCCTAGTGAAACTTTTCACTTAATGCCAGTTGAAGTTTTTGGTTCTAGACACCAAGGACGAACTACATCAATCTACAATCTTCTTGGCAGGAGTGGGGATGCTGCTGCCCCTCCTCACCACCCTCTTTTGGTAGGACCTTCTTCACAGCACACAGCCCCTCCAAGACAAGCAGGTGAGCTCTACAATTATATGTACTTTGCAATTCTTTGTTGCTTTTATTTAAATTCTCTTGCATAGAACTGGTTTCCTTTTACTTATAATTGGACTCTATTGATTTGTGTGAAATTTGCTCCTAATTTTTGTGTTTGGAAATTTTTTTACTGTATGGTCTTTTCAGGCAGGAATTTGGAGAACACCTCATCACAGTTGGATGCTATTTTTCGGTCACTTAGAAATGGGCGCAATGGGCACCGTCCGAATATGTGGATTGATGATAACCAGCAAAGGGGTGGATCTAATGCATCTTTACCCCGAGGGCTGGAGGAGTTGCTTGTTTCTCAGTTGAGGCGGCCGACATCCGATAAATCTTCTGCTCAGAACAAATCAGCAGTGGAAGCTAAAAATAATGGTGAAGTTAGTCAGTTACAGGAGCCAGAAGCAGTTGCACAGGTTGATGTTCATCTTGAGAACAACTTGAATCATGGAAGTAACAATGTGCCTCCTACTGTGGCAACTGATGTTTCTGGCAACACTGATAACAGACCAGGGGCTGGTGATTCTCACTCTCATTCTGTTGAAATGCAGTTTGAACAGAATGACTTGGCTGTCCGTGATGTTGAAGCAGTGAGCCAAGAGAGCAGTGGAAGTGGGGCAACATTAGGGGAAAGCCTTCGGAGCCTGGATGTTGAAATTGGAAGTGTTGATGGGCATGATGATGGTGGGGAGAGGCAAGGTTCAGCTGATAGGATACCTTTGGATCCACAAGCCACGAGGACAAGAAGAATGAATGCATCATTTGGGAATTCTGCTTCTGTAAGCGGAAGGGATGCATCCCTTCATAGTGTCACAGAAGTTTCTGAAAATTCTAGCAGGGAAGCAGAGGATAGTCCAGCCATGGAGCAGCAAATTGGTGGTAATGCCAGTTCTGGGACAATTGATCCCACATTCTTGGATGCTCTTCCCGAGGAACTTCGTGCTGAAGTTCTCTCTGCTCAGCAGGGTCAAGTGGCCCAGCCTTCAAATTCTGAACCACAAAATATGGGAGACATTGACCCTGAGTTTCTTGCAGCACTTCCTGCAGATATCCGGGCAGAAGTTTTGGCACAGCAACAAGCACAAAGGCTTCAACAATCTCAGGAACTTGAAGGCCAGCCTGTGGAAATGGATACAGTCTCTATCATTGCAACATTTCCTTCAGATCTGCGTGAAGAGGTAGATTCCTTCTCGTGCAATGCTTGCTTGAACACAAATGTGTTTGATTTTAAGACAAATAATTATTGGATCTTCAGGTCCTCCTCACTTCATCTGATGCCGTTCTTGCCAATCTCACTCCTGCTCTAGTTGCGGAGGCCAATATGTTGCGGGAAAGATTTGCACATCGCTATCATAATCGTGCACTCCTTGGTATGTACCCTAGGAGTCGCCGGGGTGAGTCCTCTCGCCGGGGTGATGGCATTTTATTCAGTTGGAGAGAGCTGGTCTTGCCTCACGGAGGTCAGTTGCTGCTACGGTTGTTGAAGCTGATGGAGCTCCTTTAGTTGAGATTGAATCTCTACAAGCAATGATTCGGGTGCTTTGCATTGTTCAGGTACTTATTTAGTTAGTCAAATGTTCTATTGATACATATTACTCTTCATCTAATCCATGTGTTGATGGATTTGATCTTTCAGCCACTGTATAGGGGATCATTTCAAAGGCTTCTTCTGAATTTGTGTGCTCATAGTGAAACCAGAAGTTCTTTGGTAAAAATAATGATGGACATGTTGATGCTTGACTCAAGAAGGCCTTTTAATTATCTAGATGCTTCTGAGCCATCATATCGGCTTTACACATGTCAAAGAAATGTGATTTACTCTCATCCACAATCCTTTGATGGTAAAATATTTTATTTGATTTATCTTTCTATCTGGTGATTCATTACTTGCTACTCTGACAACAGAGGACTATAATCTCTAAGTCCTTTCTGAGTTGGGTATGTTTGACATGAATTCGGGAATTTGGCAGAATTTGGTTACCTACAAACATGATTGATTATGTGAAGGAGTTCGCAATTTATCAATTCTAAGTGAAAATCAAATGGTATCATGTCTAAATCATACTACTCATGAACTCGATGAAGATGTTTTAGTGTTTGAATCTTTGCAGTATCTTTTTTCTTTTACTTTAATTCAATATTATTGTGCTACAATTGTTCTGGCTTTGATGTTATGCACTAGATTCAAATTATTTAAGTTTATTTCAGACTTCGATCTCATATTGTAGCAGTAGTAATAGGAGTTGGTGGCTTATGCAAGGTGGTTTACTTTTCAGGGGTTCCACCCTTGGTGTCTAGGCGGATTCTTGAGACCCTGACTTACTTGGCACGGAATCATCCCATTGTTGCAAAAATTTTGCTTCAGTTTAGGTTGCCACTCGCAGCACAATCGGCGAACACTGATCAAGGAACTAGCAAAGCTGCAATGGTTATTGAGGAGAATGAAATTGAAGGACAGCTGCATAAAGAGGGATATATATCGATTGCCCTGCTTTTGAGCCTCTTGAACAAACCTCTTTATTTGAGGAGCATAGCACATCTCGAACAGGTGATGTTTGCATACGATGATGCTTTTGCTAATTAATTATATTCAGCATGTCCATTGGGGATGGTGTGATACTTACTTTAGTTCCTTTTGCAGCTTCTGAATTTGTTGGAGGTTATCATTGACGATGCAGAAAAAAAGTCAAGCGCAATGGAAAAATCGCAAACTGTTGTAACTGCTCCTCAAATGACCATCTCAAGTGCTGAGATTAGTTGGGAAGCCGGTGCTGTTTTGTCAGGAAATGATGGTTTGTCATCCACTGCATTTGATTCGTCCCAAATGACAGCTTCTGGTGCAAGTAATGAAGATGTTGCTCAAAGTATGCTCCTTAACCTGCCAGAAGCAGAACTTCGGCTTCTGTGTTCATTGCTTGCTCGGGAAGGGTATGATTAAGCCTCAGACCTACAACCATGAAATTTAACATTTTTTATGTCCTGTTTCTTGTGCTAATTCGTAATGACTAGTTGTTTAGCAATATTTCCATCTTTATGCATACCATCTGTCATGGTTGGACCACTGTTGTCTTGTTATGGAGAACTTCGCATACAATTGGCAAGATAGGTACTGATGATGCAAGAATTTCTCTCGAGCCAGGGAGGACTTTTACCTCCCAAGTACTTTTGAAACAATTTGTTGTTTTCTGCTAATAGTGACGTGATCATTTTGAATTTTAAGGGTCTTGTACTTGAAAGCTTGTTCTGTGATTATTGTTTTCTGTTCCCAGGCTCTCAGATAATGCTTATGCTCTTGTGGCGGAGGTAATGAAGAAATTGGTGGCTATTGCTTCCACCCATTGTCAACTGTTTATTAACAAGCTAGCAGATGCTTTGCAAAACTTGACTAAATCTGCTATGCAAGAGCTGCGCGTATTTGGAGAAGATGTGAAAGCACTCCTTAGCACAGCATCTTCTGATGGAGCTGCAATCTTAAGGGTTTTGCAGGCATTAAGTTCTCTTCTCACATCACTGGTTGAGAAAGAGAAGGGCCAGCAAAGTCTTCCAGCAAAGGAGCATAGTGCTACTCTTTCTCTGGTATCTAGCATCAATGCAGATTTAGAGCCTTTGTGGCTGGAACTTAGCACTTGCATAAGCAAAATAGAGAGCTATTCAGATGCTGCACCTGATATGCTGCTTTTCTCTAGAGCTTCCACATCCAAACCATCTGGACTAATGCCTCCACTCCCTGTGGGCTCTCAGAACATTTTGCCATATATTGAATCCTTCTTTGTGATATGTGAGAAGATACATTCTGCACAGGCAGGTTCCAGTCATGATTATACTAATGCTGCACCTGAAGTTGAAGATGGAAGCACCTCAACTGCACAGCATAAAACCTCTAGTCCTGTCCTCAAGGCTGATGAGAAACACATTGCTTTTGTGAAGTTTTCAGAGAAACACAGGAAGCTACTTAATGCTTTCATCCGTCAGAATCCTGCGTTGCTTGAGAAGTCTTTCTCGCTTATGCTGAAAGTACCACGCTTTGTTGATTTTGATAACAAATGTGCCCACTTTAGATCAAAAATCAAGCATCAGCATGATCATCATCAGAGTCCTTTGAGAATTTCTGTTAGAAGAGCCTACGTACTAGAAGATTCATACAACCAACTTCGCATGCGTTCAACTCAGGAATTGAAAGGACGGTTGACTGTTCACTTTCAAGGAGAGGAAGGTATAGATGCTGGTGGACTCACAAGGGAATGGTATCAGTTGTTATCCAGGGTTATTTTTGACAAGGGAGCACTACTTTTCACTACTGTGGGGAATGAATCAACATTTCAACCTAATCCCAACTCTGTTTACCAAACAGAACATCTTTCATACTTCAAGTTCGTTGGCAGAGTTGTGAGTATTATTTTATATGCTCGGTCTCTCTCTCTCTCTCTCTCATTATTTTCTCGTGTGGGGTTTAAATCAGGCCCTCTTGTTGTGTTAAATGTTGATTAGGTTTCTTGTCTTGATTATTAACTATATCTTTCAGGTTGGAAAAGCTCTCTTGGATGGGCAACTCTTGGATGTCTACTTTACCCGATCTTTTTACAAGCATATTTTAGGAGTTAAAGTTACATATCATGACATTGAGGCTATTGATCCTGATTACTTCAAAAACTTGAAATGGATGCTTGAGGTACCTCCATGTTACTCTTTTTGACTCTCTCTCTCTCTCTCTCTCTCTCTCTCTCCTTCCTTCTTGTGTTCTGTCTCAGTGTGTCTTACTTGCTATGCCTTTTCTTTGCCAGAATGATATAAGTGATGTTTTGGACCTTACCTTCAGTATTGATGCCGATGAGGAGAAGCTTATACTCTATGAAAGGACTGAAGTAATGGTTTTTTTCATACCTGTGTGATTTGAGTTTTGTTAGGTCATTTTTATAATCCATGTTGTTAGGTCACTTTTATAACCCGGTTTGGTTCAAATATTTGCAGGTAACTGACCATGAACTGATTCCTGGTGGACGTAATATGAAAGTTACTGAGGAGAATAAGCACCAATATGTTGATTTAGTTGCTGAGCATCGTTTGACTACTGCAATTCGTCCTCAAATAAATGCCTTTCTGGAAGGATTCAGTGAACTCATTCCCAGGGAATTGATATCCATTTTCAATGACAAGGAATTGGAATTATTGATCAGTGGGCTCCCAGATATTGATTGTGAGTTTATGTTATTGACTTTGTGTGCATAATATCCCCTCTTCTTCCCCTCCTCTGTCTTCCAAAAGTAGGCCAACACAAAAGATTTCCAATATATAAACGAGGCATTGAAGAGTTGTTTATCAATGTCTTCCAGTGGATGATTTGAGGGCCAGCACTGAGTATTCTGGTTATAGTGCTGCTTCCCCAGTCATACAGTGGTTTTGGGAGGTTGTTCAAGGGTTCAGCAAGGAGGACAAGGCCCGTCTTCTGCAGTTTGTGACAGGCACCTCCAAGGTATATTTTATATGGATTTTCAAAATTTGTACTTCTTATAGTTGTTTCTTCCATGCCGTTTCAGTTATTTTATTTTATTGGAATTGTCTTTTTTTTTTTTTTTACATCGCTAGGTTTGCATAATTGCATTGAATCTGAGATGCGTGCACAACACAACAGATAAAATGAAGAGAAAAGTAACTGTCAAAGCAACAAAATGTTGCTGAAAAAGTAAAACAAAGTTGAAATAAACAATTATCAATCACAAAAATGGTGCCTTATGTTTCTTTTCATTGATTGAAAGATTATGACAATTTTCCCTGCCCCTTGCTGAGCCATTTGTTTCTTGTTTTGATTGCTTGAGAACTGATTTTCTTGGATGTGGAATTCTTATAACATATGCTGCATTGTTGATCTGTTTTGGAAACTGATGCCTTTTTAGGGAGTGTTTTCATCTTGGTGCTGTTTATCTACTGCCATAGTGCAAACAGTTGGTCATTTGTTCCTTTCCTTGTTGCAACTGTCTGATCAAATTGTTAATGTGGAGTGTTACTTGCAGGTGCCTTTGGAAGGTTTTGGTGCACTTCAAGGAATCTCAGGTTCACAGAAGTTTCAGATACACAAGGCCTATGGGAGCCCCGATCATTTGCCTTCTGCTCATACCTGGTTATCTTCTACTCTAATAACTTGCCTCCATTTTTTCTTTTCTTTTTTTCCCATTAAGTTAAGCGGGTCCCTGTTTTCCGCTGTTCTGTGATTATGTGTGAATTCTGTAAAGCTAACTTTCAGTCAACTGATTTCTGCAGTTTCAATCAGTTGGATTTACCAGAGTATCCTTCAAAGGAACGCCTAGAGGATAGATTACTGCTTGCCATTCATGAAGCTAGTGAAGGGTTTGGGTTTGGTTAGCATTGCCATAGAGCTGTAGAGTAGTCATGTAAATAACATAAGTACACATATCACAGGCTATCATGAGAAAGAGTTGGAAAAGAGGGATGGCTTTGGGATCTTTGAGTCGCTAAATGTTTATATATTGTACAGTCCTATATTGGCTATGGAAATGCCTTTGGCGGTTTTAAAATTTGCCAATCTGTGCCTTTTACCATGTTAACTCCTCCCCTCCTCTCTGCTCCTCTACACGCAAATTTTTGTTTTGTCAGCTTCAGAATGTGGTCGTTTATTCCATTTCTCTGACCCCAAGGATGAAAACTAAACTTGAGC
This sequence comes from Ceriops zippeliana, assembly GCA_037897445.1. NCBI lineage: Eukaryota > Viridiplantae > Streptophyta > Magnoliopsida > Malpighiales > Rhizophoraceae > Ceriops > Ceriops zippeliana. The sequence goes on along the minus strand of JBAPLH010001437.1, from coordinate 639,265 downwards.
AATGAAAAAAGGCTTCTCGTGAAGGATAAGATTCGTTTTGGGGTGGATAAAAGGCGAGTATCAACTTACTCTTTCCGTCTCATGGAAGCCTACCGCGTAAAAGACTTCACAAGGTTGAAGGCCTTGTTCCGCGCAGATCATTGTTATAGCCAGACTCTCTCGTAATTTTGCCAAAACTGGCCAGAGGGTTCCGAGACAAAAATGTAAGGCAACATTAACTTGAGAGAGAGATTAGGAGAAAAACGTTACATGTCACTGAGACACTTTGTTCTTGGGTCCAAAGCTCAGATACAAAAATAATCAGCAAAGTAATTGGAGGCAGGCAGGCAGGCAGGCAGACCAGGAAAAAGAACAAACATTAGGGATTGGAGCAAATGTGAATGAATTTGTGAAGAAACGTGAGATAGAAGTATACAAGGTGTCCATCCAATGGTAAGTTCCACCGGTAGACTTTCTAGCCTCCCAACATAAAGAAAATAACGAGGTGCATATTGAAAACTACTGCCCTAAAAGATGGAGCTAATATTTCTTCATAATTCAGCTTCAAAGCACTTGAGATGGTTTCGGAGCCCTTTGCGGCATTGATATGCAGGATGTCCATGTAGGACTGCTGGCACTTGCTTCTGCGAGGAGGAGAGATGGGGGCGAGAACCAAACAATTCTACTTTGCTCCAACACGAAAGTGCAATGTATAAACACCTCACCTCCAACAGTGTACCAGACAATTAAGTCCCTTTAATTTGACACAAAATTTTAAACTACACTACTGATTCATTCATATATAAAATTTTGATAATCTATTGCTCAAGTATAAATCTTTTTTATATTAAACTTATTTTTTTTAACTGGACAAAGAACCCATTATTTACGAATTAATTTTATTTTTCTTAAGCTCAAATTATGTATTTGTCAAAATTGAAAGAGTCATGTTCATATGCATATTTTCCCAGACATGTTTTTTTACCACTTCACTTAACTTTTACTTTTGTTAAGTACTCTTCTTCCTTTGTAGAAATAATAGTAACAGTAAAAAATATATTTCGTTTATATTTATTTCTAGTTAGAATTATTGATTATAATAATATTTGTTTGGCTGTAATATTATTTATTAAAAAATTAAATATTTGAAAAAATAATAAAAAATAAAAAAATCTTTTATTAAAAAAAATCTTATATAAATTAAATATTTACTCTTACATAAATTTCATTAATTTTTGTCTAGTCATCAACCGTCATCAACTACAAACAAACAACGCGAAGCTCATAATTCTGCTCCCTCCCTTGTTGGTCTGCACTAACAGGGTTATGTCGAGCAACCGAACAGACCAAAATAGTCAATTTTCGCTGAGTTGACTCCATTCCCCCCAAGCCCCCGGCTTCCTTCTTGGCTGGTGCTTCCTTTCAGTCTCCGACTCCCCCGCCAGATTTCTCCTGAAATGGTGGGCCTATATCAAACTGCGTCGTTCATCCCCGTGCCCCCGCATCTCCCTATCCTCCACAGCTACAACGTTAATGGAACAATGCCCGTCGCTCAGAGCCCTGCCCTCCGTCTCCACCGCTTTCCTTCAAAATCACCATTGCGTAGCAAGTATCCAAAAATCTCCCGCCTTAGCACTCACATTCGACGAGGCAACGCGCCGAAAGCCCCCAATTTCACCGTTCGCGCCGCCTCCGAAAGCCCAGAAACTTCCATCTCGTCCCCTTCTAACACCAGACTGATCCTCGTCAGCTCCGCAATCACCGTTACGTTAGCCGTCGCCAATCGTGTGCTCTACAAGCTTGCTCTCGTCCCCATGAAACACTACCCGTTCTTCTTAGCCCAATTCACCACGTTCGGGTACCTTTTCGATTTCTTAAGCTTTCATTTTCGAAATTGTGATGTTTTCTGATTCGTTAAGTTTTTGGTCTGCTATGATTGAAACTGTAATTTTGTCGAAACACAGTTACGTGGTGATTTACTTCTCGATATTGTATGCGAGGCACCGTGCGGGAATTGTGACTAGTGAAATGTTGGCGCTTCCTAAATCGCGGTTTGTGGCTATTGGTATTCTCGAAGCACTTGGAGTCGCCGCTGGAATGGCTTCTGCTGGTAATACTTTTTGGTGCAAATATTCATGTTTAAAAAAAAAAAAAATTTTGGTTGCATTTGACAACAGAAGATGAACCGGGTAAATTGTTTTTGGTGTTGCAATGGCTTCCTTGTGCGTTTTACCTGAAGAAAGCAACTTTGTTCCTTGTGCTTATGAAATGTTGACGTGTGATGGTACATAACATTTGGATGCATTTTAATCTGATGTATGATTACGGTACATTACAATGAGATTAGAGTGACCCTCCTGCATCGTTTCCAACATAATAGCTTGTGCACTCTTGCACAATAATTTCATCCTTTGTGTTCATGGGTAGTGTTTACATTTGTGTTTTATCTTGTTTTGCGTCATTTTCCTTTTCCCCTTTTTACAGCCATGCTTCCTGGACCTGCGATTCCTATACTGAGTCAGGTAACTTTTGTTCCTTTTTCTAGAAATCTCTCTCTCTCTCTCTCTCTCTCTAGTTTATAAATCCAAATGCTTCATTTTTTCAACAATCTTTTGCACATATCCATCTCCCTGGACTGCCTCATATAGTGAATTGATAACTTGTTCCTTCCTAACCTTCTATTTTTCTCTCTTTGGGGAGAGGAGCAATGTTGAAATGGTAAATGAGGTTTTAGGAAAGGCAAGGGATAAGTTAGCAATTTGGATGCTGATCTCATGGGAAGCACATTTTACAAACACAACCAATCTGCTTTTTCTCTACTAAGTGCCAACCAGGTGTGAACTTTGGGGGAATTAATAATTGAAGGAAAGGACATGCACTGATTTCTAACCAGTTGCAGACATTTATATTTTGTAAGGCTGTAAATTCATCCGTGTCTGGAAACACACACAAACATATGCGCATCTGTGGATGTTGTAGTGCATATTAAATGCACAATGCACAGTTACATTCCTTTGAAATTACATTAAATAGCTCATTAGGAATTCATTTTCCTTCCAGACATTTTTGGTGTGGCAGCTGATGTTTTCTACTCTTCTATTGGGGCGAACCTACTCATTCAATCAAGTAATTGGCTGCTTACTTGTGGCTGTTGGTGTTGCAGTGGCTGTTTCTGGGTAGGTCAAATAACTCTTACATTCTTAAAATAAATACTTGCTTTGGTTTTATTTTCATCTTTATATGAATTATTTGTGTATATTTTTAGTTTTTTATGCATTCTTTGTGTCTATGACTATGTTCAAGTCCTTTCAATCAAAATTAATGGGAGGCACTGCCAGCAATTATTATAACTGTAATATTTTGTTGAAACCTTTGGACTAGTCGCTGATGCGAATGTGATCAGCACAAATGTTGGGCAAAGTTCAGAGAAAATATACTGTTGCCTATTGTGTTGCTTGTTTATAGTTTGGTAGGAATTTTTTTTTTTTTTTGGGGGGGGGGAAGGGGGACCTTTGCACTGATTCAGAATTTTGTCTCTTGGACCTCCATAATCTCTTGTTTCTCCATTGTGTAGTTTTGGTGGTGCAAAAATTGACACTTTCTCATAGATTACAGTTCTCTCATATTACACCATAAGTATTCTAGTTCCAACTATTTCTTCCTCAGAAAGTTAAAGCTAATATTTTTCCTGAGGCACCTACTCAATTATTCTCAACTTCTAGTTCTTTCTGCCTCATTGAATCTTACCTGCAGTTCTCAGGGCTTCTTTTGGCCACTCTCTGCTATTCACAAGTTCCTTATTAGGGAAGCTGTAAGTATTGGTTTCTGATTATATCTGTTCTGTGTCTAAAAAGGCAAATGGGAGTAGACAAAATACACAATTAGTTAGATGCACATTAGAATCATTTAGTGTTTTTGCAACCAAGACAATAATGAAATCCATTTGAAATAACTTTGAATTCAAAATTAATGCCTTACATTCTCCCAGAAGAAAAATAGACAATAGCATGGGTAAGATGATAGATTTTGTGTGTGTAATACCATGTTGGGCTGTCCTAGTTTTAGAAATCTGACATTGCAAGAGTAATTCTTTATCACTCTTCTGGACTTGATTATACTCCTTACACATGTATTCTTACTGCTTGCAGTGAAGGATTGTGAAAGTGATATGCTTGTTATGTAACTGCAGTGGATCTAATGCTGATCAGATGCTATCCGGAGTTGAGTTAATATGGCCTGTGGTGATGATAGTATCTAGTGCTTTTCAAGCTGGTGCATCTATAATAAAGGTTAAGGATGTAGAATGAAGTTATTGTTTTGAAGTATGTTATATAGGCGGTGTTGACAACATCAAATTTCTGTGTGTTAACAGGAATTGATATTTGTAAATGCTGCAAAGCTCCTCAGTGTATGCCATATTTCCCTTTGAAACTTGTTATTCTAATGATTATTGTTTTGCTAGAAGTTCTCAGTCAGCCTGTTTGCATGCAGGGGAAATCTCTTGACATATTTGTTGTCAATTCTTTTGGATCCGGATTTCAGGTAATTGATAATTGCTTGCTCTAAGAGTTTATTGATGGTTTGGCTAAGTGTTAGGAGCCTGTGAGTAAGAATGCGGTGATCTAAAACTCTGTTGGCTTAACTTATGGATAGAATGCCATGTCTAAACCATGAGGAAGTTAGGAGCCCTCTTCTATTTCTATCCGGTCAATTCTTTCATGTTTGCCCTAGTATTTTTATACTTTTGTGGTATGGTCTAGATTAAACCACCAATCAAGTGGACCCAACAATAACTGCAAATCATTTTGGTCTGGGCTAATGATAAGGCAATGGATTTGTTTTAACGCATTAAATCCTTGTACACATTTTCTATTTTTATTGTCTTGAGTTACCTTTTTTGTGGGTTTAGTAAAAGAAGGCTTGATCTGAACACCCCCTCCCCCCAAAAAAAAAAAAAGAAAACAAATAGAAACCAGAAAAGAAAGCTCACTCACAAGTTGAGAAGTATTGAGGCACATGGACGGAATTCTCCTATCTTGGGTAATTCATCTATCTCACTATTTATTCACAAGGAAAAGATTGGGTGAGGATACTCGAACTGAGCATCGACATAGTTTCATGTACCTACAAATTGTGACCGTGAGTTTCCAATTTTTGAACTTGGGTGCTTTGGGTTGGGTAAACACTTGAAATAATTATGTGTCTAGTTTTTTTGGACTGATATATGCTTTGCAACTCGAGGAACAGAGGTAATAAACCTGATAAATACATCAAAGGAAATGGATGAATAATCAAAGGGAAGCAAGAGGGACAGAATTAGGTAAAGAAAGGAGATCAACCAAATTTCTAACATAAGAGGAGAGAGAAAAGGGGCAAAGAGCTGACTGGGTCTAGGCTAATGTGAGCCTTTATGTTGGTCTATGCAGATGCATCAATCCAATGCCCAATAATGCTAGTCATTAATTACTCTATAGTTTGATCATCATATGTCAAACGTTTTTAATATCTGCACTAAAATTCTGACCTTCATGAACTAGCGTAGCTTACATGACATTGCATGACAAAATTTGTTGAAAATTTTGGTTATTTGGACAATGCATTTGATTGTGAAATAGCTGCTGGGCTGAATACCTGTTTTAGTTTGAGATTTATGTTCGTTGCTTAATTTCTTATGTTTTTTAATATTTTGTAGGCTCTTTTTGTGCTTCTCTTTCTACCGATGCTGTCGAACTTGAAAGGCATACCCTTTGCTCAACTTCCTTCATATCTGGAAGATGGTGCTGGCTGCTTTCTAAATATTGGAGCCCAAGTGCAAGGCAAGCTCTATCGTTCTGGTTGATATGCTGTCAGAGATTTTTTGCTTCTCACTGTCTTCTGTTGTTTTCTAGATTTCTTAAAGGTCTGTAAGAATCTAACTAATAGTGTTGGCCTGAAGAACATTTACATGTAGAGAAACATGCACACGTTGTTTGCACAAGTATCCAAGAATTGGATGCCATATTTGAAATTTTTTTTAGTGGATTTTCTGCATGTTAAAGTAGTTATTTAGATGGCTTGACATGTCAATTCCCCGCAGGTTGCGAAGGGGCCCCATTGCTTCCATTGCTTTATATGGCTACAAATATGGCTTTCAATATATCAATCCTTCATTTGCTGAAAATTTCTTCTGCAGTGGTTTCCTCTCTTGTCGTGATGTTGTCAGGTTCTCTCTCTTCTGAACATGTTCATACTCACAGAATGATGAAACAACTTCATTGGTAACGTGCGTTGTGATTTTGTTTTGCAGTGCCGATATCAATTTATGTGCTGTCCCTTCCTTTACCATACCTTCCCGAGGGTTCAACTCTGAGCCCCTTATTCCTGCTGGGCTGTGGCATTCTTGTGTTGGGTCTGATACTGTACAACATAGCTCAGTCTGCCGAGCGGGCTTCACAATAGTTCGACAGATAAAATGGACTTCAAGGTTTATCAATTCTCCCTTTTTTATGGGGTTAATTTTTGTGCCTTGCTGGATCTTAAACCTACGATGTGGTCGACTTGCCTGTTATATCCAAGGACCTGATCGTGCAATTAATATGCAGATTGTTGTTCTGTGAGTGCCTCCGATTCTCTCGACTCCTTGAATTTCTCCTCTTGGAGCAATCAACTCGTTGACATTGATTGTAATTTGTGATGGGCAATTTCCTCGTATATTGTTGTGGCAAAATTGCTGGTTAAGAGAACAGTATCCTGACGTCTATGTTCGAATATTCTGTGGTTAGTTAACAGACCTTCAAATTGCGCATATCAACTCGAATCTTGCCATTATTTATGTTTAGGGTCCTCTGTGGTTAGTTCCTCCGTTGGAGTCCTAACAATTTTCTCTCTTTACGATCGGCATCGGCGACCAAGAGCCTGCCTGCAGTTACGTGTATATTTTATTAGGAACACAATAGGATATGTGTAGATGAAACCTAGGCTCCTTTTCCAAAATTAAAATCCAAGATCTCGAAAATGAAGAGGCATATGCATGAGATATTATTTCTAAACCGCCGACGGCAATAAAATCGAGGTAATGAATTCTTGCATCTATAGTCTGTAAGTAGTAGTAGTGTTGAGGCAGATTGAATCCGCAAGGTTCATTGCCTACAAAAACAGGCATCAAGAGTCAATGAAATTAATTCCTGCTTGCACGGTTTCAAGGCAATGAAAAGCTTAAAAAATTTTTTTTTTTTTTTTGTCAAGCCCCGAATTCATACAAATAAACGTTTAATTTTTTCTTGCATAATATATTTATACCAGAAAAAAGGACAATATATAGATTAGCATGGAACGGACATGCTACTACTTTTCATTCTTTCTGAATCTTTTTTTTTTTTTGAAACATTTTCTTATGGAGAAATTAAAAAGAAGAGGAAGAAAAGTTCGTGTGGATTTTTTGTTGGGCAGATATTGAGTGAGAGCCCACAAGCCTAAATTTTTGTATGACGGGCTTCGTGACAGTTATGGAGACTTATCTGAACGGCTAGTTCTATCTTTTTTTTACCTTCCGTTGAAGCGTTGACCAAAGTGTCCGTCTCCCATGTCCAATCCCAAGGACACGTCAATCAACTTTAACAATGACATCTCACGCACGTTTGTCGGGACAACCAATGCCGCAGCCTCAGAGCTCCCTCCTGCACCGTCACGACATTCAATTGAAACCCCACCAATTAAAATATATAAAAAAAAGTGAGAGATATAAAGGGAAAAAAAAAAATCTTTATCTTTTTCTTTCTCTCTCTCTCTCTCTCGCCGCGTGCCTCTGTGATCAGCGAGAGAGCCTAAAGGATCGGATCTGCGCGGTTATAATTTTGCACAAAGCGCGATCTCTACGCGTCGAAGAATCGGTCACTGAAATTGTTACGCCTCAAAATACAACAAAACAGTTTTTTATGTTTTGATTTTGAAAAAGAAAGAAATTCCATTTCTTGGAAATTCTCATTCCTCTCACTCTGGGATTATTTAGGGTTTATTCTATGTTCTCAATCTTACCTGCATGTTTGACGATGACATCATGCGCAGAGAATGCGTCTCACCTGAATTCTTGGTTTCTTTGGATAATTTAACTCGAGATTTTCCGAGTTTCTTGAAGTGAAAAAGAAACAAAATCTCAAGCACCAATGGCGGTCTCGCCTGTGAAGTTCCTCTTCGGATTCTTGATGGTTTCCATCACATTGTGGATGATCTTCATGTAAGCCGCTCGCTCAATTTGGCCTTGGTATTCTATGTGTGTAGGTGCATGATTTGTTTGTTCTTCAAGGTTCACTTGTTTGTATCGAAATTTGGTTTGATCATTTGCGCTCCGCCAAGAATGGCACAAGAATAGTGAAGACCTGTGAACCTGTTTCATGCTTGTTACTATGTGGTATTGTCAAGATATTGCCTCTGACATTTTGCATGGGTGATTTTGAGTGGTCCTTCAATGTTACTGATTCCATTGATCATGCATACATTTTTTTTATTGATACCCACACTATTTTTTCTTTAACTCCTAGTTGTATATTTGTTGTGGTTGCATTAGTTTGGTTAATCAGTTGGCTTACCTTAATGAGTAACATTAATTTGATTTGCATTTGAAATGATTTTTATTAATTGCTTCCGATCATCTTAGCTGTGCTTACATTTTGAGTGAAATAAAATTGACTTTTCCTTTCACCTTTTGGTTACTTCAGTCAACCATGATGCTTGTGTGCACCAAATGCTTTTCTTTTCCACATTTTTCTGCGATAGCCCACTTGAATATTCCTTTGTCTCGTAGTCAATGGTTTTTATGAGTTATTGATAAACTTACTTTTTATTACATGGACTTACCATTTTTGTTTTCTTGGATTACAACCATTGAAGTCATTCACGTTCTTAGTGTTCCATAGTTGGGAAGTCTTGCTTAAAGCTTGAATGTATGAGAAGACTTGATTGCACCATGAGGATTAATGGCTTGACCAAAAGACATCAAAGAAGGGCTCATTTTGATTTGCATATGGTCAAAATGAAAAGAAAATGATGTTTTAGTTTTGGCATTGATGGATTTGAAGTTGGCATTACCAAACCAGTTAGATATGCATTCATTGTTTTTGAGCATGTTTGTCCATAGATTAAGGTACACCTTTTTTGGATCAGGAGACTGTTATGCTATTCTTACATTTTTTCTCTTGATAGGTGCCATGCTAACATGCTTTAGTTGGCTAGATATACTGTAGTTGTGCTTTTACATCTCCTGAAGTTGCTTCTTTCTAGGAGTGTCCTCCCTGAAAATAGAATCAGCTAGAAAATGATAGGCCAAATTTGTTTACATGCATTAAATGACATAAAAGAAGACTGCTGACTGATTTTTATTCAGGTTCTCTATTCATTGTCATCTTCAGTCTCCAGGATTAATGATATTGCTGCCTATATGCATGAAAACAATCCATTTATGGTATTCCATGGTAATGGTTGTTAATCCAAAATATTGCTAATTTTTATGCTGCGTCTTTTTCCAGATTTGCTTCTAGGTTGGTGGCTTGGATTTTGAGCCGGATTGTAGGAGCATCTGTTGGATTTCGGGTTGGTGGATGGAAATCTTTAAGGGATTTTGTGGTGAAGTTTAAAAAGGTTTAATGCTTACTAGAATTGCTTTGTTGCATTTCTTACATACAGGACTTTGTTTTATTCTCTTTGAAAGTGAATTGATAGAAATTGGTTTGTAAGTGAAGCATGAAGTTCTCATTGGTTGCTTTTGGCTTACTATGCAGGAAATGATATGTGGTTTTCTATAGTATCTCTTCACTGCAGATTTTCACTGTTTATATTTTGGATCAGTAAAATTGTAATAGATCTCTTTTAGATATATATATATGAGGTTGATAGTAAGCAAAGTTATTTTTAGGTTTTAAGGTGCAATTAATGAGTCACTCTTTATGTAATACAAGCCTATTGTATGTCATATGGACCTTCCTTTTTAGACTTATTGCAATTTTGGCTGATGATTTTTCATAAGTGAGTTGTAATGTGGTCCAACAGTTAATGGCAAGTGTTATGCCTGCAACCCTTTTGTTGCTAAAGAAGTTATCTTTTGGAAGTGAACAAGTAATGTGGCCTTAAGAGCTTGAATTAATTGACTATTGTTATGTTTTTCCTCTTCCAGCCCTCTTGGTCTTGTGGATGTTACGTGTCTCTTTTTTGGTTGTTGAACAAACATTAGTTTGCTTTTTCTGGGTTGGGAATGTGGGACAAGGTAATGTTCTGACATTGGCCTTGACAATATACAGGGTGCTGTTGAATCTATATCTGTTGGTGAGATTAGACTCAGTTTGCGTCAGTCGTTGGTCAAACTTGGTGTTGGTTTCATTTCTAAGGATCCAAAGCTACAGTTATTAATATGTGACCTGGAAATTGTAATGAGACCTCCTGCTAAAGGCCCACAAAAAACTAAAACTCGGAAAGGCCGACCTCATGCTTCAGGCAGGGGAAAGTGGATGGTTTTAGCCAACATAGCAAGATTTCTGTCAGTTTCTGTGACAGATTTGGTGGTGAAGGTAAGTGATTTTTTACTATTGGAATCCAGTAATATGTAGTAACATCTGAAATCATGTAGCTCTGTATTGGTGCCACTTTCCAATAGACTGTTCTCATCTTCTATTTCTGTGGCACCAATATAAAGGACATTTAGCCCTTGTTACTTTCCTGGCAATATTGCAGACATCCAAAGCTGTGATCGAGATTAAAGAACTGAAACTTGATATTTCAAAAGATGGTGGATCGAAGTCAAACTTGCTTGTTAAACTATGCATATTACCTGTAGCTGTTTACATGGGAGAACCACGTATCAGCTGTGACCAATCATCCAACTTCGACAATGAAACATTTGTTTCTGCAGGCGAGGTATCATTTGGTACAACAGAAAGGTCTTCTGCTGCCTTTAGCTGTGAAGAGTTTTCCATCTCCTGTGAGTTTGGTCATGATAGGTAATATTTTCTTGATATTATATTTTGTTAGTTGCTACATGTTTTCCCATATAATTGCTGCTCAATATGCAGCTTTTTTATCCAAGCAATGATTAAAACTACTGGAGGTTCTTGCTTGTCACTTTCCCTTCTGGAATTCATGTCTCTATATCGATTAGCTGAATGCTGTCAACCAAATGCTCCTCTCTCTCTCTCTCTCTCTGTTTTGTTGTTTTTTATTGCATGGTCCTACGTCAGCAATTGAATATTTCAATACATGTCTCTTCTTGGATGTAGAGAAGTAGGCATAATCCTTCGGAATGTGGATGTTAATAGTGGAGAGGCCTCTGTTAATCTGGATGAGGAGCTACTTTACAAAAAGAAGACTTCATCTGATGCTTATTCTCACACAGATAAAGGGTCCATTCCTGATTCTGCAACTGATAAAAATCTGCGCCAGAAAAGGTCTTCACTTGAAGCAATTACGAAGTATGCTTCAATGTTTCCAGCTAAGGTTAGTAAGATTTAATATGCAATTTAAGTTGGTTAATTCGTGCACTCTTCATCTCTTTGCTCTTATTTCCTGTACTGATCACAATAGTTTGTCTTGTTTTATGCAGAGTGGCTATCATATATGTTGTTTTTAGAGCTATGTTGCCTACGCATTAAAATATCATGTGTTGTCTAAATATCAACCTTGCTTTTTCTCTGGCAGGTTTCTTTTACTATACCTAAATTGGATGTGAGGTTTGCTCATAGAGAGCATAATCTTGTTATTGAGAATAATATTATGGGCATTGAATTGAAAAGCATCAAATCACAATCCACTGAAGATGTTGGGGAGAGTACACGCCTTGATGTTCAGCTGGATTTTAGTGAGATACATGTATGAGTGTTAGAATTGTTGTCAAAGCTCTTCTATTTTCACATTCATTATGCAGCTTGGCCTGGTTTTTACTTATGCTTTTTGATTATGTTTCAGCTTTTTAGAGAGGCTGGCTCTTCTATTATGGAGATATTGAAAGTTGTTATTGTTTCTTTTGTCGACTTTCCAGTACAGGTGAGTTCTTTGCAATTCAACCATCATGGCAGCTTAGTGTTATTCATTCAGTTGAATCCCTTCACATATGTTACAATTACATCCTGGCCTGTTTTCAATGGTGTAAGCCAATGTATTACTCTATTACTCAACTTATTATCTTGTAATGGTCATATTTCGGCAGCATTCATTGGTTAAGAATTGTTTACCTACTTGATAGCAAAACTAGTTTTGGCAGTTATTTCCATTCAAGGTTTTCAGTGTTACACCTCAAACTGGTTGGTGGAGGAACCAATTTACCATGCATGGATGGCTTTGTATGTTGATGCATGCTAAAAATTTGGTTGGTTTAAGATGCAGATTCTGCTGGCAATTTCAGCTTTTGGAAAAATAATTGGCTAAACTTAATAATAAAGTCACTTTGTTAAATCCTGGTGCTTATTTGGGTGTTGTGGTTGGCCTGGACTGAGATCAACAGGTTTTCCTTGACTGGTTGAAGATAGAAGATTTAATAGTTTTTTGAGATGCTTATTGGTGTCAATGTCTCCTTCCCTCTTTCCCCTCCTCCCCCTCCTCCATCTCTCTCTCTCTCTCTCCTCTTCACCCCCCTGTAATTCCCCCTCTATCTGTTTCCTGAGGTACTATTTTTTCTTTAGTAATATTTATTTTGTGTTATTTTTCTAAAACAAGTTGCCATCAGATAATCCATGTTATATTTCCTCCATATTTACTTTTTTCTGAGAAAGAAAAAAATATATCATTATCATTTTCAAGACCAGAGTTGAGTATTGAAACTTTAATGAGGGTAAGATTAATTGTTTTGACGGTGTAGTATATTGCCTTATTCTGTAAATGTTCTTGATTTCCAGCCGATACCATCTTTTAGAGCTGAAATGGATGTGAAGCTGGGAGGTACTCAGTGCAATGTTATGATGAGCAGATTAAAACCATGGCTGCAACTCCACCAGTCAAAAATGAAGAAAATGGTGCTTCGAGAGGAATCTGCTCATGTACGGTCACAATCAACTGAATTGAAAGTACTAATGTGGACATGTACCATCTCAGCTCCTGAGATGACCATTGTGCTTTATAGCATCAATGGTCTGCCTTTGTATCATGTAAGTCATGTGTTATCAATTTATCTGACTTTTGTGAGTTTGAATATTGCTATTATCTCTAGAGTCTATAATTTTATACAAAGAACCATCAAAATGATCCAGCCCTATATCTTATAATCCAGTGTTTGGCTACATACCTCCATGGCTGTGGGTCTTCTTTGATCCTTATCTCAGTGTGGGCCATGCCAAACTAATTTTTCAGTTTGATCTCCTCAAAATTAGTGAGGTTTCATGCTTCTTTATTTTGCCAATGAAATTTTAAATGAATTGTACTAAAGCGGACTTTTTATCCTCTTTTTTTTTTCCTTTGTTCTTTTTCATTGTAGGCTTTATTGCACAGTCAGGAAAGTATAATATTTTTAGTTATTAATTATATCTTATGAAAATAGACAAAAATCGTTCGAGTTTGACAATTTGGTTGTCACAATATTAGCAAGCAATGCACATTCACAATTTGCTTGTACCTTTTTTCTTTTCTTTTCTGTTTTTTTTTTTTTCACTTTTTGTAATTTTAACAGAATCTGAGTGGGAAAGTGTAGAACTTTTTGGTGATATATAGATGAGGTAGAGGAGAATGAGAAGTATAGGATTTTGACTTGAGAAAAGTTTGGCAAATCTTAGAATTTTCCTGCTTCATTCATTTTCTCTTAGTGGCAGACAACACAAGCAATTAGAGGTAGAGTTTGTTTTACCTAACGACCAAACAGACATTGGCTCAGTGAATAGGCCACCTTCAAGTCATTCATTCAACTCCTCTGGAAGATTCACTAGCTAGCCACTGTTAAAGAAATTTGTTCATTAAAGTTAGCCACACACCTCAGCAGTTCTGCCCAAAAGATCATGCCACTGATCTGGTATTTAGAAAATGAGGCATGTCAATCTATCACCTTTAGGAAGACAAGCCTAGCTGCCCAAACCACCTGTTTTCTGAAACAGGTATATTATGTGAAAGTTTGTTGTATTAAACTATACTATGATTGTCATTCTACATTATGTTGTATAGGGGGATAAGTTCCAAATTTGTTTTGTATGTCTTCACGTTCATTGTGGTATCCTGCTGTGTGTATCTAGGAGATCATTCAGATTTCTCTGTATTTTATGTTATTTTATTCTTCTGCTTGACACTTAATTATCTGTCTTAAACCTGATTGCTATTCAGTATGTGATATGAATTATGCATCCATGCTTGAAAGTTGTGCCTTAATTCTGAGATATAAAACTATAAGTACCGGTGAAACAGCACATCGATTTCAATTGTTCTTCCAGGGCTGCTCGCAATCATCACATTTGTTTGCAAATAATATATCAAGCATGGGAACTGCAGTTAATATGGAACTTGGTGAACTAAACTTGCACATGGCAGATGAATATCAGGAATGCTTGAAAGAAAGTCCCTTTGGCATGGAATCAAATTCAGGTGCCTTGTTGCATATAGCAAAGGTTAGTTTGGACTGGGGCAAAAAGGAAATTGAATCATCAGAAGAAGAAGGTGCTGGATGTAAATTGGTTTTGTCTGTTGATGTGACTGGTATGGGTGTTTATTTTAATGTCAAGCGGGTGGAGTCACTTCTTGTGACTGCTATATCCTTTCAAAATCTTTTAAGAGGTCTCTCTTCTGGTAAAAAGACAACACAGAGCCATGGTGGAAAGTCATTTAAGCCATCAGGGAAAGGGACCAAACTCATGAAATTTAATCTTGAACGTTGTTCTGTAAATTTTTGTGGCAACACAGACTTGGAAAATACAGATGTTGCTGATCCCAAGCGTGTTAATTATGGATCACAGGGTGGTCGAGTTGTAATTACTTCCTCAGCTGATGGAACACCACGTAGTGCACACATAATGTCAACAATTCTTTCTGAGTGCAAGAAGTTGAAGTATTCCATATCTTTTGACATCTTCCATTTCACTGTACTTGTGAACAAGGAAAAACAATCCACAGAGTTGGAACTTGAAAGAGCAAGATCTATCTATCAAGAATATATGGAGGAACATGGTCCTGATACAAAAGTCTCACTGTTTGACATGCAGAATGCAAAATTTGTGCGGCGTTCTGGTGGTCTTAAAGGTGTTGCTGTGTGCTCTCTTTTTAGTGCAACTGATATTACAGTTAGGTGGGAGCCTGATGTACATCTGTCTTTGTTTGAACTTTTTCTGCAATTGAAACTGCTGGTACATAATCAGAAGCTTCAGGGTTCAAGTAATGCATATACAGAATCTGCTTCTAGCATGAAAGATACGGAAGAAAAAGAAACAACATTTCTATCAGGACATTCTGACAAGCAAAAGAAAAGGGAATCCATTTTTGCCATCGATGTGGAAATGCTGACCATATCTGGTGATGTAGGAGATGGGGTTGATGCCAAGGTGCAGGTTCAATCAATTTTCTCAGAGAATGCTCGCATAGGAGTACTTCTTGAAGGATTTCTGCTCAGTTTCAATGGTTCCAGATTGTTCAAAAGCAGCAGAATGCAAATTTCCCGCATTCCTAGTGCTTCTACTACAATTTCTGATGCAAAAGTACCAATTAATACATGGGATTGGGTGATTCAAGGGCTTGATGTTCATGTTAGCATGCCATATAGGTTGCAACTGCGTGCTATTGATGATTCTGTTGAGGATATGCTCCGGGCTTTGAAGCTAATTGCTGCTGCTAAATCAGAACTTGTATTTCCAGTGAAGAAAGAGAGCTCAAAACCCAAAAAGCGAAGTTCAGCAAAGTTTGGATGTGTAAAGTTCTGTATAAGGAAGCTAACTGCTGATATTGAAGAAGAACCTATGCAGGGTTGGCTTGATGAACACTACCAGCTGATGAAGACTGAGGCCTGTGAGCTAGCTGTTAGGATGAAATTTCTTGATGAACTTATTTCTAAATCTAACCATTGTCCTAAAGCTGCCGAATCAAATGATTCTACCTGTGAAAGAAAGTTTAGTTATAATGGAGTCGAGATTGATTTGCAGGATCCTTCAGCTATTCAGAAAATACAGGAGGAGCTCCATAAACAATCATTCAGATCATATTATCAGGCCTGCCAGAAGCTAGTACCATCAGAAGGTTCAGGTGCGTATAGGGGAGGGTTCCAAGCTGGTTTTAAACCTAGCTCTGCAAGAACCTCTCTTCTTTCCATATCTGCTACAGATTTAGATTTAACCTTGAAGAAGATTGATGGTGGGGATGCTGGGATGATAGAGGTTCTGAAGAAGCTTGACCCTGTCTGTCGTGAAAATGACATACCATTTTCACGACTCTATGGGAGTAATCTATGTTTGTGTGCAGCCTCTCTGACAGTTCAGTTAAGAAATTATACCTTTCCTCTTTTTGCTGCTACTTCTGGCAAATGTGAAGGCTGCATTGTACTGGCACAGCAGGTCAGGGTCAAAGCATCCTGCTATCCATTCCTCTCATTTGTTTCTACTATTTGATGTATCAAAATTTTCTTTCCGCCATATGCTCTTTTGCCCATTTTCTATTTAATTGACTCCAGGAAAACAACTAAACATATTCATGGAATGAATGATAATTAACTGTTTTCAAGGTAATACCTAAACAACTTTTTGAGAAATACTTGATGACTGTTGGGACTTTGTCCTTTGCTTACTTCGTCATGACCTTGCTTTTGATGGCTTACTTAAAATTAATATGTGAAGCAGGTACAAAACTCTGTGTTAACAGGGGACTATGAGATATTTCTTGTTTGATGATGGGTTTTGATTTGGATTGGATGGTAGATTGGAGATTATAATATATGTTTATGCCCTTGTCTGGCATTTTTCTAATTACTTAGATCTTGCCACATGTCTCTTTTCAAAAGCAATACATGTCATCTTGGTCAAGCCAATTTACCATAAAATGCACTGCTTGATAGCAAAATTTTTAGAAATTCTATTTGCCCACCAAAGAATCATACAATGTATTTTTTTCACAGAAGGGGGGGAAAATCTACATCAAAGTGAATTGACCTTGTAGTAACCCACATGGATTTACCTTTCTCTCTGTTGCCTTCTAATTTTTGCTGTTATACTTTTAACCAGGCAACATGTTTTCAGCCCCAAATTTATCAGGATGTCTTCGTTGGGAGATGGAGAAAGGTGTGCATGCTTCGTTCAGCAAGTGGCACAACTCCTCCAGTGAAAACATACTTTGATTTGCCTATATATTTTCAGAAAGCAGAAGTATCTTTTGGGGTGGGATATGAACCATCTTTTGCTGATGTGAGCTATGCTTTTACAGTGGCTCTTCGTAGGGCTAATCTAAGTGTTCGGAACTCTGCTCCCCTAGTCCAACCTCCAAAAAAGGAGCGTAGTTTGCCTTGGTGGGATGATATGAGATATTACATTCATGGAGGTATTTCCTTGTTCTTTTCCGAAACAAGATGGCATGTTCTTGCAACTACTGATCCTTATGAGAAGCTTGACAAACTTCAACTTGTGTCTGGTTCTATGGAGATCCAGCAGTCTGATGGCCGTGTTTATGTGTCTGCCAAAGATTTTAAGATTTTGCTGAGCAGTTTGGAGAGTTTGGCAAATAACTGTGGTATCAAAGTTCCAACTGGTGTACCTCGTGCCTTCCTTGATGCACCAACCTTTTGTCTTGAAGTCACAATGGACTGGGATTGTGATTCTGGGACTCCACTTAATCATTATCTGCATGCCCTTCCCATTGAAGGGAAGCCTCGTGAAAGGGTTTTCGACCCTTTTAGATCTACATCTCTATCACTTCGGTGGAACTTTTCTCTTAGGCCCTTTCTTCCATCAGGTGACAATGAATCCCCTTCTTCCTCTATGGGAGGTAGCAATCATAGAAATGGAACTGTCTATGATCCACCTTGCAAGCAGGAAAGTTGTTCAATTTATCCACCGACATTTAATTTTGGTGCTCATGATTTGGCATGGGTAATCAAGTTTGGGAGCATAAATTATATTCCTCCTCACAAATTACGCACCTTTTCTCGATGGCCTCGTTTTGGAATTCCAAGAACCCCCAGATCAGGAAATTTGTCATTGGATAAGGTGATGATAGAGTTTTTTCTTCGCTTGGATGCTGCACCTACTTGTATAAAACATATGCCCTTAGATGATGATGATCCAGCCAAAGGACTAACTTTTAACATGGCAAAGTTGAAATATGAGCTGTGCTACAGTCGGGGTAAGCAAAGGTGCACTTTTCAATGCAAGCGTGACCCTCTTGATCTTGTTTATCAAGGTCTTGACCTTCATGTGCCTAAGGTCATCTTAGATAAAGTAGATTCTGCCAGTAGTGGGAAAGTAGTTCAAATGGTGAGGAAAAATACCCAATCTTTGACCATGGATAGAATTCCCAGTGAAAAATGTAATAACATAAGTGGGTGCACTGAGAGGCACCGTGATGATGGATTTCTTTTGTCATGTGATTATTTTACAATCAGAAGGCAGGCACCGAAGGCTGACCCTGCAAGATTATTGGCATGGCAAGAGGCTGGGCGAAAAAATCTTGAAATGACATATGTAAGGTCTGAGTTTGAGAATGGGAGTGAGAGTGATGATCATGTACGATCTGACCCCAGTGATGATGATGGATACAATGTGGTATTAGCTGACAATTGTCAGCGAATTTTTGTTTACAGCCTCAAGCTTTTATGGACCATTGAGAACAGGGATGCTGTTTGGTCCTGGGTTGGTGGGATATTTAAAGCATTTGAACCTTCAAAGCCTTCTCCTTCTTGGCAATATGCACAACGAAAATTGCTTGAGAACCAGTTACAAGCTAAAGCAGAAATGCAACCAGATGATATCTCTAAGCCCCCCTCTATCAGTCATAATACAAATTCCTCTTGTCAACATCGTGACACTTCAGACTCTCTTACATCTCCATCACGTTCAATGAGAAAAGAGAATTTGTTATTGGATGCAGTTGGTACGTGTGGGGTACATTTTGTGATTCTAGTTTAGTTGCATTCGGCGAAGTATTGCATTTTTTCCATGTTGCTTATGTGGTCCTAAAATACTTGTGTGATCCTAATCATCCTGGGTCTACTTTGATGGAAGTTGGCATCATGGGACAATATATGATCATGAAAGGTTTAGTGTATAAATTTGGTATGTTGCCTTAATTATTAGCTAAGAAACCTGTATTTACTTCATTGCCAGCAACAAATGGAATCACAGATAATTCTGAGGAGGAAGGGACTCGTGATTATATGGTCAATGTCATTGAACCACAATTCAATCTTCACTCGGAAGAAGCTAATGTACGTATTGGACCATACTTTCTTTTTCAATCTCATAGTTCATTAGGGGATGTAGCAACTATAATTTATTTTCTTCTTGTGGTTATGGCCTTGGTGGCCTATCTTGTGTTCCATGTATGCCTTTCCATTTTTGTTTCTCTAGATACTTGGTGTATGTTTGATTAGTGATTTTGTGGGCTATGTCATTCTGTGGCTATTGAAGGCACACTAACATGCCAGAAACTCACTGTCTTACTACTGTCACGGCAAAGCAGTGTCACTTTTGAGATGTTATAAACTATGATATGAATTCTTTTAATATTTATTGTTCTTTTCTTAAACTGATAAATCACTTTCATTCTATTCCAATTGTTTTTTTTTCTCTGTTAAACCATTACATCACTTTCATTCTATTTCAATTGCTTTTGAAACATAGGTTAGCCAATTCATTGTTTTGATGTAACATGGTTTCACTGCAAATCAAAGACGTAATGCATATGTTTGACTGGTCAACTAGTTTTCACACAAGATATGTACATTGCTGAATCATGACTATGAAGTATAAACAGTATATCTGAACCAATCTTCCACTTTTTGATCTCTAAAGTGTTATATATGCCAATTTTCCCTATGTACCAAAACGTTCGTCTATGTGACAAGTTCATAACTTCACCTCAAAGATTGTTGCATGTTTTTGACTTACATGTAGGCAAAAATTTGGATTTGACATGTTCAAGTTTCATTATTGTTCTGGAATTTTGTGTTTCGTACAGTTAATATTAAAAGGTCATGTCAATGTTGTTTAGCTGCCATCTTATTGTTTTTGCGTTTGGAGATTGTTTTGCCTGGCTTTTGCTTATTGCCTTTAATTATTTCCATTAGGTGATGTCTTGCTGATAGTATTTGCAAATATGAGTCATTTTGCAAAATTTTGAGTTTCCAGCACTGTCAGCAAATCTGAGGTCATCTGAGTTTTTCTAATTAAATTTTTAACTATTTTGGACATATTCCTTGGCACGAATATTTTTTTCCTTGGTCAACAGGGTAGATTCCTGCTCGCTGCTGTTAGTGGTCGTGTTTTAGCCCAATCTTTTCATTCCATCCTTCATGTTGGATATGAGATGATTGAACAAGCATTGGGTAATGGAAATGGGCAGCTTCCTGAGTCTGTTCCTGAAATGATGTGGAAACGTATGGAGTTCTCTGTAATGCTGGAGCGTGTGCAGGCTCATGTTGCACCAACTGATGTTGATCCAGGGGCTGGACTGCAGTGGCTTCCGAAAATTCGCAGAAGCTCTCCAAAAGTAAAGCGTACTGGTGCTCTGCTTGAAAGGGTATTTATGCCCTGTGATATGTACTTCCAATACACAAGACATAAAGGTGGAACTCCAGACTTGAAGGTTAGACAATAATGCTGTGTTTTCCAGTGGATAGGTGATCTTAAATGCCTCCCTTTCTGGTCCTGCAATCATTTTGATTGTGCATCAATATCATTTTTTTTTTTCTTATGTCTGTTTTCTTCACTTGGTAATCAACTGAATGCTGCTGCTTCTTTTTTTTTTATCCCCTTTTGTTATTTAATATTTAATTTGTTACTTTAGTTCGATTACACTCTTCCCTTTGATTTACGCTGCTACAGGTGAAGCCTTTAAAGGAGCTTATCTTCAACTCTCAGAATATAACAGCAACAATGACGTCTCGCCAATTCCAGGTTATGCACGATGTGTTGGTAAATCTCCTCTTTGCACATCTTCCCAAGTGAGATTCATTTTCCTTATATCTTTTGTTTCTTCTTTGATTATTCTTTTGGAAATATTCTCTTTGTTTTCCCTCTTTGAGGGTTAGCATTATGCATTAACTCATCACGCCCCTTCATCTGATGTGTTATGCTTCTGATATGTCATTCTTCATCCAATTTTGTGTTCCTTTTCCTTTCACATTTTCTTTTTCCTTTTTCCTTTTCTTTGGATTTGGATTGGTTTATAGGCAAATTAGTTTGGCATATTTTGGACTTTTTATTTAAGTCGAACTTCACTTACTGTGTAGTTTGCTTGTTCAGTAGAACTGTAGAGTGCTACTGTTGACATGCATAACTGCTTTCTGTCAATTAGGTGTGTAAATTTCTATCCATTGTAAAATTGAATAAAATCAAGTGTCTAAACATGTACTTTATCCACCTAATGTACTTGCTCCTTGGTCTCTCCATAGAGAACTTAATTGGGCATCATCAATTGTGTGGCGATTAGATGTTCTGCCTTTAAATGTATTTGACTAACCTATGCGTCATCAATCATGTGGCACTTAGATGCTCTGCCTTTAAACTTATTTGACTTGACATATTTGGTTCAGGCCAAGGAAAAGTAGTCTTTCGTATCCTGCTGAAGATGATGAAGATGTGGGAGAAGAGGCTGATGAGGTAGTACCAGATGGTGTTGAAGAGGTGGAACTTGCAAAGATTAACCTTGAACAAAAAGAACGGGAGCAGAAATTGCTTCTTGATGACATGAGGAGATTATCTCTTTATTATGATACTTCTGGAGATCTTTATCCTAGAAAGGAAGACCTTTGGATGATCTCTGGTGGACGACCCACTCTGGTAAGAAAAGTAGAAATTGCAAAGAATAGCAATTTTCACTTTATTTTTGGAGGATTTTCTTTTGCTTTAAATGAGAAAAAGGTTCCTGAACTTTAATTTAATGTATGGATAGTTTATGATATTTAATGTTTTAGTCCATGATAGTCAGAATGGCATCAATTTTGGATTATCTTTTATTTTTCTTTTTTTAAATTTTAGTCTACGAGTCCAAATCTAATAAAAAGTGTGTCCGTTTTGGACTAGGGGATCAGAATCCCAGTTTTGTGATTTCTAGGGCTAGGTCTGTTTTTGTTCTGGAATGCAATGTGCACTAAATGTCTGGAACATTTTTTTTTATTTTTCTTGATTAAAATCTATTTTCTTGTATCTTGGGAGCTTTTAGTTGCTTTGGAATCAGTGTTAAATTTCTGCAGCTGATATTATGCATTGAGAGAGGACAAGCCTTGAGGTTATTCCATTGTGACTTGAAGTTCACATGTTGGAATCACTGAAATAGCCTCCTTTTGAAAGGAAGGTTAAACCTACATACATCTGATCCTTCTTAGACCCCACTGAGTGGGAGCCTCATGCTATAGGATGCTTACCCTAATATGCATAGAGATGGATTGATAGTATGATGTTTATATTTAGGATAAGAGACCTGGATGTAGGAATGAAAATTTTGTTCCTCTTCTTTGGGTATTTGGCAACTAATGAAGGTGAGATATGGAAAACAAGATGTTTATTACCTGAAAGCCATTCTCTTGTGGGTGGGTATGAGAGATCAAGGACAAGGAGACAGATATTCCAATGGAGCCTTAGTAGTTTGCACTTGTACTGCATGTATCCCTTCTCTCCTTTGAAATGTCAGAAAATTTTGTGACAGAATCCCACATCGAATTGGAAGAGGGGAATCTTGGGCTTTATAAACGTAGGCATTACACTCCCCAATAGGCTGCATTTTAGGGAGAGGGTAATGGCCCTTTTACAGTATCAGAGCTGGCTCGACCCTACTCTGATGTCCGCTGCCAAGCACTCTAAGCAGGGGGAGTAGGCAAGGGGGACCCCTGTGATGAGGACATTGCCGGATAGCGTTGCGCACCCAATAGGCTACCTTTTGGGGAGGGGGTAATGGCTCCATGACAATTTACATGGAACTATTATTATTGCTCAATTATTATTACTGTTTATTGTTCCAAATCTTGCTTGAGGTTCCAAAGACATGGTGAATGTTATTATCCTTTTATCCAGCATGTATGACTGGGCTGTTTTAATATGTGTTTCTTTTAGCTTATACACACCCTTAAATTTTCTGCAATTATCTCTAATTAATCCTTCTGAAGTAATGGCTCAAGCCTTTGCCTTTCCAGGTGCAAGGATTGAAGTTAGAACTTGCCAATGTGAAAAAGTCTAGGAAGGCAGCATCTGCATCACTAAGGATGGCCCTGCAAAAAGCTGCCCAGCTACAACTGATGGAAAAGGAGAACAAAAGTCCATCCTATGCCATGCGTATGTCTTTGCAAATTAACAAAGTTGTTTGGAGTATGCTTGTTGATGGTAAATCATTTGCTGAGGCTGAGATAAATGACATGGTGAGTGACTGAGGACATTAAAGCATTGGCTTTCTTCTTTTGCACTTTTATTTTTCCCTTTCTCTTACATCTAAATACTGACAAGCACTGGAAAATAGCTGCCCTTAAGGCCATTTCTGAAAAGCATAAATCTTCCTTGCCTGAACAAAACCTCCATTTATTCCCCTAAATGGAGAACGAAAGGATTTTAAAGGCTTCTTTCTTAATAGATGTGCTCTTGGATGCAAACCTCACTCCCCCTTCTGGCCCACTGAAAAAAAAATAAAAGCACTCAATCTTTTTCAATTGTATGAGTCCTTTAATTCCACTTGTTTGTTGGTAGGTCTTCCTTCATTAGCTCTTGTGTAGTACTTGGTTTCCATCATGGATATGTATGGTATGTTAAGTTTTATATTTGCTTTATTACCAGATCTTTGACTTTGACCGTGATTACAAGGATGTTGGTGTTGCTCTGTTTACAACCAAATACTTTGTTGTGAGAAACTGCCTGCCCAATGCCAAGTCTGATATGCTTTTGTCCCCATGGAATCCTCCACAAGATTGGGCAAAGTATGCTTTTTCCCTTTATTGGTTTGCTCCTCCCCTGTACTTGGTCTTCAATTGCTGCACTTATAAGCCCATCATTGTGAACAAGAGTGTTTTTTTGCATGTGTTTTAATGCCCTTCTCATTTTTCAGTAATGAAGCCTCAACTTTTAATGGTTAAGCTAGATGGCTCACAATTTAAGAATTTGTTTTCCAAGTGAAATTGGAGCTTTGTTAATCTTCACCATGTTCTTGTTTCTTTTTTCTGCCCTGCTACATCTTTTTCCTTTTGTTGCATTGGACCTCAATGCATTCTTTCCTAGTTGATGGAAAAAGGAAAGATTCTTGGGGACTAAACTTTTTTTTTTTTCTCCTATTCTTTTTTGACCGTAATGCAGATATCTTAATTACAATTTTATTTCCTTTGAACCTGTTTTCTTTTTGTACCATTTTTTCTCTGTAATTTGTTGGTGTTCAAGATCATGCCACTTGAAGGCGTCCAAATATTTAGATCTTGCAAACACTCTACTCGCACAAATTAACAAATTGCAGACCGAAAGTCACATTTTCAGAAGTAAAGTTTCCCAATTCTTTACTCTCTGATTGCGTAGCATGAAGTTATACACCCTATTCCCAATATATGCAGTGAACCAGCCGTGTTGGTGATCCTTCCCTGAATATGAAAATAAATTCTCCTGCAATTTGATATAATAAATCAACCTCAAACCTTTTAGTGGTCATATGAGTCCTGAGAACTTCAAATGCTGGGCCGGTTTTCTCAAGTGCATGTGTGCCACTTGGAGAATGTGGAGTCTTAGAGCGTAGGTTAGCATGTTGTAACATTGGGGTCTTACACAAAGCCTAAAGGAGCCATTGGTTTTTCAATATGCTTAATATCTTGTTATACTTTGAATCCTGTGATGCAGCATGGGAGTAACAATGGAATATGTATCTATTATGTTAATCCATAAGCCTTTATAAGAGGGAAGGTTAGAAAAACTGTTATGCTACTGTTTTTTGTTGAGTTGTTCAGGAGTGAGGATTGCCGTAACACTACAATGAAGTTATCTTTGCTTTGAATAACCTTTCAAGCATAATGGATTAGGTGGCATGGAAATATTTCCTTTTTTTGGTTAAAATGAATATAGTCATAGTTATTCTTCACAAATTGCAATAATTACTTGGCTGGCTGCAGAGAAATAATGCTATGTGTAGATGCAAAGCAAGGAACTCCAAAGGATGGAATTTCTCGTATTGAGCTTTTTCATGTATCTCTCTCTCTCTCTCTCTCTCTCTCTCTCATATTTTTCTGCCTCCACCTCTTATGGGTAGGTATAATTATAACTGGACATGGGGCCACCACATATTTTTGCATTTTTTTTATGTGCTAAATTCTCAACTTCCAGCAAAATGGCTAAAGACAATGGAAGTTGAAAGAGAATAGTGGGGGAGGGGGTGTGATGTCATGCACTTGTTAGTCCTCTTGTCCCTAGATACGCTGAATTTGTGTTGATAAGCAGAAAATCCTTAGGGCCTCTTCACTGTTTAAGGGGTGACTTGGTTCAGAACATTAAGAAATAGAAGAAACAGAAAATAGGGAGAAAAATGATTTCTGTAAGAAGAAACAGTGGCATCTTGTGGTTTGCTTTATGTAGTAATTCCTGCTCAATTTTATGGTCCGTGAACCATGATAAGGAAATCTTTGAAATAATGGAAACCATTGTAATTTGTCTTTACTCAGATATCAATGAATCTTTTATTTGCATGTTTTGTTCAATACGAACATACTTTTTGCAACAGGTAGAAATATATCCACTTAAGATATACTTGACAGAGACAATGTACAGAATGATGTGGGAATATTTCTTCCCAGAAGAAGAACAGGATTCACAACGCCGACAGGTTAATTATATTTCTTTGGCACCCTTGAATTGATAATACATGTTATCTGATGCAAACAAGTCAAGAAAGATATAAGTGCCTATAATTATAATTACAGCTGATGCTTTGTGAGATGCAGGAGGCTTGGAAAGTATCAACGACTGCTGGTGCAAGACGTGTTAAGAAAGGCTCATCAAGCCATGAATCTTCTTCATCAGGCATTCATACAGCCAAAGGGGCTGAGGCCTCATCCAAACTCTTTGGCAATTCAGTCCCTGAGCTCAGAAGAACATCTTCTTTTGACAGAACATGGGAGGAGACTGTTGCAGAATCTGTTGCTGCTGAGCTTGTCAGAGAGGCTCATTCATCCAGTATTTCTTCTTCAAAAAGTGAGTCACTGGGTTCGATTGAGCAACAAGATGAATCCTCAAAAAATAAATCAAAAGATTCCAAGCCTGCAAAGTCTGGTCGGTCATCTAATGAAGAGAAAAAGGTTGGAAAGTCACAGGAAGAGAAAAGATCTCGGCCCCGGAAAGTGATGGAGTTTCGCAACATTAAGATTAGCCAGGTTTGTTTACTTGGTGTAAAATGACGTATTATTTTGCAGTTAAATAATCGAGTCTGTTTCTGCCACAGGTCGAGCTGCAGCTTACTTTTGAGAGCTCAAGGTTTAACCTGCATGAGCTGAAGTTACTGATGGATACATTTCACCGAGTTGAGTTCACTGGGACATGGAGAAGATTGTTCTCACGAGTTAAGAAACATGTTGTCTGGGGAACACTGAAGTCTGTGACAGGGATGCAGGTAATGGGCCTCCATAAAGATGCTATGTTTCCCACAAGCTAATTCATTTCCAAATCTGGTTCTGCCCATGGTGGTCATTTGATTCCACTTATTCTTGTTAGTGTGTGTTGCAAAAACTTTTGCAGTGTATTGGCTATTGCTTATGTGATTTAGATGAAGCTTTAACCCCCCTCCAGTGGAATTAAAAGGATGCAAATGAGGAAGATGATGGTTATTCCTTAATCAACCACACATCTAACCCTTTGCTACGTTCATGCACACAAGACAGAGAGGGTGGTGTAACATGCAGCCTAAGGAGCTACATTGTGACAGCCCTTTTTAACATTCAATTATTTTCTCTTGTTTTCTTCACCTATAATTTTGTTCAAGTATTATAAATTGGAACTTTTTGAGTCTTTTTTCCTTTTCTAATTCTTACATTTGAATGTGGCCTATATCGACTCACTGTCATTAGAACCCCCCCCCCCCCATAATATCATTCAATTGCAATTTGACATAACTTTCATTGATGCTCCCATCAAAGTTATTAATGTCCTATGCACTTTAAAATTATTGTAGTATTTAGCTAATACTTGGACCAATTTCTTAATTGAGTCTTGTGAAAATAAATATCGAAACAAAAATAGAGCATTCAAAATTGATTTTAAGATGATGAGCTTTTATGGTCTCTTATTGTTCCAACTTCAGAGGTGAAACCTGCTAGCACTTTAAAACTTGCTAGTCTCTTTAGAAATTCAACATTGTTTCTGAAGCATTTTCATCCAATTATCTGTTATTTTTTTCCTATTGCGCTATTTTGATACAGTCCCCATTGCATTTTAGGGTAAGAAATTCAAAGATAAAGCACACAGTCAGCAGGAGCCCAATGAATCTGGTGTCCCAGATAGCGACCTTCATTTTAGTGATAATGATGTTGATCAGGCAGGGAAATCTGATCAGTATCCAAACTGGTTAAAGCGGCCAACTGAGGGAGCAGGTGATGGATTCGTAACTTCCATAAGGGGGCTGTTTAATACTCAGCGTCGTAAAGCTAAGGCATTTGTGCTGCGGACTATGAGGGGCGAAGCAGAGAATGATTTCCATGGTGAATGGAGTGAAAGTGATGCAGAGTTCTCTCCCTTTGCTAAGCAGCTTACGATAACAAAAGCTAAGAGGCTTATAAGGCGGCACACTAAGAAATTTCGCTCCAGAGGACAGAAAGGTGTGTCGGACGTTCTTTTATGCACATATAATTTCTTCAATCTTTGTGCACTGGTTTGAATGTGGACTAACAAGAAGATTGTATGTTATCAACCACAATGCTTTCATTCCCTAGAGTATGGTTTGGGAGTGCGAGCTCAAACAGACAAACTGCATTAGACAAGTTGTGGGATGAAACTCTGATTGGAAATCCCATTCCAGAAAGTGGATGGTTTTGAATGTAATGCTTAGGAAAGATAGAGAATATCTGCTTAGAGTGCATGAAGTTTTATGGTTCATGGTCTAGGGTTTAGAGTTTTGGGTCAGCCTATGCCTTGGGATCAGAAATTGTGTTGACTTTGATCAAGATATTCTTAGCAAAGTAGGTGTAGCACTGGTTATAGATGAGCTGAAAAAGTGGCATTTACATTGAGTTGGACATGTCAACATACATCTACAAATGTTCCAATCAAGAAGATTGATCTAATCCAAGTAGAAGGTGGGAGGGGAGGGAGAGATTGACCTAAGTTGACTTGAAAATCTTTTTGGTGATGAAAGATTTAGAATTCACACTGAACATGGTTCATAATAGAGCAGAATGGTGAGAAAAGATTTATTTGCCACCCAATTAAATATGAGATTAAAATGGTATTGTTATTCTAATTAATTTTGAGATTAATAATTTATTGTCTTTGTTGAATTGACTTTGATAATATGAGACTCATAATCGTGATGCATTCAGGGTCTTCCACACAGCCAAGAGATTCACTTCCGTTGTCTCCAACGGAAACCACACCATTTGAAACCGATTCTTCCAGTGAATCTTCACCTTACGAGGATTTTCATGAGTAGAAGATCACTGTGGTGCCCTCAAAAGAGAATTTTGAGAGTTTTTCTGGTCGGCATGCAACAAGCGATATGGTTCCCCAATGATGTAGAATCTTAGGCCTATGCCCATCGTCATGCACACATGCGATACGTTATGAAGCTTCAAAATCACATTCTCAGCGTCGTTGACATGATACTTGCTGATCCTGCCAATCGCACTAGGTGATTCTCAATGCTTGGGAGGCAGTTTTTTGCCATAAACAGATGCTTATTTGTACATCTATGTAGATTCAACAGCTTCTAAGCACAATATATAACCTTTATAGAGGCTATACCTGAGTCCCACAATTTTTTACAATGCCCTAAACCATAAATTCAAATAAATAAATAAATTCAAATTTCTGGAGATGGAATTCCACCAGCTCTCTTTTCACCTTCATTTTTATTGAATAAGGGCAACCCTTGGTTTCAACACGATATATTTTAGAAGCCACAAATTAAGTATGCGTAAATGGCCTAAAAGAAGATTACTAATCGTTGCTCCAATAGTCTTTTCCCTTCCTTCCCTCGATCTTATATCCTTCTCTCTAATTTTCTCTTGAATTTCTCTTTTTTATTATTTTTTATTTAAGCACTCTTAATCTCTAATTGAAGTTCAATCACAATTATTAATTTAAAGATCTCTCTCTCTCTCTCTCTCTCTCTCTCTCCGCTATGTTAATTTCCCTTGAATCAATTTCTGTTTTGCTGGGATCACCTAAATTTATTGTTAAGAGTTGTTTTTATTATTATTATTATTATTTAAATATTACCTTCCCTTCCTCTCTAATTGATTTTGGATCACTTTTTAAAAAAAAAAAAAAATTTTTTTTAATAAAAAAAAACACCTTCCTTTCCTCTAATTGAATTTTCTCAGATTATCATTTAATTTACCTGGTTCAATAATCCTTAATTTTGAGGAAGAGAGATGTCCATTTCCTCAAGGCAAGAACATAACACACTCTAAAAGAGACCAGCACAGTATTGGAGAAAGACAATCGACTCCAACGGACACCACTGTTGATCTAATTATTTTCTGATAAACCAAACCAGCTGCTCAAGATTAGAACATCATAAGCACATTTATTCTCATCATCCTTACCACTTTAAAATAATCAACCTATTACATTGGATCTATGTGGCAGCCTAATAAATCAATCATATACAGACTTGTGAAAGCACTCGGGCATATCTAACCGAAATTATACACACAAGATCCACCACTGACATCAACAAGAGGCATAGCCTGAAATTCCAGAATCAGCTGAATGCATTGCCACGCCTCCCATCTCGAGACTATAGCCTGGCTGTGCTGGGTATCTAATGTCATCCCTGTTTCTAATTACAACTCACACCTGTTAATTACCCATCCTCAAGAAGGATCGCTACCTTTGCCCTCCTTCAAGGAACTATCACCCGATGTTGGTGATGAGACACAGATTATCACCTTCTAATCAAATTTAGATGGAATGTCAAGGCCTGTATCTGATGGATTAGCAAGCTCAACCAATGACTCCTGTAAAGCCCATAACTTGCTACATGAGATATTGTTTGTCACTTTAAAAAATGTAATCATCCCAAATCATTGACAGGGAACTTAGTAACAGATGAAAAATCGTTAGCATAACGCATCTCGTCATAAAGAAGCGGAATTCAAGAAAAGTTGAAACTGAAAAAGAGAAATAAGAAAGTGAAGCACCTTTAGACTGAATTTTATCCAAGTGAAACTAACTAGTAATTCAAGAGTCCCACTGGAAGAAAAAAAAAGTGGGGAGGGGCGGGGGAAGAAAAAAGTTAGACAGTTAGACTTCTATAATTTTATCTTAAGCACCTTGTAGAAATAGTATTTTTGCTTACTTCGACGATCTGCAATACCGCAGAAAGAGTTTAGGAATTACTAAATATGGGGCCATGGGGTGCATTCAATCGTCAAAAAAGAAGATTTGATTGAGTATCGAGGAGTCAAAGAATTTAAGCCCCAAATGAAAGTGCTCACAAGCTTGGGTAACCATTCATAATTTAATTTTACTGTTCGTAAAAATCAGGAAAAGAAAACCAAAAAATGAAAAGGAAAGAAAAAAACAAGGAGAGAGGGAGGGGACAAAGGAGGAAGCCACCAGTAGACTGTTCAGTGACAATATACCTGGTCATCAGCATCTGCAGATGAATGGACAACTCCCATTTGTAAAGTGCTCATCAGGTCTTCAGTAGCTTCTTGCAAAACCTGTATCCGAGAGGTTGCATTTACGGAAAGTTTTTTTCCAATCAACAAACATAAACTTCAAGTTATACACCATAGACTTTAACGTTACATTTGAGAAAGTAGAATGTGAGTTCATTAATTCAAGTCAGGGATCGAAAGCATACTCCTGGACCAGGATTGGCAGAAAGATCCTTGGATCCTTCACTGAGAGCCTTAGAAGGATCTTCAGATGTTCCCTGCAAGTGACATACATCAACTCAGAAAGACAAAACAACCTTATCAACAATATTGACAATGAAACTGCAGTAGGCAAGAATATATATTTACCTGCTCATCCTGGCGCCCAGAGAATTCTCCTTCCATAACAGATGGCTTGAAATCAGTTGGGATTTCCTACAGATTCCATCACATCAAGGATTCAACTAGTGACATCAACAATAGCAGCAACATGAAGAACATCACCAGCATATACATTAGAGATGGACAAGAACAAAAACATAAATTCCATAACCTCACAGGAGATTCAGCAACCAAAGGATATATCAATAACAAGCAGAGCAATGAGGAAAATCAATAATGTAAAGTTTCATAAAAATGAAACAAGCTAGTTTGGTTATCAGGTTAACAACAGCATGATCACAGGTAAAAATAAGCAATTACATAAGCAGGTGGATATACAAACTTGCACTACAGCACCAAAATTACAAAATAGCAATACATCAAACATGCAAGTATCTTCAAGAATTGAAGACAATACATATTATGGAAATAAAGTTGCCTCTCAGTCATCACACATACAGGTTCAACTTCATCGATAACTGGGTTTCTTCCTCCTTTAGTGAGATCCCTCAATGTTCCCTGCAATTCAACACAAGAGGTAACAACTAGTAGTAACATAGAGCCATAAAAATTAGAATTATTAGAAGCAAGCTCAACTGAAGGCACGTGGCATGCCTGTGGAACAATTCCACATAATGAGAAGTTCAAGAAAACTTGCATCGGTGCACATTCTTCTTTGCAACCAAAATGGGTGCATTAAACAAGATGTGGCGATTACACATTAACATCCTTTATCCCAAAAACATATAATTCGTTTTGAAAATTAAATGGTCAGGAGCATCAATAAACAAGTGAATTGTATGCTCCTATTTCAACATTTACAATGTTAATTAAGCAATGAGGGGGTCAGCATGAAAACTGAGCCACAATCAGTTATTGCTAGTTAATACTCTACAAAAATCAAGGGCATTGACATGAGAAAATGCAGCGATTTGGTGGAATAGACAGAATAATTGAAAAAATATATATATAGCATCCCTGTTGCATATAATTCTGAAAGTGAATGAACAACCAAATTAAATATGATAGATCTTGAACCAATACTTTACACTGAAATGCATGTCATTAAAGAACAAAATCAGAGCACAAACTTATTACTTTCCATTTTTTTTCGACCAATCAGACTTAATACTTTCTATCAATACATTTGAACAAGGAAGAAAAACAAAAACAGAGAATATTATAGCTATGAAGACAATTTTTCAGTTCATAGGCTGCCACAAGAACCAACCTTATTTGCCCACATAAGACCACAAGCATTACAGAGAGTTCTGGGTCCGCCTGGCCCACGACGCATGGCTGGAGTATTCTTTTCACTAACACCACAATGTTGACATCTGCAGACACTGGAAAACATTGCGGAAATGAGGAAAATTCAATCACAAACTATGGTTCATTTGTTTGCAGGAAAATATTTTCCTAGAACTCATTTTCCACGTTTTCTGGAATTTGAGTTGCAGTTAGAAAATTAGTCAAAGATTTCATTTTCTGGCCAAAGGCCATAATTGCAAAAGGAGCAAGAGAAGCAGAACCGTGTCACCGGCATTGCCAATTCTGTCACAACTGACATCTCTGACTTCTACACCAACCACAGTCAGAATCTTACTGTAGCCTTGTAAGAGGGGCCACAAACAGTCAGGTAATTTAGCACCAATTCACAATATCATTCATATTCTCAGCTCCACTCCAACTGCCTTCCCATCCTTCATAACTGAAGCCATTCGTGTCAAACTGGGATAAGTTTTGCCAATCAAAATACCCACACAAGATTCTTCACCACAGTGAGGAAGCCTTGAAATATGGGCAGTTCCAGCTGCACCCTTTGCCACCATCATCAGAATTGAGGTCTAATTATAATAGCAAGCACTATTACCAGTTCAAGTTCAAGCCTGGAAACGCATGGGATATATATGCACTCTTTGTTTAAAAAGAAAATTTAGTTTTCGTGCACAGCAAATGCCAGAAATTGCTTTTCATCCCATTTTCAGTAGAGTAGTCAAACATTGAAAAAGAAATCATTTTCTTGGAAGAAAATATATTGTCCTCATATAGATTATTTCCTACAAACAAGTGGACCCTAAGCACCATGTCAACTGTTATAATTTATGACAGAATTCAACATGAAAATAATTCTACAAGGTTGAACAGATAAAGTCAGGAGATTTAATCATTACATAAATTCCTAAATGCCAATACTGCCAAAGCCAGACCATGCTTGCACTCACACAGTTTCTAGGCTAGGAGTGCCATCCTGAAGGCAACTCTGTGTAGAGTGCCAACTTGAACTGCTTTCTTTTAAGGATGCAAACTGCCCATTCTTTCGGTGCATCCTAACATGAAAATAAACAAGAAAGGAACAGTGAGATATTACATTAGCAAAGAACTTACATCTTCTATGAATTTTGATGGAAAGTTTAGAGAAAAATCCAACAAAGGTGGTGATCATTTTAGCTTCCAGAATGGTCACTCATTGGTTAAGTGGAATTCAAACCCAACAAACTGATGTTGTGAAACATAAAAAATA
The DNA here is from genome assembly GCA_037897445.1 of Ceriops zippeliana. Classification (NCBI taxonomy): domain Eukaryota; kingdom Viridiplantae; phylum Streptophyta; class Magnoliopsida; order Malpighiales; family Rhizophoraceae; genus Ceriops; species Ceriops zippeliana. The sequence goes on along the minus strand of JBAPLH010001437.1, from coordinate 605,492 downwards.
CACCTATTAACTAACTTTGCTTAGTTTCTTGCATAACAGTTCTCTGCTTATTCCCTCCATTTCTGAATGCTCTCCAGTCAAAAGGAAACCTGTTATCTTACTTCTTGCTACCCACACCAGATACTGCAAAAATGAGTGTATATGAAATAATACAAACATGCAGACATACGAAAATCAATCACTCCTTCAAGAATTTTCTAGCCCTATTCCATTAACATTCGGACAACAAAAAGATTCAATGTTTCATTATTAAACCATTGTACGGTGGAACAACAAGCTTACAGATTGGACCTATTCCTGAATCAATAAATGGAACTATCAGGTGGGACCCATGAATGATAGATTCGATGTGAATTTTTTCCCTTTCAGCACTAACCTTAGAGGATGTAAAATATCACCGGCATGGATGGAACACCATAATCATGAAAACAATGGAGCTTAGCTATTGCATCTTAGTGGGCATAACAAAAAATTTGATTGAATGCGATGAAGGCAAATATTGTGAATAATCAAAATTACATTTACCAATCATGAGCAGCAAGGAAAAGGTCAAATTTGGCCCCCCCAGCTACCATCAACCCAAAAGAAAAGGGGAAAAAAGAATAAAACATTGGAAAAAGTTTGCAGACAAAACCTTTTAGGGACATGACAAAATTATGTTATTTTGAATCTTGGAAATACAGACATGATAAACAGGGTTGCTAAAAAAGAACTAAACTGAGATGAACATGTTACAAAGTTTAGAGAAAACGAATTGATTGTCATGTACCTCTGAGCAACCTCTTTTCTCACAGTATATCTTATTTTCTTGTCAAAACATCTCTCCTTCCGTTTCTCACGGAACCGTACAAGGGAGGCTATTCTTTTGGAAAGATTGGAAAGCTTTGAGTCGTCATTCATGCCCTAGAGCATACGCCAGGTAATATATAACGGCAGCATAAAAGAATCAATGAAATGACTGTAAACTAAAAATTCCGAATTACCCTGTTATTTTGATCATAAGGTGGTACTTCAATAGTTGGTACAGCGGTTGGTATATCTCGTCCTTCCAGAAGCAAAAGCACTGCTTGCACCTGCTTTTGCTAGGCAAAAGCAAAAAGTTCATTCCAGTACTTTTAAGGATACTCCCAATCTGACAGACTAAAAATCAACTGTGGCTGAATAGTGAAAACACAAGGAGAACAATAACTACACTATAGTGAGTGATTAATTACAGTTTCCCCCAATAATCAGGAGAAGGGAACGTGTCCCACTATTAATCAAATAACATTTATAAGACAGGTAACCACTAGGTAAAATATTTAATCCAACACTCTTTACGCTGCTCCTTATCGAAGCAAATAATACTAAACCACACACCATTCAATCAAAATATAAGCACTTGAAATTTCTTAAAGAGAAGTTCAAATATTTAAAGAAGAAGAAAGGAATTATACTTGTCACTTATGCTGCAACAAGAACGAGAGTCTATCGAGAAAGCACATGACGACGAGCCAAAAGAGAGACAACACAATCTAAAAGCTCAAAGAATTAGACAAGAAAAGAAAAACAAAAAGAAGTGAGCAACAGAAAGATGGATACGAGAGAGAGAGAGAGAGAGAGAGAGAGAGAGAGAGAGAGAGAGAGAGAGACCTTTTCAGGTGTAACAGCAGGGAAAACGTAAAGCTCCCCTTCAAAAGAGAGAGAAAGCTCGCTGGTCCTCGACGCCACAACTACGCCACCTCCACTTCCAACTGCAGCCCCTAGGTGCTGCTCCGCCACGTTCACTGCTGAATCCGCCCGCGCCTCCTCTTCCGCGCTGTCCATGGCGTCGCCGTCATCGTTGTCCTCGATCTGTATCGGAGGCCACGCGCGTTCCGCGGACGGACGCGCCTGAATTGGCTGTGGATTCGCAGCCGCCATTCCCCAAAGATTCCTAACCTCACCGACCGTTAAATAAAATAAATCCTCCTAAACTTAAAGGCACAAGAGAGGAGACACGTGCTCGCACTTCCTTTTTTTTCCCCTCTATTTAATTTGTCTATTTATTGTTGTTTTTACTTGCTAATAATAATTATTATTATAATATAATATTATTATTATTATTTCCACTTAATAAAAATTTTTAGAATTGAAAACCAAAAAAAAAATGAATTTAGGATTGGATATTGTTAATTTTAGAGCTCAGAGAAGCTTCGAAAATGGAAGAGAAGAGAAAAAAAACAAACAAAGCGCATTGTGTTTCCTAAGAAGAGTCTCAATTTGGGGGAAAAAGAAAATTATTATTATTATTATTATAAAATTACTTCTGTATTTTTCTTGCGTTGGAGGGGGTGGGGGGAAGTGATTTGGCGTTGCGCGGGTGCACAGCGGTTACCTCCCTTTGTATTTTTGTATTTTGGCTATGATGCTAGTGGGGTCCACGTAGATGATTGTTCCCCTAGTGGGAGTACCATATGGCCACTGGGATGAGGTTAATTGCCATCTCGGTGATATCATGATCAGGGTGGACTTGTAATGGAGCCACCATGGCCCACAGAGACTCTTTGGATGACAATCGAACGGCTCCTGGTAAAAGAGGGCAGGATTGTTGGTGCTGACTCATTTATAATCATTCCCTTTTTTTTATATATTTATTTTTTTAAGCCCAGAAATTCCAAAATGGGCATGGGCCAGGTGTCCCCCGGAATCTTTTTTTTTTTTTTTTAAAGGGTCTTTATTTGCTGGAGGAAATTTTTTTATATAATTTATTTTTCCAAACAATAAAAAAAAATATTTAGAGGAAAATTTCGTTCTGCATCTTGGAAGATAATATTGAATTTGCCATTCACTGAATTTTTCGACCCACCCATTGATTTTTTTTCCATATATATATGTATATGGAAAAATACATACACACATTGAATCTTATGATCTAAATTGTTTGTTTGTTTGCTATTTGAATTGTTAAAAAAAAATATTACTGTTAAAGCCGACTCAATCATGCTTATGTTTTTATCTATTTTTATAGTCAGATTCTTCAAACCAGTTAGACTCAATTGGGAGTAAATCTCTTTTCCGGAAACATTTTTCTAAGTTACAATAGATATTAATCAATCAATATTCACGTAAAGCACTACTTTCAGGAAGCCAAATGTTGGTTATGAGAAAATAATTTTCTGCGAATTTTCTAATGTCAATGCACATGACATTCCTTTTCAAGTGAATGGAGAAACAAAACCACGCAAATTGATCTAGCAAGTTAGCCAATCGTTACGAATCCAGAAAAGGTCTCATCCAACGCTTTGTAATCTTTGTATGGCATGCTCAAAGTTTGACTTTAGCGGAGCATTTATTATATTTATGGGCGCACTTTAAGGCTACCATCTGCTGTAAATATACTTAGACTGAGCCATACGATTGAGACTTTTGAGTGTCATTCCCTTCGTTTCAGCTGTAAAAGGCATAATATCCTTTGGATTTTCATTATTAACTATCAAAATTGGAGCATGGCTACTGTCCAACAAAAGTTGGTGTTATTATCTTACTTATCTGTGGTACGTTGTTCTATCTTTCTTGCCTGGCTAGTCTGCCTTCAAATTTGAAGGTCTTGCATCTCTTTCGCCCTTTTTAAATTCACAGATTATATCTGCCTCAAGCTTTGTCCATAACTTCCAACTCTTTTCTTATTTAATTACAATCACTGATTATTTCAATTATCAGATCCACCAATTGAGTTATGATTTTCTGATCCGATGAGTCTCGATCATGCACTTCAAAAATTAAATGGATTTTCTATTATTTTACTGATATATATATATATCATGGGTGATCCAATGCTAAAAGGCTAAAACCTCAATAGCCAGCAATATACATTGGTTCGCATGTAACCTTTTTTTCTCTTCATTTAATTCTGTTGTAAATACTTCAACATGAAATCCCACACTAGACCAATTCTGAAAGTGAATTATCAAATTTATTAAAGGGAAATGAATCATGACAAGTATTTGCTTCCCCTCTAGAGATGCAACCGCGATTATGTCGTTTTTTTTTTCGGGTTCAATTATTTATATATTTAACTATTTTTGGTGTTGCGTTATTGGTACTGGTGTATTCCTATCATCATCGGGTGCCATTTCGTTGGAGATAGCTTCCAAAAGAGTGGGAACTACGGCTTGCCCTTTGTATCGCTTGCAAGTAGATTACATGACATGCGGCTATTCAGGTTCCCAAGAGCTAAGTTCAAGGTGCAGTTGTTGCTTGGCTCCAAGAACTGCACCCTTCAAACTTGTTGACGGCACTAAGCTGCAATGCGGTAGCTGATAGAAGCCGCCGTTCATTGTCATACACTAAGCTGTATGTATGTATGTATGTATGTATTAATTATGAATAAGTAATTTTTGCTGAATTGAATAACGTTCTGTAGTTTTCAAACGTGTTCTAGGATCGACCTAAATCGGAGATGGTTTGTGGTCTCTAAAGTTGTTCTAAATCTATCGAAACGTGCAAGCAAAACATCTGGGCATCGATTGACCTCTGACCTCAAAAGCACCCAAGTGTAAGAACCTCATGTATTGATTATGGCAATACATTCTGGTGGAGAGGCTCAACGAAATGACTAAAAGGCCTTCAACTTCAACTGACGCAGACTTGTATCATCATTTTTCCAGAACAACTAGGAAACTTGATGCTCTGCCATCAAAGCTGAATTATCTCCATTTGAGTAAGTTAAAAGACTGTCGTGCACGTTGATAGCCGTTCCAGAGTCCGAGTCATTTGCCTCAGCGTCAACCTAATTCAGATGGCGAAAAAGAATATAGCACCAAAATTGTGACAATAAATATATAAAACAAGGTGGAGCAAAGTGCAAGCGAGGGAGATACCTGCTCAATTGGAGCCAGAGAATTATCCTGGGTTTTTTTGGAGAGATCTCTCAAAGTTCCCTGCAGAGTTTCATTTTGAAAATGAATGTGATTTATGAATGGAAAGTTTGCAAGGAAAATTTGAAGACCCTTTTTGCCATACATAGAAGTCAAAGCTGATAAGTCAAGCGCTGTGCAAGAACAAAATGCCAAATACCACACTCGCTGGAGCCAAATGCCAATGCAAATGCATTCATGGTTAGACATGCCACGTCTACGACATGCAAATCATAGCTGAACACATTCAGAGACACAGATCCCCTCCATATCCTACACTCTTCACCATAACAATATGCAGACATCGATCTCAAAATTGATATACTTGGAATCCTTCTTACCACAAAAATTTGAAACCCCTTCACCAGAACTCGGTAAAGATTATGAATTTGGAATCCAAGATCTCCAAATAGAGACAATAGATTCACTCAACCACTCAATAATATAGCATCGAGCCTTGTGCTAACAGGTTAAAGTTAAATTTCTTGGTATTGTTAGAGTGCAACTTTTTCAGGGAGTAAGAACAATCAAAGTCAACCCCTTGAGGTAAGTATTTAAAACTACTGATGTTTCCTACTCAAATATTCAAATCACAGAAAATACAGGATAGAACAGCCTAAATTTTTCCAAGTCAGAATAAAACACAAACTTTTGTACCTTCTACTACTCATCCCCTCGGTGATCACACTAAGTTGCTTGTCCACTAACCAGACAAATGTGTAGACAATCCTCTGCACTTGCAGAGTAACTAAAGAATAAAAGCAATTTTAAAAACATTGATACTGATATTGACTTTTTGCCACACTCAAAGACACTTTTTTGATCTTCCCTAGGCAAACGAATAGCATGTCCAGACAGAAGTTTCAAGCTGGTGCAAATTGAGGAGTCAACAGCAAATGGCTACAGAGAGGCTGGTCTCATAGCAATGCATCATGCCCCATCAGCTTACTAGTTAACAGCCTTGATGCACGACTGGGCTGCAACATTAACCTACACTTAATATTCTAATAAACTCACACAATTTTTCCTGAGAACTTAACAGATGGCAATTGAACCAACTTAAACTAGCATTTGAAAGCAAGTCTGGATTCACCCATATATCACTAGGCAAAGGTGCTTGCCTCTTCTTGAATACCTCTCAGCCTTAACAAGTCCAACAAAGTGGCACCGTGTGACATAATAATCTCCCATCAAATTTATGAATTGTCTATGCTTTAAAAGGCCTGCTTGACCAGAATACAAAGGAATGTGCTTGTGACATTCATTATTCTCCAAATAGACAGAACCTCTATGCAACTTCCACACTCAACTCTTAGCATCTATTCCTATCATCAATTCCTAGCATTCTCACCTCTTGCAATTGACAGGCATTTTCACTTTCCTAGCTTTTATTTTACCTCCAAAAGATCATAAAATTCCTTGATGAACCATATTTAATCCCTCATTCATAACCTAAAATTTTAAAAATGAGCACAAGCAATCAAGATGATTTTCCCAATCACTTAAATTCTGCAACAGTTATAGCATAGATCTATACATGTAAACATGTAACAATTAAAACCAGTAGCAGTATACAATATATGTAAGGAAAAAAGATTCGAAAATACATGATGACATCATGTATGAAACACAAAGATGAAATTTATCACCAGGAAAAACACAATTAAAAGAAATTATTTTTCCTCAGAAAGCATATGCCAATTTAACTACCTGGACGAGATTCTCAAACATTTTCTATTTCTCCAACAATCAAAGCTAAGTTATCCAATCCAGGCTGAGAATGTAAGAGGAACATAAACATGCACTAGTCTAAGAAGAAAGATAGCAAACTAGAAATGCAAGAGAATAGAAACAAAGAAGATGAAGATAAGGGAAAATTTCATTAGACCATATACTGACCCTGTTTGCCCAAAAAAGCCCACAAGCATTGCAAAGAGACCTTGGACCAGAAGGACCACGACGCATCATTGGGGTGCATTTTGAACTAATGCGGCAATGTGTACACCTAGCCAACGGTGCAAATGTTACAAATAAACACCACATAATGGAAAAACATAAACACCAAAAGAACTCTGGCGGCTACAGAAATGACTTAAGCCCTCAGATGAATGGAAAAACAAAAAGCAAAAAAAAATAACCTCACTACATATCCCCTCCCCCCTCTTCTTGTGCATTTTCCAATGGGAATTGCTAAGTGCATGCAAAAAATGGCTGCATACATGGAAAAAACCATTGCTTTGATAGCAAAAACAGTGGTTTTGCATGTAGCCAGCCAAAGTTTTTTTTTTACAACTCACAAGGTCTCTTGCAAGCTGTCATCTTGTCCTGAATCCTGAGAGCCACCCCAGCCATCTGATCCCTCAGACTTCTTTGAAGAAGTAAATTGACCCTTATTACGCTGCATCCTGACATAGTCATGCATAAATGGCAATACGAATACAAAAACAAATACAAAAAAAAAAATATTGGTCAATAACAAAGTTTCATTATGTCCATGGGCAATCCTAGATCTCACATATTTCTGAAAAGAATTTTTTATTAAGTCAATAAAAAAAACATATACAGAATAGTAAAAAAAAAACATAAACATAATAGGGCGCAAAGAAAATGTCAAAAAGGAAAAAAAAATCCTAAAACATCACACATTTTTAACTATGATGTCAGCCACACAATCAACAGACCTGAGTGCAACCTCTTGTCGCACACTATATCTAACTTTTTTATCAAAGCATCGATCTTTCCTCTTCTGCCGAAATCTATGCAAAGAGGCTGCTCTCTGAGGTTGAGAACATCGTCTGGATAGTCAACCACTAAGACCTGCAAAGGGGTTGAAAAACACATAATAAATCTGGGAAAAATAATTCACAACTTGTACCAGCAAATACATATTCAATAACCTAATGATTGAGAAATACCCTTTGACCATGAGGCGCTGCTTCCAAACCATGTGGGCCTGAAGTTAATTCACATCCGCCTAATAGCAATAAAACAGCTTGAACCTGAAAGAATTCCCACATATTATTGTGATCAAAACCTTCAAATGCCAATCCTTATTATCCATTTTTATGAAATATTTTCTGGAAAAGCATTTAAACAGAGAATCAAATCCAAGTTACACATTGTTTTGATGAACTCAAACTTCAAAATCAAGGCTAAATTATGTTAATCTCAAGCAAAATTTCCCCCATTTTCGTTCCTATTGAACGATGAAGAGCTTTTCAAAGTTCATGAACTCCAAACCTCCTCAAAATGTTCACACACTAGCCAAACAGCCCCAAATAAAACCCTAAGTCAGAATCACCAAAACAAAATCAAATACCTTATCAGGAGTAACAGCATCGAATACATAAACTTGGCCGCGAAACGTCAAAGTGAGCTGGCTGGACACATCGGCCCCCTGAATAGCGGGGTCTGATGCCCCAGTAACGTAGACAGAGTCGGCGGATGCGTCCTCCACGACGATTCCGGCCGCCGCAGAGCCATCTTCGAAACTCATGTGGTGGTCGCGATCAATGGTGTCGCCGGTGGCACCGTCTTCGTCATCGTTGGCGGGGATCTGGGGGTGGTGGACGTTCATAGGCTTAGAATGGCCGTACATTGGCAAGTATTGGTGAAATGGAACACGCAAGAGCTTGAAGCATTACAGATAAAAGATAAATGAATGAGCAAAATTAGACAAAACCTAATCCAAGGCGAACAACATTGAGTCGAAAATTCGGAAATTTTCTGAGGAAGAGTGCGCGCGGGAGCGGATGTAGGGTTTGTGTGTGTGTGTGTGTGTGTGTGTGTGCAACTTCAACGAAAATACTGAGAAGCAAGCCAAAATAGAAATGCTGTTAGTTAAGTAAAATAAAAAATTTAGAATTCTGCTCACATGGGATAATTAGCAGTCCAGTTTCAACCAAAAACCATCTCATAGACATCTGCGTTGTTTTTTTTTTTTTTTAATCGTTTAACATTAAATAAAAAGTAAATTTCAAAATTTTATAATGCAAGCATAAAGGATAATAGAGAGTAGACAAGTAGTTCTGTCTTTAGCCTTTGGCCCCACAAATGCCGTGCGACATATATTCAAAAACTTCCTAATTCATAAAGAAATCATTGAAGGTCCAGCGGTGGATCCCGCGAATTTACCATGCCAAATTCGAGGTTGTGGTCCTATCTGTTATCCTGCTTTCAGCATAGTGAAGTCATCAGCACATTAGCTCTTATTCCATTAAGAGAGCTCTGTTTGCCCGGGCTTCCATACATGGAAAACGGCAATAAGCTGCAAATAGTGATGTTTCCATGGCTAGCCATGGGACACTTCATACCATTTCTTCGACTCTCTAAACTCTTAGCCCAAAAGGGTCACAAAATCTTCTTTGTATCCACACCAAGAAACATCTCGAGGCTCCCCAAGATACCCCAAAACCTGTCCTCCAAAATCACCATGGTATCATTTCCCTTACCTCAGGTACCCAGCTTACCATCTCAAGTAGAGTTCTCAGCGGACGTGAGCTACAACAACCAACAGTTATTGAAGAAGGCCTTTGACTTGCTAGAACAGCCATTAACCATTTTCCTTGAATCCTCTAAACCAGATTGGGTTCTCTATGACTATCCCTCTCACTGGTTGCCATCCGCGGCGGCCAAGCTCAGAATCCCCTGTGCCTTCTTTAGTCTCTTCACCGCTGCGTGCCTATCCTTCATGGGCCCACCATCACTGCTGATCAACGGCGAAGATGCTCGATTGAAAGCTGAGGACTTCACAGTGGTGCCCAAGTGGGTTCCTTTTGAATCCAACATTGCTTATCGTCTGCACGAGGTGACAAAGTACATAGCAAAAACCGAAGAGGACAAGTCGGGAATATCTGATCAGGTCCGCTTCGGGTTTGCAATCGCAGGAAGTGATGCTGTGGTTATTAGGAGCTCGCCGGAGTTTGAACCAAAGTGGTTCAACCTCTTACAAGAGTTGTACAAGAAACCGATCATTCCTGTCGGTTTTTTGCCTCCAGTAATAGAAGATGATGAGGAAGATAATAAAGAATGGGATGGGATCGGGAAGTGGCTAGATAGCCAGAAAGTAAACTCGGTTATCTACGTTGCTCTAGGGACCGAGGCTGCCTTGTCTGAACAAGATTTGAACGAGTTAGCTCTCGGGCTGGAGAAGTCAATGTTGCCTTTCTTTTGGGTACTTAAGAACCCAACTGGGTCAACTAAGGACCTGGTGGAGATGCTGCCAGAGGGGCTTGAAAGTAGAGTAAAGGGGCGCGGGTTTGTTTATAAGGGATGGGCCCCACAGGTGAAGATACTGAGTCACCAGTCGGTTGGAGGGTTCTTGACTCACTGCGGTTGCAACTCGGTTACTGAGGGGCTGGCATTCGGGAGGGTGCTAGTTCTGTTTCCTATGATCAATGACCAAGGACTTAATGCAAGGCTGTTGCAAGGGAAAAAGCTTGGACTAGAGATTCAAAGGGACGAACGAGATGGATCATTTACTTGTGAGAAGGTGGCCATGACATTAAGAATGGCTATGGTAGATGAATCGGGCGAGTCATGGAGGCGAATGGTGAGAGAAGTAAGCGTTATGTTCAGCGATTCGGATTTAAACGATCGTTTCGTGGAAGGGCTTATACATCACCTTAAGGAAAATAGGATGTCCAATCCTGCAGCATAAAACAATGCTCTTTTACCTTTGAAACTTGTAAACTGTAAGTTATTAAAGTTCCATATGCAATTAAATTCGCTGCGATGTGCATAATTAAAACTCTTGAGAATAATTTGGCCTCTTGCTTAGAGACCCATTAACCTTATATCTAAGAAAATAATGCGGGCAGCAATGAGAAAGAATAGATAAGGGATAGAAATTTCGTAGTCATTCATGGCCAATTAACTTTGACCATGTGAGCAGAAGCAAGCTTTGATCACCAAAGTGCCATTTGCTTTACAGGAGCTAAACTAAGGCCCATCCTTACAGAGTTTGATCCCTTGCAATCATTTTTTTTTTTCAATGGAATTACACTTGCTATCTAAAAACAAGTAAGAGCTGAAATGCTACCATTGCTAAGATACAGCTTTTAGCTTTTACGTCTAGAAGAATATGATGTACACTAACTTTGCAAAAACTGAGATCCCCGACTCAACTCCTCATGATAAATGACAAGACAGATGTACGTCTCGACAACAGGATTTGCCAACTTCAATTGTTAAGAAAATGAACAGCTCCCCAAAAGTCATTAAAAGATCATGTATCTTCCACCATCAAGCTGAAGCCTTGGATCCGGTACCCATCTACTAATGCCGACAGAACGTCAGGCATCCTATACTGTCTTCCCAGCTAAAACAATGTATTTGGTAAGTTGCTAGGGGTTGGTCAACATCCGGATCTGTAACATACATATGCAAATCCCCTTGAGCTCATCATAGATGCTCCTGTAAAAGACTAAAATGTGAGTGTCAGAAAAAGGGAGAAAAAAACAGCCTTGTGACACATCATTCTAATTGTTTCGAGGCAATAATACCATAAGTCCAAATGGGTTATGAATTGAAGACCAGCTTTAATGAAAATTGCATATTTGGAAAGATTTTATATTAAAAACCTTGAGATATGGGATAGGAGAGTTGTTAGAAATGATCATTTCTGATGTTCTTGATGAGGAACTTTATCCTCACTAGAAGATGCGGGCTTGTCTAACTAGACTTTTATCCGCTTTAGTTTCAGGTCTTCACTAGCTGCAGATGAGGAGGTCCCCCACTCCAGAAATTTAGTCATCAATAGCATTGTGTGTATAACAATCCATATGCATATGTGTACGTCTTTAACATGTATTCAGAAAAATTCATATCAAGTCACAGGAAAATCAGTAAAAAATCTTAAACTATCCTATCCTTGATGGACGAAGAAATCCAAAATTTTCCATCAGATACCATTCTAGAAAGCAGGTGAAGCAATCCTCCAACAAAAGCTGCATCCCAGTGCACTCCCATAATTTCTATAAGTGGGAGCAACTAAATCCTCAGGAATGCATCAATGTGGTTGTTCTGTTAGATTGAGCCAATCAATAAGCAGTACAAGTTTTCACATTATATCCTATGTTGGCCTTGTCTTCCACACAGAAAAAGGCAGTTATTACATCACAATTCCCTCATTTTCGACATTGAAAAAATAAATATAAGTTTTCCTTATCTTTTTACTTTTTAAGATCTCAGAAAGATAAGCAAATCAAGCAATGTCTCACAAAAAAGAGATGCAACTTGGTAATGTCTAAGAAATGATACAAATTACGTTGAGGGGCTAATAACTGGGGGATGAGTGTCAACTATTGCAGAAACTAGAAACATACCATCACAATAGAAGTCTGGAAACACTAATAGCTGCACTATACCTGAGATTAATGGCAGTTATCAAATGACTTTCAAGGCATAATTCTGGTCCACAATATTATATCTATCCCATTGCAGAAGCTTTAGATTTTATGCTTCGAGAAACAGTTGTGGTTGTTCTGCGAAGTTGAGGGTTCTCTATAGAATACACAAGAATGCTTCCATCTTTGGTCCCAGCTATGAAACATTCTTCTGGGGTTACAGCTAGGGATGTTATCATTTTTCCAACACTGTTGTACCTTTTCACAATCTCAAGTGTGTTCATAGAGCGGACAACTACCTGTCCTTGGTCACCCGCACAAACCAAATATTGACCACATGAACTGAGTTCAACGCAGTTGAGGCGCCCATTAGAGTCACAAGTAGCAAGATGTTTTCCATTAATAGAATATAGATGGAGACTGAGATCCTCATCAGCATAAAACACAATCCGTCCATGTTGAGATGCAACAAGCTTTGACAATGGGCTGCCTGATGGATGGCGTAAAGATCTTACATATCTTCCCTCCCGTAAGGTATGGAAAATGCATGTTCCATCTTTAGAGCCACTGATAACTATGTCAAGCTCTGTACTGATATATAAACATGTAATTATATCATCATGCCCACAAAGAATGTGAAAGGGAGTTTCAGCAATGACATTATCTTTACGGGTTAGTTCTGCCTGAGAGTTTCGAGTTTTCTTTTCAAGGTTACGGGAACGAAGAACTTCCCAGACCATGACAGTGGTGTCATAACTTCCAGTTGCAAGGATACACCCATCAGCTGACACTTTAGCAAGTCAAAAGAAACAAAGCACTAAGAACTATAACATCCATTGGAGATATGGCAACTAGATTAAGCATAAGATAATGCAGTAAATGACAATTCCACATTCCTCACAAATCATGAGAAATTAAGATGTTCTGGATTGCAGTTTCAGAATCCATTTTGAACAAGAGAAAAAGAGCAATACTGGGTGTCTCGTCAATCTTTATGTATTCCATAGATATATACACAAACAGAGTGTAATGCCTATTAAAACATTTTTCAGACACCTTAGACCTCACTGTTCAAATGGGATTTCTCCTGCTTTAGAATTCTCGCTCAAAACCAGTGAAAGGTTCTAGAAATCTCACGTCATTTGGTGGGCAAAACAGTTGTGCAGCTTAAATGTTTCCATAGCTACATAGTTCTAAATCCCAATATTAACATCAAATATCAGTTGCATTTGACTAGTATGCTATGATGCTTTAACTTTGAAGGGGAATCCCACATGTATGTTAAGGAAGAAAAATCATTATTATCCCCCATTGTTCACCCATTAATTTAGATGGAACAAAGTGGAAATGTATTGGTGGGGTCAATTAGTTTTTAATGTCTGCCTATCCTGGATTGGTTTTTATTCTAATCCTGTAAATAAGTTTCAGATTTTGTACATGGGTTGCAGAAACTGTCCCTTTCAATGAATTTGCAGGTTAATGTAGTGAGAAAGAGTAGTGAGAGCTTTGACCTTTCTATCAATAAAGCCTTGACCCCCCAAAAAATCTTAAAATATAGTCTACCCCATTGTCAATCAGAGTAATATTACATGCACATCATCCTCTGTCCATAAGTTATATTCCAGAAAACCCTTGTCTCCACAGGCTATTTATATATCTATCAATTTGCTATTCGTATATCTATCAATTTGTTAGCCCTAACATACTCATTTAAATAATATGCAGAAATGTTTTCAACTTCTTATCAAAACATTTAACAGCTTACTAAAGTGAAATTTACCTGCTACACAGCTGACTACATCTTTATGCTGGCGAATGCTCTGCACCATCTTTCCATCATTTAAGGAAATAACTTGGAAGCTGTTTTCCCAGTTACCACATGAGATTAAAAAATTCTCAGTTGGTGTTTGCATTGTTTGAAAGCATTGTGCACCAACTTCAACATTTTCAGCTAATGGGCTGCCAATTTTTCGAGCAGAAAGAACATCAGAGCCAACTCCAAAAAAGGGTTCCTGAAAAGTTTGACCACTTATATAAGAAAATAGATTTAAAAGTTATGACAAAAACTTACAGATCTACATTAAGGAAAAAATATAGCTAACCGGGGAGCCAGAGAAGGTGAAATTGCCACCAGATTGCAGTTGAGTTGTCAACCAAATCTTCACAGACAAGATGAGCCCTTGGTTGACAAGGATAATATTGGAGTCCAATAAACCAACATATAATACAGCTGCTGGGGGATAACTAGTACCAGTCACAATGGATGTCAAAGTAATTGAATCAGGTGCAAAGTACAAAGGATGAGCAATTGGAATTGGTGGCCCTCTTCTAGGATGTTTTTTGCGGAAGATCTGGATTGGTGTCTGGCCAAAGTTCGCAATTTGATCTTCAATTGCTGATCTCTGCAACTCATCATCTATGGTGTCGAGCTCGACAGCACCTTCATAAGTCAAATAATAAAATATATTTGCTGCCTGTAACCACATTTCATGACAGAAGAAATTAGTTCATACAAAATGAAATGTCAATTAAAGCATGCAGCATTTAGACTAACATAAAATTAGTAGAAAATTAAACCATCTAAAAAGTACCTCTACTGCTGGTTTCCCTCGCTGCTTGTATCCAAACACCAAATCAATCCAGTGATGGAGATTTGAGCTAACATATTCACTTTCAAGGGCTTCTCGATTTTTACTTATAAATAATTCAGGTGAGCCCTGCACCAAAAGAGGATAACAAATCTTCAACTGGATCAACTAAGAAAAATGGTTGAGAGAAAACTAGAATTCACAGACACCAAAGGACTGCAATTACCATCAGGCATGTGTACATCTTGCTGCAACTCATTATCACATTATAAAACAAAACAAAATCAATTATCAATCTCCAACTGCAAGTATCAAATACTATTTCTTCAAATCTCAAAGCACTTCCATCTTCTGGAAACTAATAGATGGAAAGAAAAGAGCATTGGAAATCCAAAGAAACCTCATACCAGCATTCTCCAAATCTCCAGGATTCAATCATGACAATGTACAACCAAAAATGAATGCCAGTTGAATTCTTCATTTTTGAACATTGGATCTACATCCTTGTTGCCTAAGTTGCTCAAGCTTTCCTTATTGGAAAATGGTGGAAAAGGCCAGGGATTAAAGACAAATAAAGAGATGCCAACAAAAATAGTCCAATGGCAGTGAAGCAGAACTCAATCACTGGTTTCAGAATGAAACAGGACTACTGTGCATATGCCATGCTGGGCAGGACTGAAGCCACCAAACCCATCAAATCTTTTTTTAAATACCATTTTTCTTGTTTAACAATGACCCCACTCTAGGTTGAGTTAGTTTCCAACCACAAATGCATGCACTGCTCACATAAATTGAAGTAGGATATGGCATGCATGCACAAGCTCATTGGCACTGTGCAACTGGCCACTGGATTCATGGCTAAGTTCTAGGGATTATTATTATATTTCTTAGGCAGTAACACAAACTCAAAATATAAAGTGAGGGGCTGTGCCTTTCAATCAAAGTCTGATGAAGCTGTTGATAGGGCATTAATGCTTCAGAAAGATTGCAGGGTGCCAGGTTACTTTTTGTTTTCAGTCAGTTACCAGAGAAGTCAGCCAAGGAATGTGACTTTTTTAATTAGCTGGTTGATTGATAAGATCACTGTCATTTAAAATCCTCAAGATGCTATTAGAAAAAAAATATATATTTGAAAAGATACCATACATAAATTTACTACACGCAAATCCCAATAAGATACCTCTCATGTGCCAAACATTTGAATCAATTTCACTCACTACTAAATAATAGCATTTCAGACAATGGGAACATCCACAATGTTCCTTTCCTGCTATTGAGGGTGTAAAGAATGATTTATATCAGATCAGGAATATGTAAAATCTATACCTCCATCTAAACCAAAATTAATGAAGAGCAAACTAGGGTCTCAACTTTTAACTGTATGGGGAAGTTGACAAACCTTAGCCCAGGGAGGCAGACAAACATCACTTATTGGTTCCCCATCTTGTTTGACTCCAAGGTGATAAGAATTTGAATTCACAAGAAACTCTGATGTGTAAAAGAACTCAGGAATCAATTCCTTCACATCACTTGTATTGGAAAGGCAATTCTGATATGTGCCCTCAATGCTTTGAAAGAGACGGTCCGCATGGTCAAATTTACCCCCCTGATCAGAAAAGAAAATTAAAGCTTTTGAACAAGAAGCAATTAAAGAAGTCTGATGATAAACATGGGACCAATTCCAACACATTAACAATGAAAATCCCAAATCTCTCTTCCAATTAAGCATGCTAAAATATCTTGTATACATTGGGACTAATCAGTTACTAGAGAAACTCAAACTCACTAATATCAATTCATGTATTCTATTATCAAGGATCATTAATGTTTAAATCTAGTGTTATTACTTTTCCACAAAAAACAAAATCAACAAAAACAACTGACCGATATATAGTTAAGACAGATAAAGCAATTGCCAATCATATCCTAAGGACCAAAGTTCTTACTATGTTAAATTTTTTAATTTGCATCCCACTTACCACCACAGCTTGATGGATAATTAGTTGTAAAGTTTATGATCATAAAATTTCCCATTTAATTACATACTTTCAGTTATTTTTGCATGCATACATAAGCAGAATTTAAAATGCACTTAGCCCAACTTGCTATGTAGAAGAAACAAGAGAGTACAACATTGTTTTACAAATATTCCTCCAGACAACCAAAACTTGCAAAGGGAAAGAAAATCTAAAATACCATGGAAATAAGCTACTTTTTTCTCTTTCTTCTTTTTAAATGCAAATGGAAACATATGATTGTATCAAACTCAGCATGGATATTATGTCAGTTTATGCAAAAGAAATACAGAAAATTGTAACCTGCAAATTATCCAATCTGCAAAAGAAATACAGAAATACAGAAAATTGTAACCTGCAAATTACGGTGAAGGGATGTGAATGGCTCTAATCTAAGAAGGTAATAAAGCACAATTCCCATGCTTGAGTAATGAGACCCATAATAGAAACTGCATTAAGAAATTTGTTGCTGTCAAGCATCAGAAAGAGTAACTGCAGGGGAAAATGTAAGAAACCACTAGATGTCCGTCAAATGTGTCCCAAGGTTACCTGGGTATATCGGGATCAGAGAAGTTACAGTATCTATTCTCAAACACCTGTATAGATGAAGCAAAAGCTAAGATTTTCAGAAAAAGATAAAGGCATCTCTATTCATCATGTAGCAAAATTAAACAAAAAGAAGGCAAACCTCAAACCGTTTCAAATCCAGTGCTCCAACAGGTTTTGTAAGATCCCGAAAAGTTGATGATTTATTGAAATCAAGAAACTCTGACGTATAGTCAGCCAAAACCCAAGGGAAGACAGGATACTGCATTAAATCATTATATGATCTCCCTGCCAGTGTGTTAAGGATCATCAGGTATTCAAAGTTTGTTATCTCCCTCCTTCTCCAGCTCTCTCTGGCAACTTCTGCCATCTCCAATGCTAAACGTCTATCAACAAAGGAAATGATAGCACTTTTGTCCTTACTACTCCCTTTTGGATACAGAAATTCATTTCTTGTAGCAGCAATCAAGGTACCAATTTCTTTTGCATCTTTTTGAGATTGAAAATTCAAAAAGATGGGTGCAACTGAATCACCAAAGAAAATCTCTATTGCAGTGTATCTAAGAAGATATCGAGTCCAATGAACAGCTTTTATCTAAAATTAGCAAATAGATTATCATTAGTTCCAATTTTGCAAACAAAACAAAGTGAATCCAGAACCATAAAACGTTTATCTTTGCAGTTTCCCACCTTCCCAATTTTCCATCTTCTGCGGCGCTTAACATGTTTTAACTGTCGTAAATGCAAATTTCCATTTACTGTATCTATATCGTCAGCAGAAATCCCTTTCTCTGGACTTGAATAAACTGGTGTAAGCCAATTGAGACACTTGTACTTTTCTTCAAGCTTGGTTGCACCAGAAATATCAACAGCATCTAATTTTTTGAAAACAGATGCTCCTCCTGTACCTTCAACCAAAAACTCTCCAAAAAAGTGCAAGACATCTTTCATAACAGCCAAATTTCCAGCCAATTTCCTCTTTGGTGTCACAAGTATGCAAGGGACAGAGACAAGAATCTGAAATAATAATCCATGCATGAAAAGAATGTGGAGAAGCAATGTAAACTTTCCATGGATCCATATCATTTTATCACTCTAATGTCAAACATACCTCACTAGCTTCCATTTCTGATGAAGAGGAAGAAGGATCTTTTCTGTCTTGTACAATACTCTTCTGATCATTGCTGCCTTTAACTGGCTCAAAGCACTGGCAATCTAAAGAATCCTCAGGAACAGAGACCTGTTCTCCACTAGGTTCAGCATCATTGTCACCAGCTTCAGAGCTCCCCTCATCAGTTATCTTGCGAATTCCTTTCAGCAGAAACTGCTTCATTTGTTCAGGAATATGACCCACAAAACCAGTTTTACTTTCAATAACAGGAGGGGTGTCCACAGTGCTAGAGGCAGTGGAAGTAGGATGACACAGCTCTTCATCAAAATGATAATTTCGTCTTAACTTGTGCCTACACCGCCATGCATCTTCTGTCTTGTCAAGTTTCCAATGTGTTATGGCACCATTTGGAAAAGGATCAGCTGACCAGGGACCTCTCTCATCAATCAAAGTGCGGAACATGTGTATCCATTTTTCCTGTCATGGTAGATCTCACTATTAGTTTGTTACATTTTTTATGGAAATAGCCAAATGCCAGATAAATACAAGAGAGACATACTGCAAAATTTTGTTGCTGCTCCTCATGAGAAAGCTGGAATGCAGTTCTCCTCCTCTCATCAGAAGCAAGAATTTCACTCAAGCAACTGTGTATCTCATCTTCATATGCCTTGATGTTGATTGTTTCTACAGAGGAATTTTCATCCATCCTAGCACGAAGCTCATGCAATTGGTGGGAGCGGTCAGATGGTAAAGTCTTCATATATTTTGCCTCATCAGAGACCTAGAAAGTACAATCCCAAAAAACAAAACAAATACAGCACGAATAGTCAATAAGGAGGATTTGTGGAATGGAATGAACAGGTCAACCAACAGGAATCCTACAATACTGCCAAATGGATTCAACCCATCCACCATACAATAGTTATCAAAATGAGGCCTACACTTTCACAAGAAATAAAGGCCTGTGGCATGAGCCATGTTTAAACATTTATATGTAGCTATATGCAAAATAAATACTATTGAATTCAGTGCATGGTTACAGCCAAATGGTAGAAATGATGGTTCAGTTAGATCGTTAGTCTCCAATTTTTCTCACCAGTTTTTTTTTTTTTAACTAGTTGGAATGTTTATATTTTGCAATCAACTTAAAGATCAGTTTGTGATTCCAATTATATATGCTAAGAATATGTCATGCATGTACATGATCAAAGCACCAACTTCATGGGACGCTCAAAATTTGCAGATGGAATACAGAGACATGTGGGAGCATTGGTGGGGACTTCTATGAGGGAGATGCTTGAGTTAGCACAGTTCCATATTAAACTATTGAATACAAACTCTTTATCCCAAAGCTTCTGTGCAGGCCCTGGAAAATCCCAATAAAAGATTGCCAAAGTTATCCTTGATCCACCCTTTATATGCATAACCTGTGGTCATGTAACTGCATTGTCCTCTTCCTTAAAAACCATGTTTTCTTCAAACAATTGATAAGCCATGTCCTCATTATCAAACCAGCTGACCTCCTAAAGGAGGAAAGTTATCACTATTCTAAAATATGTTAGCCTCTTAACACTTGCACCTGATCTTGCAAATTGACAGGCCAAAAAGCACAAAAAGGGAAAATAAACAAGTATGATGACAAACTCAAGAAGTTTAAGTAGATGCAGCATTGGAACTACACGAAAAGCTGTAGCAAAGGCAAAAAGCTGTAGCCAAACAAACCACTGCAAGCACTCGATCCTTCTGAATTATATTGCGAATTGATCCTGTCTCTTCCACATTACTCCCTGGATCAAAAGAGTCATCTCCAACCATGATGCTAGTAGCAAGCATCATTTTCCCACAGTTGACTGTTTCTCGGATCAAGTGTGATATAACATGAAATCGAGCACCATGATCCAAAACCCCATATTGGGACCTTACAGCAAGCAAAGCCCTAGCCATATTGAACTCAGATAAGAAACTTATTGTGAACACAGTCAAAGCCAACTTAGAGTTCAATAGCCAAGACTAACACACCAAGGCCCATCATATATCTAGAGAGCCTACAAGAATGTGAGAAGATAACGAAGAGCAAAGAAATGCTACCAGATGAAAAGCTGCAATCTGCTCTTGCTTTGCTCATCGTCAGCAGCAAGAAGAGAAGGCAAAAGTGAAATGACTTGTTGCACACACCGTGATGCCCTTTCCAGAGAAGCTCTGCAAAGGTATAGTATGGAAAGTCTAAAAACAATTCTTGGACACCTCTCCCCTCTCAAAAGCATAGCTTTATCAATGTTTTTATTTGGTTTTATGCCCAAGGCATTTCCAATCCCTCCTGAAACAACAACTGCAGCCATTTCTGCTGCAGGAATATTCAATGATTCTACTAAGCCACGTGCCCTTTGACCAAATGATGGTCCTCCTGGTGATGATGATTTTGGCAATGTCTTGCTTTGGCCTTTAACATTCATCTCATTAATAATTATCCACAAATTATCATACAAGTTCCACCACCTATCATTGATTATGTCATCTTCATCTGCAACCAGGCCCTTCCCACTCAATAGATTCCTGGAATGAAATGATCCATGAAAATTGTTAAAAGGGAATTTTTCAAAACAAGTGGCAGGCTGAAATTCACTGATGCAGAAAGACAGTTAGGCATGACATGATATGTGATTTGAATGATTTGATAAGCCTTTGTTGCAGGGCTTGCCAGCTTGGCTTTAGCATTAGGCTTTAATATCAATAATTCCTAAGAGAACGGATTAAATACTCTGTTATCATTTGCAATTGACACCCACAAGTAGCTATAAGTTGGGCCTCCAAAGCTAAGAATCTTGTAATTTGTATTAACTTCTTTCCTTAAGAACATGTTATCCGTCTGCAGACTACACTAACCAAGTGACATCTTGCACTCTCTAATGAAGAGGTATCTGCTAAAAAGCCAGCCAGAGTAGACTTCTAGATGGTGTAACTAAAACTTTAAGGTTTAAATCTGAATGCCTTTCTTGTCCATGAAATCCCTCATTCCTCTTTGCACATTGCAAATGTTTGCAAGGGTAGGTGGGGTGTAGGAGCAGTTCTAGGAGAAATAAATCATACCCTTCCACAATCCAAAACTCCAAGCGAGTACAGAAAAGTATATAGCTTTTCATTTTCCATTAGTTTCAAACAAATTTAGCCTTCAGCATGAAACACTTTGTCTGACCTTATCTTAATCCACAATCTAAGGATCGTCCTGGAACAGTGACCACACAAGGAAATGCTTAACTCATAGAGTGGAAACATCAATGCAAATAGAAACATGCATTAAATCAAGGTGGGCCTGCAGACAATCTACAGCCTTTATGTTAAATGATTTTAGACTGAAAAAAGGGAAACCATGGCAATCCTTACCAATCAAGTATGCACCAAATGCAACCAAGTTTTTAGATGACGACAAGCCCATCCTATGTTGACTAGAATAGAGCACCCATTATTAATGACGGATGTGTTTTTACAGAGTGAAATGGCACATGATACAACCCCTTTTGGCTGCAGATTTGCAGCAGCTCAGTTATGACAAGCCAAGTAAATGCTAATGAACTCTAAACATCCATGAAGTGCTTTGTCTGCTTTCATGTGCATAACTTACATACGCAAGCATTAAAGCAACAATGCGGATATAATATCAGACAAGTTAATGCAAAAACAGATGGGATCAAGAATGGATTTCTTGCAGCAAGAAATAACACAAGTAAGACATATTGGCTGTACCTAGATGGATGGTTATCAGATTCTCCTTCCACGACTTCATGCAAAGCAGAGCTATAATTCTTTTGACTTTCAAATTCAATAGAATCAAAAGTCATTTCAGAGCCATTTAACGGAAACTGCAAGAATAACAGTGCAATAAAGCGCAAAACACAATTGCAGATTTTGGACACAATGGTGAAAAAGCAATTCACTGCTTTAACCCAATGAAATAAGCTTTATGCATGCACATGGCATAACACTGGTACACTCAGTAATGACATGCATTTACATTAACAGGAAAGGGCACCAATAATTTATAGAATAGAAAGACACAAGCAGCAAAAACAACTCTGCATTCATATCTAACCTATACTCAGAGCTAATTACAAATGAGGGACATGTTAAATGGCAATACAATAAGTTATTCTGACACATTTTTATGTCAATAATTAAAAAAAAATTAGAAAAACCCAATTTGATTTGATGACACTCTAAATGACCAAAAAAAAAACCAGGAGCTTGAGATACCAGCGGGGAGAAAAACATAAAATTGTAAGTTCTAATGAGAAGTAACTACCAACTAGACTCTATACATCAAGGCAGAGATCAAATTTTCACCCATTCTATACCATCTCCTGCATTCAATATTTTGAAAAG
The DNA here is from genome assembly GCA_037897445.1 of Ceriops zippeliana. Lineage (NCBI taxonomy): Eukaryota > Viridiplantae > Streptophyta > Magnoliopsida > Malpighiales > Rhizophoraceae > Ceriops > Ceriops zippeliana. The sequence continues at coordinate 582,632 of JBAPLH010001437.1, read as the reverse complement.
TTAGCATACCGGAATTTTATTATCAGTTTCAGAGATAAGCATCTCATCAATCAGCCGTAAAAGGTATAGTGTATTGTCTCGACATGGTTGTGCAGCAAAGGTATTCTCCTCAGAAGAAATGTCTACTAGCATTGTAATCAGCTCCTCATATATGTCACGAAGCAGGTTGCAATACGAGGTACCACCCTGCAGAGCACAATGTCAAAGCAAAACCTCCCCAGAGCGGACTTCAAAGTTTTCTAATTAAAAAAGCTAACTGATTTATTTGCACTATTATTGAGAATGCAACATACCTGTTCACAGTGCATAAGCAGGAAATTCACTGTCTCTTCCAATTGTTGCCAACCACCTTTTATTGAATGCATATAGTGACAAAGGACGATACAAAACACACTCTTCACCAATTTCTGCTCAAGTATCCAACTGTCATCTTGGTTCTGAGATTCAGATTTGTAGTCTTTCAACACAGCAAGGTTTATAGAAGCTGTTAACCATGCATTCCATCCATATTCCTATTCACAGTGACCAACTAGTTAAAATATTGTTCAGAAAAAAAGAGACACCAACTGTTTGGAGTGTTTTTACCATCAAAGCTTCAATATTTGAAGAATTTGAATCAAGGAGATCAAGAAGATCCCTGATTATTTTTATTCTTGCAGATTCATCCTCACAACTAGCCAAAAATCTGAACATGAGAACCAAGATCTGAGGAAGTAAAAAATGTGACTTATTCCTTCTGCTTCTATGTTTGTCAACTTGGCTATGCTTCAGCAACACCTGAAAGAATTAATTTCGAAAAAAAGCTCATGTAAGAAATCCACGGCATTCTATAAGCCATTTTACTCTGTTAATAAAATAAATATTTTAAAAAAGCCTAATTTAAATCCTTACCTGTTTGGGGCTAGCACCACCAAGAAGAACATCAAACAAGGTGGCACATAAATTGTCTGTGTGTGGAAATCTGAACAACCTCTCTGCCATGACAGAGAAAATCAGCTGCATCCTTGAACTAATTTTCTTCTGGTTTTCTGAAAGGGACCTGGATCTTCCAACAGGAAGATTGAAAAATCTTGGTCCCTTCTTCTCAGATGGTAAGCCAACCAAGAGTCTTCCCAGGAATTGCAAGCTGAGCAATCTGATAGGCTCATATTCCCTATTAAACAAAAAGCCTTATCAGAAGAATCCTCACCTAAATTTCGCAAAAAGGATATGCATCCTGGAGAGGAATCCTCACCTAACTGTGCTATAATTCTCCATGTTTTTCTAAAGATGTTAGCAGAATGTATCTTTATTTTTATTTTTATTTTTTCAAATTGTTTTGGTTGCTGGGTGCAACAAAGTCCAAAAGGTGCCAGATGAGAATAATGTTAAATTTTTGACAGAAAAACAAGAAAGTAAATAAAAAGAGATGGCATCCATTGGCCATTTCACAAAAAAATTGCAAAGAAAGGAAATTGAGTGCATCTGAGTAGATGGAAATCCCTATAAGTGCATGCATAGAGAAGTAGATGCATTTGTTCAGCAACATGGAATGTTTGCACTAGTTTCCTTTTGAAAGTAATTGAATTTAATAAAACACGAGAACTTTTTCAGCATTAAACAACCAAATACAGCCCTCAGTCCAGTATCAGTCATCTCCATCCAGATAGCAATGTCTTAACCACTTCTAAACATGCTAAATTGGCAAGCAACATTATACTTCATTGCCTCCAAAAGCTGGATTTCAGTAGAAGGGAGAATTTCATAGACAGTACAAAATTAAAAAAAATCAAGATAGCATGACAGTCTAAATAAATGAACAGCTTACCTCTTAAGAAGATTGACAAAAATGTGGCAACCACCAATCAGATTGACTTGTTCAAGGAAAGCAACATGCAGTGCTTTTTGAGAAATAGCACGAATGACCATATGAAGCACATCCTCAATGCATGTCATATCCTGGCTTGTCTCAAAATAATTTATGAGCTTTTATGTCCACTGCAGCAATACTCTGCCTGAATAGCCCAGCCATTAGAGCCAACACAAGTGAATGCACACCCCCCCTAGCCCCTACACCCACATGGAGACACACACACACAGAGACAGAGCTCTAACACAAACATAAACAGAGATGAAGGAAGGGAAGAGAGAATGGAGAAGTCAACATAGCAAACTGTGTTGACTCAAAAGCACAAAGACAGCTATGATTACAAGCTAGGGAGAGAATGACCAAATTGATTAATGGAAGACTTTACCTAAGGCTCATTTCACCAAGGCTCAACAACAGAAGACGAATTTTACGTATTTCTTCTCTGTCAGGCCTCTCTCCAATAATTTTTTTTGTAATGGGGTGCAAAAGGGGCCTGCTTCCAATAGCAGATCGAGATTTGGCATTATCCCAATAGAAATGACGGATTATGTCAATAATATGTGGGAACCGACAAACACTTTTGAGCAACCGCGGATCATTATCAAATTGCTGGATGAGGAACATGTACAGTTCACGCTGCACCTCATATGTTGTGTACAGCCAGATGAGAGGATTAAGGAAAATGCCAGATATAATGTCTTTGACTAAAAGCTCTGCTAAACCTGAGACAAGTTAAGGAAAAAAAAAACTGACTATGTTATATGCACAAAAGATGGATAGTGGATTTATACTTGTAATCAAACATAGGAGCACATGGATGCCAACTGCCAAGTTGGCGACTAACTAATTAAGATTTTTGAAACATACCACAGTTTGCAACAATGTTAAACAGATGTTTCATAGCCGAGAGGGTTTCCAAATTAAGTTGTTCTGATGGAACTGATTGCAATAAGAATCCCAGTATTTGAAATCCAGAAAGAAGATGCATCTGTCGTTGATTTGCTAAATTTTCATCCAAGACTGAAGCTATAAGCTCTATAACCTCAGCTGTCAGACGATCTTCTGTGATGGGCGTAAGTAGCATATGTTCAGAGGAATGATTTAAATCTTCATATCTCTCTGAATGGGCCATGAGGGGGAAAAACACCGATACACCACCAACACAGTAAATTATCTGTTGCAACAAGCGTCGTGAACACAACTGCGTACCAACCATAACAGTTGCTTCAAATGGCTTCTTAACCAATCCGTGATCCAATACTGGTGAAACATTCAGCAATTTTCTGCCATCACATGCCTGAAAAGGAAACCAACTACTATCAGTTTGGCAAAATATTAGGCAAGCTTCAAACACTTAGTCCTCATGAAATGAAAGCAAACCTGTGCATTGAGCCCAAAGATAATCTTTGATGCCAGACCATCTTTAGAATCAAAAATACCACTTGGCAACAGGTTTTCACGGACCGTTGAAGCTTCACTATCAAGGAAGGAATACATATAGCTTGGTCCCAAGGAATAAATACCCTGGACTTGCTCAGATGAAATTGCATCAGAAAACAAATACACTGGACCAATTTGCCCGTGAAAAGGGAAGATATCTTGTGTGGAGTCCAGAGATACATCATCTTTTTTCTGAGGCAAATCAACTTTCATCCCAATTGTACAGCTTGTCAATAATTCATTAACTTTGGCATATCTAAATCATGAAAAGATCAAGTCATGGCTAATACTTTTGAAGTTAAAGTACTTCTCACAAAAAAAAACTAAATGAGGAATAGAACCTGCATCTTTCTGACAATAAAAGATCCCCATCAACATAGCATCTCAAGAGGCTACCACCAGAAAATTCCCTACCAATAGTGTGAATTATACAAAGAAAATGCCATTTCTTTCTCACTAAATGAACAGGCAGCTGGACACAATGTCGCTTCAGATTGATTGACTGTGAACAAAAAGAAACATATGCCATAAGAGACTGGCCAAAACTCCATAACATGTGTGAAGCACAGGGAAAGCATGAGAAACTAAAACACATTGTTAAGAAACCAGAAATATATTCTAAAGTTTTCACCTCAAATATTATGATCAGACATATCATCAGTTTAGATACAACATACTACGTCATGATATCTTCCGACAAATATACCTCATAACTAAGCCTTTCTTTTCCAAGGACTGCAAAACACCCTTTTCCATTTTCAGTGAGGAAACTGAAAAGGGCCATCAAACCACTTCTGGGGAAACTTTCCACCCGAAGCCAACATGAGAAGGAAAAACCTTTACTAAGAGGCCATTGTATAGGTGTATTAATTCTGATTCCCTACAATAATACCAAAGAAAAAAAATAAGCATTACCATATCGAGAAGAAATTATACCTCATGCACCAATATGAGAACACATGCATACATGTTTATGCAAACACAAACCTTAAATCATATTCTTTCACCCTCTCCCCTCCTCCCTGAGGTTGCTTTTAGACCATAAATAGCAAACACATTCTACAGAGCATTACTGATGCCTGAGATAGACCAAAAAAGACCAATCTCTCTGGCATCCTATATTTATGTAAATATTAGGAGACAATACTTTGTGCAAAGCACACATGTAAAGGAATTGAAACCATCCTTGCTTCAGGTATGATCAGAAACATAATATTTTGGCACACACACAGTGTCCATGTTAAGTTCCATAGGCTATCCAATCTTGGCAACCAAAGTAGCTCCTTTTTTCAATTTGGTTAAATTGATGGCTAAACTAAAACCATGTAAAAGCAGAAAGGAGATGTAATCCATGCCACAAAAGCAAAAACCTTCTATCATGCATACTAAAAGGCATGAAAAGTGGAAACAACATATAGTCCCTATGCAGCAAATAAAGAACCCTCAATTGATCCTCCATCAGCATAGAGATGTTTGTCTGCCCTTTAAAAACCTTCTTTTACAACTAAAAAAATGGTATGTTGGATCAGTGATGGAAGTTTCTTACTCTTTTGAAATAATCCATTGCAACCTGTTAACCCAAGCAAGGCTCATAACTAAAAAGATACACACCAACTACTCTTCTTTTACTTGCACTCCAATTGTAAATGATGCACAAACCACAAACTCACTCTCAAGATACTCGATGGCACCCAACCCTCAATATCTTTACATTATACTTCCAATCACAACATTTACACTCCAAGAACTAGATATTTGAGCAAGAACTTGATATGAAAGAGCATAGCCTTGAGGCTAGACAAGATTGTGCAATTGTTTAGCAATTGAGAAAGCATCGGGACTTACAGAATCAGTCCCACTGAGGTCTAAAAAGGCAGTCGGTCCCTTCTCATTTAGCATAGACAACATGGCGGTTAACAATATTGAACAGTACTGCTGCCGTGTTCCCACTTTCTCACTTCGAAGGAGAGCAAAGATTTTGCGAATATCTTTCCCAGATATGCTATGCCCACCAATGACCTGAACCAATTGTGCAATTTTCAAAATGACACTATCATTGTCTTCTTGAGAAAACCAATCAAGAAGAAAATTAAGCATTCCTGCTCTGACACTTGAAGCTCTATTGGAAATGGAATCCCTGAGTAATAGCTGGAATAATTTGAGCCCATGCTGCCGCATAGAGTCACTGCTCTGCCCAATCATAAAATAGAAAGTAACAATCCAGAATAACATTGACATATAATGACATCAAAAAAAAAAAAAAAAAAACAAGCATAAACAAGTACAGGTTCACAGAGGAAAAGGATAAAACATAGGAGAAAGGTGGGGAATAAATTACCAACCTTCTGGAGGACACTCAGATAAAGTATGATCACATCTTCATTCTGAATCAGACAACAAAGAGGAACAATATATATGAGAAGCATGACTCGCAAGTCTAGTCAAAGAAAATCCAGTAATGACAATAATAATAAAATAACTACTAGCAATATAATCAGCAAACAAATAACCAACAATGAGCTAAAGTCACCTTTATTAGCATATTTGCTTCTGGATCAAACTTTCCATCAACAAGCATATCAAGAAGTGCATTCAGAAGTGCTTCACTTGGATGGCATTGGCAAAAGTCTAACAGCAAGCTTTGTATTGTCTGATAGCCCTTGCCAACTAGAGCCCTAAATGAAGCCTGCAAAAATAGGAATCAATAAGCATAATATATAGTTGTTGACATGGTGCTCTAATACATGAGAAATATTATGGTGTAGAGACAGCACTCCTGCATCTGAGCAGCAATGCATAAATATGGGACATGAACCACATCTTCAATTAAGACACATAGAAGGATAAAATAATTACACTAAATAGATACCAGCACTGCAGTCCACAAACAGCTTACACCAAGATTTAATAATGAATACCAAAGCCAATAAGTCAGAGACCAATTTCATCCTAATCCAAGCATTACACTACATATGCATCACCTTGGTTTCCCCCATTTCATCTTTCATTATCATAAAGGATTGATTTCATTGGCTCTAAAGCTTTATACAAATCCTATTTTGGTCAATAACAGTGGAGCGTACTCATTGTATGATAGCAAATGGCTTGTGCCATATAAAACTTGAAGCAATTATAAGAAAACCTTCTCTTTCTGCTCAGCCCACACCTATAACTATTTCTATTCTTACCTCCCAATGCCACCCATAAAGCCTACCTTTCCTAACTTCAGATTCCCAGATGATGGCTATCCCAACATCAATATCCATCCCGATGGGTGTCATAATTGCAAAATAGATCAACAAGCAAAGAGCCATCCACACTCACCACCACCCTGGTTGAAAAATATTTAATTGTAAAGTTTTGTTCTGCACTGACATCTATGGTTCATACCATCCCGAAGTGTATGGTTCACAACTGTAATAGTCCCAAAACAGAAATTGACACAAGAGGATTGAATGAATAATATTCATGCAAAGCATACAAACTTGTTGGAGTAATATGTAATCCATTATTGGGTCTCATCCAACAACTTAAGCTTTTGGGTTGATTGGTTGCTCAAAATGCTATTAGAGCCGTTATGACCAAGAGGTCATGAGCTCAAACCACACTGACTCATACTTCTAATTAATTGTGAATTTCTGCACATGGTAAGGAAGAACTACATATTGTCCACACTTTCAGCCCATGAGGGGATGCGTTAAAGTCTAATATGTAATCCATTCTTAGGCCCCACCCAACAATTTAAGCTTTTGAGTTGGTTGCTTGCTTGAAAAACTAATATGGAATTTTCATTTTGACTTAGGCTCTAGAAGATATAAAAGTCACCTTCAGTTTGCACTCAGTGAGACAAAACATAGATAACACAGCCAATCTCAAGAGGATAACAACAAAACAAATACTGCAGGAAGAGATTACCTTTGAGCTATCATTATTTGCGAGGAGGCACATGAGAGTCTGAAGGACATTTAAAACTAACTTCTCTCCATTTGCCTCATCAAGATTACTATTCAGTAAAGACACAACATGCAGGAAGCACTCGCTGTCACAAAACAATGCCTGATAGTACTGAAAGAACAAATAATTGGTAAGACATTCAACAACCAAATAGTGGAATCCCAACAGACAATCTAACCAAGAAACCCCAGTAAAATATAAATTTTTCCTCATGATGAACTTAACAAGAGTATGAATTTACCATAGGATCAATCATGATCATCTCTCTCATTCCAACCAGAAGATCGATAGACAGTTCTGCAAAACATTTTTCTCTCTCCTTTATTTGAGTGAATGTTTCTAAATATTTTGAACATAATTGCAACTTTGCTTTCTGATCTTCCGCACATGATGGTACAATCTGAAGAGATGGTGGTAGACATGAGTCATATTGGTTCTCTATAGCTTTTCAAAAATGAATAAACAAAATGAACATCAATAGGAGTATACCTTCATGAGTTCAAGAATGTGCTTTACCACATTATTTCTCATGTCCTCCTCCCAGAATAAATCAAACAAACAATCAATACAACTGCAATTGTGCAAAACATGACTTCTTGCATCCTCTGCTATTGAGACAAATTCTGTAAAGAGCTCCATGCATGCTTGCATACATCCAAGCCAACTTTGGGCAATCTCCATTTTATCAGATTTCTCATCACAAGGGGAAGGAAGCATTCCACTATCAACAGATAAGGTAATGTTACCAGAACTCCTGGACTCTTTGGCTTGGATGCATGCAACTTTTAGCACACGAGAGACAGCATTGAGTGACTTAAAGGAGGCAACAGTTTTCTCAGAGGAAAGCTGCATTATACGAAGTAGGCTCTTTGCAAGAACATAGGCAATCTCAGGATGATATGCATATTGTTCAAGAGCATCCAATAAAACTGATAACTCAGGCTGCAAGAGTAAAAGAATACAGTAGCCAAAAACTCAATAACCTCCTGAGACAAGAAGAAATCTGTTCCAACCTGACAAGCTAGAAAGTTAAGCAAGAACCCTTTTACAACTACACTTTGGGCAGATGAAAAAAGCCTCTTATTTTTTCAATTTTCACATTTATCCTTTTCCAAATACAAAACTCTATGCTTTCCACAATCTAAATAAAGTTTGGATCTTTCAAAACTCAATGTGAAATGCATTTTTACTGGTTCCTTATATTCTTAAAATTCTGTGGAAAAAACCAAGAAATTTTCCACTAATTACCATGCTATTCTCTTTGACATACATGTACCAATGTAGACAAATCCAACCCATGTCTAATCTCTTAGAAAATCTAATGCCTATGCCAGCTTAAGATTTTAGTATCTATTTCAAGTTTCACACCAAAATCCATGCCAATAAACTGCTTATATGCTAAGGATGAGGACCCAGATTATCATTTCAGAAAAGAAAGAAGAATCTACCAAATTATGCACACTTCCATTACAGGTTGCTGCAAATTCCACGAAAGAAATTACTTCCATCTGAAGCATTGTGATACCACTAGTCTTTGTTTGACTGTCAATGCTGTAAGAGGACAAATTTATTTCAATCTTCCTTGCAGATCCTTCATAGTAAGCAAAACGCTCCCCAGAAATTTCTTCTGAAGCTAATGTGAAATAGAAAATATTCTCAGAGAAGATAAGGTCCCACATTCCTTCTTCTCTTAAAGTTTCAAGTGATATAGGCGAGGAAACAAGAACCTTCCTGAAAGCATCAAGAACACAATACTGGAGGGCATTGAAAAAGACCCTGCATATACCAAATAACCAAGCACAAAAAAGTTACAAAAAAAAAAAACATGAGAAAGAGAAAAAGGTGAACAGCTCCTGTTTCTCTATCTTAATTATTGAACAAGTGTAAAGGAACATAAGCAAAAGCACACAAATTTGAAACAATCACCTTATATGGCTTGGCAGCTCATTTTGATTCGAACAAGCCTTCATACATGGGAAGACTGTAAGCAGAACCCTCATCACCCATTTAATTGAAAATTCACTATATGAAGAAGATATTGGCATAGGAGTTTGACTAGTGTGTAGTTGGGCATGATGCGATTTATTACTCTCTGGAGCAACAATGAAAGAACAAAGTACCCTGCTTAATTGGACAACATATCCATTCCAACCTTGAGAATAAGATGCACCAGCAAGGAGAGGAACTAAAGGCACCAAATTTACACGGTTATCATTTTTTAGCTCAGTAAAAAGAAGTTGGCAATCATCCTGAGTAGACAAATCCTTAGTCTCTTGCTTTTGCTCTTGAAGCATAAAGGCAAGTGAACAAAAACTATTTGCAAATTTGTGAATTCTTCCATTTTCACACAGAAACTGCAGGTTGCTCAAATTACCAAACCTGAACACTTATTAAGGGAAGAACAATTTTGCACTAAAACTGACAGAATAACATATGAGTTTTCTATTTCTAACTTTTTGAACCAATAACCATGAAGTAATTTCAGTGACTGTCCAAATGAAAGCCAAATTCACCTTTCTGTTAAATGAAAAGGACGAAAAAGGGCAGGAACTACAAGGGATTGCAAACATATACAATCAGACCTTCAAAGAAGGGCTAAAGTTCAAATGCTTCCGGCATGAATGAGCATGCTGCATGACAAAGTAAAGCTTCCTGAATTAATCAGAAGCAGCAATTCAAAGGATACGTAGCCTCTCTTAGAACTGACAAAGAAAGAATATGGAGCTGGAATATTTTCAGCAGGGGATTCCCATCTCTGCAATGATGTGTAAACCACAAAATCAATTGCACAATAGAGAATAAGATCAAAAGCAGTCAAGAATTTCCCAGCACACAAAAGCATAGGTTACAGGAGTCAGCCATGAAATGCTAAAGACAAAGCTTGGAAATAAGAAAAGTGTATTGATTGCAGAAGGGTGTATCCTTCAAATCCATCAGCAATTTTGTTATACAGTTTGGCAATTAAAATGATAACTATATCTCCCATTGGACATTGGATATCTATTTGGAAGGTAATTTAGTACCAATATATAACACATATCACACAAAAAAAGTCTGATATTTGTCTGTGTGAGACAAAGACTACATGAAAGAGATAAAAGGGAGTTAGGAGAGAGAGAAAGAAAGAGAGATTTAACAGAGACAAAAGAATAAAACAATTCATAATCATTTAGAATTTACCATCCGAATTCAGAAAAGAATATAATAGGATAGGATGATACATCAATCATGAAGAAAATAATCAGATAGTCATATAAGGAAATTGAAAATTTTAAAAAATAAAATGAGAGACGTCATTGAACATATAAAGCCATCTGATGATGGACAAGATATAAACTGGATCAATTGGTTTCTCTTTTAGTTTAGGACCACCTTTCCAAAAGAGTTCTCCATGGTGCCTAAGAACCAACATTAAAATTGCTGCCATGAGCTAGTATTGTACTATACACAAGTCGCTTACCAGTTCAATTTTTTTCAGCAAAACTTATCACCAAAGTGCATATAGACATATTTTCTGCAGTGCACGTCTAAATTTACCTCCTCTCTTCAATGCAAGATGCATCTTTCAATAACATAGCATTAATTGATGGCAGCCCTAGTCCATCCAACAGAACTTCTAGCCCCCCAATGCTTTTAAAATGATTTTGACCCCGTAGATTCTCAGACAAAGCTAAAATAAGTGCCCTCAAAGTCAAGCAATGTAATAGTAGATCTGTCCATTGTTCTTTCAAGCCCAACCTTCTCAAGATGCGCAAGAGCTCTGAAAACAAATAAAAAAAATGTCAGAGAAGGAAAAATTCATAAGAAGACCACGAAATCATTTACAAACACTATACTTTCAGGTTAGATCTAAAAAACAGCAAGTGGCATTTCCACCTGACTTGGTGGTTAATTCCAAGGCTCACAGGAAGCCAGCCCAGAGACAGATCATTTAGTAAGGCTTCAGAAAGGTAGTGTCAGAATCAATACACAGTCCCATACACAAAAATTAAGTGCAAATAATTAAATGGACAAATATGCTGCACGAAATGCAGAGCTAATGAGTTATTGACTGGATGTCAAACAGTAACTCTATCCTTCAAATGTGCAATATCAATGCTGCTAAATGCAATCCAAGCACAATAATTGACTGAGAACATTCCTAAAATTTAAGAGCAGAAATATTCATTTGTGTGGAGGAACAGACACGATGACAAGATATTTAATGTCAAAACTAATATCATAGAGAAGAACCTATTCAATAGATGGTACAGCTAATTTTCTTTTAAGCATTAAAAAAAAAAATCTTCAAAGGATAAGAAGGCATGATCAAAACCATGGCCAGTTGTATGGCTTGCCATATAATGACATGATTTGATAGCAATTCAAACATGCCTTGGAAAGTCACAAAAATTTGAGCAGACAAAGAAATAATTGCCTACCTTACCTACTAACCAATTGAGGCCTCCAGCTTCCATTACTGACACAACTGCCTTCCGATGCCAATGCAGCCTTGTTTCAGTGGGAATCTTAAAAGTACTAGACGTTTCAGTTGAAGAGGGACCCCAACTAGCAAAAGACAACTCTATCGAACTACTATACAAATAAGCTTCATTGTGTATATTTGTGTTTAGATCTATAAAATTACATGTTGTTGACACCACATAAACAAGCACTTGTTGCAGAACTCTTGTCCTCTCTACAGCCATGTTAGACAAATTTTCATCTCCAGATAATGCACTGCTTACGGCCTTGAGTTGCACAACAGCACCTAAAACCAGAAACCACAAATCAGTGCTAAAGTTTTTATATCAACTAGATAGCTTTGGTCTGATATACTTCTAGATCTAGTGACAAGACTAAACTTTATAAAATCATTAACAATAAACTTGGAGTGAGGCATCAAGACAACCAAAATGCAGCAGCACTCAAAAAAAAAAAAAAAAAAAAGAAAGGAAGAAAGGAAAGAAAGAATCAGCAAACTATAACATTTACCTTTCATCATTGCAGTTAGCTTTTGAATCCCACCATAGTAACCAAAAACTCTGCAATTATGTATTGAACGTGTGATTATTGATAAGGCATCCAGCACAGGCAACCCTTCAGACGTGACATTCAAGAATGTGGAAGCCCCAGGTAAGTCATGCCCAGGGTGCACCACACTGGTGTTTACTGGGATGACATTGAGAAAAAAAAAAAAAAAAAAGATGACACATTAACAAGAAGACAGGATCAAGATAAAGCTAATGCACGAAATAAATACCAGAATGAAAAATAAATTATCACCATATAATCATTCTTTGTGCAATTTATCAGATATGCAGTCAAATCTTAGCAAATTGACATGTTCAGGGAAAGTTATATTTTTATTTCCTGTAAAGCATATAAATTAAAAAAGAAAATTGTGACACTTGTTGCAAAGCAACGGTTGAATATTGGGCATTTTTCATGAAAGTATAGGATCCATCTGCTTTCAGAAAGAATGTTCACTATTGTACTATAAATTTGAGCAAAATTCGGCATCATGAATTAAGGGCATTAAAGGGTTAAGAAGTACTAGACATTGCCACAATATATCATGACTCATGAGAAGATAGACTCTTTTAATCAATAAAAAGAGAGAACCAAAAAGGCAGTTAACAAGCATAGAGTAAATAGTTAAACTTTTCAAAAATCTCTCCCTATGGTTGGTTGTCACTGACCTTGTAAGCTATCTGTGTACAGGTGCAAGTAATGTATTGGGCTATAGAACATAGAATATCAGTGAATTGCAATCCAACATAATGAATTTGGTCTGGCATATAGAAGCAGCACATATAAGCAGCAGAAGTGCAGTTGGTCTTGATGAAAAATATAGACACCACTGGCCTAGACTGGTTCTAAGAACCTTCAACCACAATGAACCAGAAACTGTTGACAAACCACTTCATACAACATGTAGCTAAATTCATTAATTCAAAAGAGATACCATGGTTGAATAGCTTAGTTTGTCATTTCAATTAGTTTTTTAATAATTGCACTATGGTGGCATACAATATATTTTATTGCATGTACATGCCATCTAACAGAAACAAATGAAAGTCGAAACTCAAAATCCAATAGAACCAATTGGAGAGCTGAATTTGACTTGATCAATTTATCAATTACAGGCACATTAACAAACAAGAAAAAACTAGTTGCTAAGGAACTTAGATGCAGACAAGCAAGCAAAGCATACACATCTATAAGTTTAGTAACCAGATATTGATAAACATCCGCATATGGCCACTAAAACCAGCATCCTAGCAATCATAAACAACATGTAACATAGCAAGTAACATTGCAACAGCATTTTTTCCTTAGTAACCAGCAATCTACTATACAAGGGAATGATCAACTTACAGTTAGTAACCATAATGGTTAACCGAGTGAGCTCTTCACAAAAAGTCATGATAACTTCGGCAGGGTGCCCGCTAGAGCAACCAATAACCACATCGTTAGACTGTAGTGGATACTCAACAGGAGGCACAGTTGTTGAGGCACCATCTAACAACTGGGAAGCATTAACAGGTTCCCAGTTCTTATAAACTGCTACAAATTGCTTGAGAAAAATGTGAAACAGCTTTTTCTTTTCAACCTAAAAATAAGGGAATGCCAAAAAAATCAGTAATAGAAACAGAAATTTACAACAAAGTGTAGGAATAGATAACCATTTTCACAATAAAATCATTCAGGAAGCTCTCATTTGAACACCAAAAAAGATATCAACAAATATAATCCTACATCTTGATATGGATAACTTTTCATTGATCATTTTTCCTGGCAAGGGTAATAAGGCCTCCTTCACCAATTTTTCCCAGTCCAGCTATGTATTTTTCTACTTCCAGTCATTAAAATGTTCATGTGAAGTTATGTGCTATGACAAAAAAAAGAAACACCAAGTCCAAAGATGGGACTAGGGTTCTGAAAGAGTGAGGCAACTTTTTTCCCAAAAATAGTTCCATAAGAAAGAATCTTCCTGTGCAGTAAGATTATCTAGTGAGGTAGAGTGGGAGAAAATGTCCGACTTTGACCTGAAGGCGGAGTGTTTTTTATATTTTAATTTACAGCCCAGTCTTTTAAATTTATTAAAATATTTCAGCACATTGTAAGACAATGAACCACAAAAATACAACAATAATAAAGCACGAATCCCAAAGTTAATTGGCGCCAACTACATGAATCTTTTCTTATCATTCTAATCAATAATGAAATGAGTTTGTTTGATGTAAGGTGTCACTGTTCTAAATAACCAAAGATTTCCAAGTCAAATTAGGTTGCCTCTCCCTCTCCCTCTCCCTCTACCTCTCCTCTCACTGCCCAATTGGATTTGGTTGTTTCTCTCAATTAGAGCATTTCAAGGCCTACATTTGATACATTCAAACTAACAGAAATGTCACTCCTGCAGCTTGTCTCCAATCTAAGTTATACTTATTTTGTTAAAAATATCCTTCTTCTTTTTTTTTTGGTCCTTCTTAGAGTGGCCTCAAATCCATTGAAGCATTCTCATCTCCATCACTCATTTTTTAGAAACGCTCCAAATATTCACTATCATACAGTATTAATGGCCTAATCTCATTTCAAAAGAATTTACCCTTCAACTTGTTGGGAATCTTGTTGTCACACAAAATTCCAATTGCACACCTCCATTTTACTTGTCTAGCCCTCGCCCTATAAAGAATATCCTCTTTTATATTTCCTTCCCTATCACTAATATAGCCTAAATAATGAAATTGGCCACATTAAGTGACTTATGTACCATCTAGTCTAATAGTATATCCTATCTCACTTCTACATTACTAAAAATATAAAGCATATATTTTATTTTTGTGCAACTTAACCTAAAGCTTTGGATTCTAAAGTATCTCTTCATAATTCTAATTTGCGATTTGAGCCCTTCCTAATCCTATCATCTGCAAATAACATGCATCACGAGAGATCATCTTGAATATGTCCTATCAATTCATCCACAACAAGGACAAATAGAAAAGGACTGAAGCAGTTCCTTGGTGAAGACCAACCATGATAGAGAAGTTCTTTGTCTCACCTCCTACCATCCTCACACAAGTTACTACTCATTTATACATGTCCCTTACTAGATTACTACTTCTTTGGCGGATAATGAACTAAATACTTAAATGCTTGTGTTGTAGGAAAGAAATTATGAATCTCACTTCCCCATCTAGTTTATTAGTCTATGAGGCCGCATGCATGACGTAGTATGATTTTAAGGGGTGTTTAATTGATTTAAATATTGGCAAGTCTTCTAATAATTAGGTCTTAAAATAAGAAAATCTTAATATTAAATTTCATTTTATATTTCAAACTACACAGAAGAATCATTTTGCAAATAAATATTTTATTGTCTCTGGACTTCAATTATACACAGCTAGTGTTCAAATTCATGGCTCTTTTCAGATGCTAACATCAATAAATGCTTTTATTACAGATGAAAAGATTTAGAATACCTAATTCAATGACCTGAAAAAAGTAGAGCACATGATTTATTAACTTGCATGTTTCATGCAAACAAATAAATTCCACTTATAAAGTGCACAACTTATATCATCAACAAGAGTGCACAAATATATATATATATTACACTTCTTATAATCTACGGCTTATTCTACATCACTGTAGAACATCCCCAAGTTTAAATAATTATTAATTTATGAACCAAAAAATTAAAAAAAAATGTTGATCTATAAAATGGTACAAGTTCCAATTCATAGTTATCAGCAACTTTATCAAATGCACAATTCTAAACATCCCAATTCATCCACCCTAAGCCTTGTCAAAAAGACAAAGCAAGATGTGTAGGAAGCTGATAACATTGCATGGTCTAGATAATACCATTCTTTCATGCATAACAAAGAGATACATTAGCTTAAAGAAGTATTGTTAGCTTAAAGAAGTATTGGGCCATATAAAAATATGAAATTCACATATTATGGTGTTCTGACACAAATAATCTACAGCACAGGCTTTAGACGTTGATAGACACCGAAAATTTTGAATTGAACAAAAGTTAAAGCAGCCGTACCTTATTAGTGGCATTTTTGTATTTCTCCCAAAGTGAATGTAAAACTGCCTCATCACCCACTTCTCTGAGAAGAGCATCAGAACACGTAAGGATAATAAAGAGACCAACATTTGCATTTCAGAAAATCAAAATTATGTAACCAATAACTAACAAGCCATGGGGGTGCAGGCAAAATAATTTGGGGGTTCACACTACACACAAAGGTCTGTAAATACCAAAACACTAAAACAGAGAGAAAGATAGAGAGAGAGAGAGAGAGAGAGAGAGGCCACCAACCACCAGTTGCACTTATCAGCAAGTTTTAGTGTAAAGGACTAAATCCCAGAACCCTACTTTAATATCACATCTGTTTAGCTCTACTCCCAACATTCACACCTTTTTCTGACACTAAAAGCATAAAACATTCACGGACTAGACACTAGGAAAAAGCAAAAATTTCCAACCACACTCTTCGGTAAACCGCAGACAAAGCAAGTCCATGTCCTTACCATCAACAACCATGCTGAAGAAGAATTCCCTAACAGTTGCACAGGGTAAGACCTATTCTTGCTCTCAAGACTTCTCCCCCCTAAGTCAATCAATGGGAAATCCTACATAGTGGCTCCTAAATGTATGGTAATTAGAACAATGGGTAATTGCAATTCCAAACAAAGCTTGCTGTCAAGCAATCGCTCCTTCATTTCCTTCCCTTTCTAGCCATGAAAAAGAATCTTCCTACAATTTTTATGCTTAAAATACCATGCTAACAATGCAAAGAAGAAGACAGTCAAGTCAACTGCTTCGACTTCCTTTTTCCAATACCAGAGAATAAAACCAGTCATAAACCTGATTGTAGATATTTGATCAGCAATTAGCAACTTACAACAGCACATGTACAAACAGTTAAAAATTTGAGCATTTCCTTCCAAGCACTTGATAAACCGTATCAACATGCATCGCATCTCATCAAAAGAAAGGTGGATGCAAATCATGACTCATTAGGTGTCACAGTAGCCAAGTACAGATACCTGAAGCAGATTTTCGGACTTGGAGGAAAACATCTCTCAGCTGGTGCCCCTGAAGTAGACTCTCCAGTTTGGATACTGGATGCCCTCCGAATGAGATCAGCCACACCCCTAACGATGTTCATGCTACTGACTAATGTGTAGCAAAAACACTCAGAGTATCATATTCTGATTGATAAGAACAGATAAACACTCCAGGTCATCCCCCTTGGTCGGCTCAAAATTCTGTTTAACGAAAATACGAACCACCATTGGATCAGATTATGAACTATAATTCAAAAAGGTCAAACAATCAGTAATATCTACTGATTAAAAACAAAAAATAATTTAAAAAAATGCATCATAGCAAGACTTTGACCAAAAAAAACTGGTCGTGTATGTAAAATCACTAAATTTAATTTCAAATACTTCGCCACAAAACATTAGCAATGAAGCAACAAAACAACGCAGCCTAAGAACATAAAAATAGTGACAAATTGACAACGACAAAGAAAAAAGAAACAGGAATTCAAAGGAAATTTTTGAAAATCCATAGCACCAAAAGAGCAGCCAACGATCAAATGAAAATCATTTAAAATTCCAATCACTTGGAGATTTGTGAGAGAGAGAGAGAGAGAGAGAGAGGGCGAGAGAAAAGCTGACAGTGGCACTGAAAGTCAACAATTTCCAAAAGAAAACAATTAAGGAAAAAATGAAGCAAAGAATGCGATCGATTACATGATATCTTACAATCACGAAACCCGGCGTATCATCGAGGCAAGCTCTCGCGCGAAAAAGAAAAAACAAAAAGTTATTTGAGAGACAAAGATGATAGAACGGAGCAAACCTGAGAAGATTTCAGGGCTCGAAATCTCGATGCTCAGCTTCTAGGAGAATGAATTCCAAGATCTGACCTTCGAATACTTTCGCATCAATCTTTCTTCTAATGGCATAAGCAAGGAGCGGAAGGAAAAGAAATGTTGGGAATAAAGAAAACACAGCTATAAGTTGGAGATTTTTCATCACGCAATTCGCCCCCGGTTTGTATATTAAATTTCAAGACTGCCCTCGGCGATGGTGTATCTTTTGGTCCGCCGCAGGCTGCCTTTCAAAAGAAGAGTCTACTTTCGGATTAGAAAAATGGAATTAGACGACGTCGTTCCAGTATTTTCCAGAGCCAATATCCAATCTTTGGTTTTTATTATTTAACTTTTTCTTTTTCTTTTTCCTTTTTTAACTATTTAACTTTTAAGCAAAGCAAAAGGTGGACCGCAATTGAAGTAAGAGTGGGCAATTCCATGGGCCATTAAGTGTTCATCAAAGCCCAATATCATTGGACAGTGGATAGTGACGTTATCACCAGGTATAATTGATCGACGAAGGAATTAATGTCTGCTGAAGGTAGAGCTGAAGAAGATTTGCCGATGCGTGCATGGGACTGCCTCAGGCGTCGCAATCCGGCATCTACTTGCCGTTGGTCAAATCGACATGCTCATTTATCCAAACGGGAACAGGGATTTTACAGTTTGAAAATTTTACTAAACACATTAATTTGTTTTTTCTTACCAAAAAATAAATCCGAAAATTACTAATTATATATTAGAACACCACCATATAGCAATAGGCGAAATAGACAGCATTGAAACATAAGACGCGTAAACAAGTGCAGCTACGTAATTGTTTTATTGTTAATTTAATTTATTTTTTACAGTATTATTCGACCAAACTTTGTCATGACATATACACTCCTTCCAATCACTTAATTTTCTTCGTATATATTATATTATTAATATGCTTCGTGCAAATGAGAAGCGTCGTCTCCCACCCCCGACAAACAAGGGAATTAAGTATAACTTAATGAATATTAATATTCATATTAATCTTTCCCACCATCCATGATGCCCCCAAGAAAGCCTCTAAGCCAAGTTGCGCTACCGCAACCGCGCCCACATCCAGGCCAAGCGCCACTTCGTCCGTGGCGCCCTAGTGCTATCCCAAGCCAGATCAACCTCCAGTTCGAGCTCCGCCGCCGCCGCCGCCGCCACCTTGGCCAAAGAAGCCGATGAGAAAGCAGATAAAGCAATCGCGCGCAATCCCAAGGACGCGGCTGCGCACATCTTCAAGACCTTGTCTCTCGATCTGCGAGGGCTCAAGACGTCGGTCCTGGACTCTTTCGACGTGGCACTGTCCCCGCTGGCCGTGAAGTCGCTGAGCGAGAGAGAGAGGGAGAGAGAGAGAGAGGAGGCGTTGTTTAAGAGAGCCGAGCTGATCATGGGAATGAACCGGCGAGGGCAAGTGGACTCGGCGATCGAGGATTTTACTGTGATAAATGTTGTTTCGTGACTTCTTACATGCTCACCTATAAGAAAAACGAGTTTACTGCGAAGAAACAAACATTAAAAACAAAAATAGGCAAAGAGAAAGAAATGTGGAAAAGAAAGGTGTAAGCAATGATTAACCAATTTCAAGTTCCATCTTACAATTCATCCATCAACGTAATGCAGCCACTCCGTGGGCATGGCTGATCTGATGGCATGGGCAGATCCTACCAACGCTCACTACCAATCCAAGCCAATACATTAGTTGCAGAAAGTATACCCAAAGACCATGCGTAAATGGTATGCCACATAACGTTAGAAGCAGAAACGAGAATGGATAAGAATTGAGAATCATTATAAATTCAAATCAGTTCGACTGTACGCCGTCCAGCCACTTTAAGTGCAGGCAGAACCTTAACCAGAAACAACGTGAATTTTTCATCAGCAATTGCATTCCCCGTCACAACTAATTGGTTCAAGTTCAAGACTTTCAAAACAAGAAAAACTTCCCGGTAATTTGTCACGCTGGGATCATCAGTCTGAATTTCATCCTGATTCCATCCACCACCAATCACATGGTTCAAAGGAGAAGAGCTCAAATACCTTGTTGCGTCGATAGAGTGTGCCCCGATCTTATTATATGAAATGTCCAGGACTTTTAACGAATCTAGCTGTCTCAATGGTTCCAAAGAAGTAAAGCTACCAAGTTTATTCTTACTCAAATTCAAATATAAGAGAAGCTGCAGAGCCTCCAACTCTGTCACAAGATACCAATTTAATAAAATGAAAATTTCATAAATCAAGACCGTTAGAAATTTTAAAAAGCACTGGAATGAAACACGAAACTATGAAGAGGTTAGTGCTTGGCCTAAATCAAAAAGCCTAGGAGTGAACCAAGAGCTAGAAATTGTCCACAGACAAATAATCAACTTGAAAGAATCTCTAGAACAACATGCATTGGGTGAAATGATGATGGCAGGTGATCAAAGTGCAGATATTGCTTCAGAAGTCAGGCTAGATGAGACCAAAATATCTATCAATAGAAATGGTTTTCCAACTGCCTCTGTAATCTATTTGCTCAGTGTGACCCTTAACACCATTTTCTATTTTGAAAAAGTGTCGGACAAATGTCACATTTCCAATTAAACAGAAAAACTTTCTTGGAGCCATTAACGACACCAAATTGCTTGATGACCCTTTACACCATTCCCTCTGTTTTCATTTTTTTTTGCCCCTCCTCTTTCTTAAGCCCGGAAAGGGCTGAAAGGATGCTTAACGGCTTCGACAGGCGGGCGAAGCTTTGCCCGCGACGTAGGTGCTAGTCTTGGCTTCTGGGGACTTCGGCGAGGGGAGTGTTGAAAACTGCAATAAAATATTTTCTCAAAAAATGAAAAAAAAAAATCGACAACTTGAAAGCCTTTTAAGCACGATATCATATTGAAAATTTTTATTTTTACTCACTTATTTAGCGAATGTAATTTGTTTATAATTTTACATTACATAATAAATAAAAATTATTTAAAATAAAAAATTTCAAGATAAATTTATATAATATAAAATCATAACATATTATACTTAAAAATATTAAACATAACAGACACCGTATTAATAAATTTTGCACAAAAGTCATGCAAAATATTTTTTGATTATTAAAGCCATATCTAAAATGTTTTGACAATTAAGTAATTTTATATTTATAGACACATAATAGACACAATAAAAATAAATTAATTATATATTTTGTTAAAAATTGCTAAAATTATTTTGATATCTTCCCCTAATTGTTATAAATGAATACTTAGTGAAGTTTTGTAATAAATTAATTCGGCAGAGTCGTTTCCAGGATTGCATCTAACTTTTTTGTAATAAAAATCTTGCGAAGTTTTAACTTAGATAGCTCTATTATTTGGCCACATCGTCGGTCAAGTAAACATTAACATTGAATCAAGATTAAGGACCCAAACACTAATTTTGAATAGGATTAAGTATTTCATTGTAAGGAAACATCCATAAAACGGATTGCTATTTGATACAAGTAATGATCGTATTTATCACACACCCCAGCGTTTCCACACATCTAAACCGAGAAAAGAGCATCGGGGAAGAAGCCAATGAAACTGGAGGCAACGTGAGGACTATAATGCATTACAATGGTACTATAATTAGCTTACCATTATCAGAATGGCTGCCCACCGTAAATGTCTCACCGTCTTAATCCTAATAAAAGCCTCAGCCTAACCTGACTCTTCTAGCCGCATAACTAAATCAAAACCATAAATCCCCACGTCCTACTCACATCCTAACATTGACCTGTGCCAGCTTCAACCCTCTCCCCTAATGTGTTAAAGGCAGCCATCATATTTGGCGCCTCAATCTGAGCCAAAGTTGACTTGTTTACAAGAGAAGCCGCTTCTTCAACTCCACTCAGATTGTTTGCATCTCTCTTAAACTCAACGTGTATGCTTGCAGGAATCCCACGGCTGCTTTGGTAAAAATCCGTAGCAAAGGACTGTTGACCTTCAAAGCTACCAGCAATGTAGGGAATCAGAGGCCCTCCCACATCATATGATTCTCTCCCACTAACATCAGTATTTGCCCTTCCGTCTCGAAAATTAGCCATTGTTCCCATAATTGGTATTGCATAGCCTGCTCCTTGAACAGCAGAAGAATCACTTTGATCTGATTCTGATCTTGAATGACCATTCACAGTGCCTTCACCTTGAGTGCAGTTTATCCTGTCAACAGAAAATTTCTTTTTCATTTTCTTTTTATTCCGGGCCTTCTTTGCCTTGGGAACATTTTTGGTCTCTTCTGGGCCACTAATTGTCTCCGCTGCTCTCTTTTTGTGTGGGATGACAGTTAACTGAGAATCATGAAGAGACAAACCAGATGCACTTGACTGGATAGCTAATAAAGCCGTTCGGGCAGCTTTGATTTCTGCGTCCTTTTTCGTTCTGGCAGAGGCTCCAATATATTGAATCCCCCCAATCTCAACAGTACATTTAAACAAGGCCCCTCGACCAGGCATTTCTATTTTTTGGCATTGATAATAAGGAATTGCATAATTCATTTTTTGTGCATATTCTTGGAGTAGGTTTTTGCACAGTCCTGTTTCATGCTGGACAGAGAACAAAATAACAAGAAATCCATCATCATACTAAGTAAACTGCACAAGCAAAATAAAGTAGTTATTGCTTCATTTGTCCAAAATTAGCATTTTCACAGTTAAGCTTGACAGATATAAATTAAAAATAAAACCTAAATACAATGCATAACTCTGCTGGATTATACCACATCATGCCCATTAACATGAGGTTAGTGATGATGACAACAACATTAGAATAATCAAATTTTAACCAAAAGTACACTCAGGGAAGAAAATAAGTTACTGATAATGTCTGGCAATATAGCTATACTTAAAATGCCCGACCAACCAGCAATCATTGGTTATTTATAGCTCCTACCATTTGCATACATGCTCAGTGCTGACAGTTAAAGACACTAAAAATGAAGACTGAAAAAAGAGAAGACAGAAACTTCCATTTGTTTATATTCTACAAGCAAAAAGCACAAAAAAGGCTTCACGATACTCAACATATTTTTTCAGTTACCAAGTATTTCTTGTAATGTGCCATTGAAAATGTGCTAGGTCCAAAGACAAAAGACAGAAGTGTACAAAAATAATTACTTTCATGCACATTAAAAGTTGATGAAACAATAATCAATCACCATGCTACAAGAAGAAATAGCAATAAACTTACAACAGGTAGAGAAATGCATGGATTAACTTCTCCAGATTTTGCTAACTCCAGAAGAGCAACCTCAGCAGCAGACTGCTCTGCTGCCTTTCGATTGTAAAATCCTGGCAAGGATTCATACTTAACACCATTTACAGTCACTGACGACCTAAAGTAAGGCTCGTGGGAAGGACCCTCCCTTTTCGTATCATATTCAGGGGTAGGCAGTCCAACTTTTTGTGCATATTCTTGCAATCGACTCTTGAACACGTAACAATTGGATACACCTAGTATATGTTGACAATAAATCACTTTTTAAAATCACATGGTATATGACTACATTAAAGATAGAAATGCTCATTATCCATCAAAAGTTAATAATACATCAATCACTGTTCCAAAAAATTTAATATGAATTTTGCATGTAAGCAATATGAGATTGCACTTATTTTCCGTGGCAATGAAAACTTAAACCAATATTTTTCCAAGTTTACAAGAGAGACATCTAATTAATCACAGTGGTGTTCCATGAGCTGTGTCATAGCTCTCTCATCCTACAAATCTTCATGCACAAAAGGTACATTTACCCGCATAAAGCTTAATACTCAATAAATAACTCTCCCAATCAAATTTGATAAACAAATTCCCGAGAATGTTGTAAGAAAGGAAAAGAATTAATAAAAAAAGAAGATGAATTTGCAATTCACCGTGTGATTCAGTTTGCGGCCTGTTTCTTGCTTTGTTAGACAAATTTAATATTTTTAATCAGGAATTAATTATATTTACTCACACATGTCCCTCCCAATGTGCTTAAGGTCACACAGCATTACAGTATCTACAAACACTTATTACAAACACAGGTCAGCTTGTAATACATCAGGACCCCATCGTCCACAACCTTCACATTAACGAAGCGGTCACAGATGTTCGGTTTGTATCGTTGAGATTACAAAGGAACAAAAGAGATGAATATTTAAACATGGAACGAGTTAGCAATTAATATGTCTTCTAATCATAGGGTTTTTTTTTTTTTCAGATTACCAGAATTATGATTGCAAAGATAAGGGCACTTCATTTTGTTTCTAAGATTAAAACATCATTTTCTCAGAAAGATTTAAATATTCATTTAAAAAATCCAAAAAAAAGTCATCCACAAAACAAACCCAACAAAAAAGGTAATTAATAAAACCATTACACATACAAAATAACCCCTAAACCATTAAATCAATTCCTAATTCTCCAACAAAAATATCTGCCAAAAAAAACAACACACGGCTCCGAAATAGTTTAATTGAACAGAAAAGAAGAGAAAAAAAAAGGGAGAAAAATGACTCGCCGGAAAAACCATCGTTGGTAGCCATGTTTGCCCGATTAAGTGCAACTCCGATAGAACGCAAGACAAGTCAAGCAACTGGCGATCAAGCTTTATGAAATTAAAGCTGGGCTGCTGCTTTTAATTCTTGGAATTGGCAAAGGGAAGAGGAAATCGGTACAGCTATGTGTCCAACCTGGTGTGTGTGTGTGTGAGAGAGAGAGAGACAGAGAGAGAGAGAGAGAGAGGGAGGGAGAGTACTTGATTCGGTTCTTTTTTCAGAGAAGTTCACGTGGAGGGGCACGTTTGATGTGATCGGGCGGTGGGCTTTTTTATGGGTTAGAATTTTTGGTCCAAATATAAGACACTCCTAAGTTCTAAGTACGAGAAATGCTTCGGTTACCAAGGAGTAGTGTAGATCTTTTAATATTGGCCATTGATTTTGTAGTAATGACGATTGAGATTGGAAATCTTTAGACTGCCAGGTTACCCTTTGAGTGAAATCAAGAATGTAATAATGAATGTTACATCTACCAGACTACTAGTATTCATAAATAGACCAAAATTATGGATCCAACTTACCCATCAAATCACTTCACTTCCTAGCTTCTATTCCCGTGCCTTCTCTTAACCCACTCGCTTCCCTTCAATTTCCTTTTCCGCGTTGACACAGGAAAAGTGCATGATCAATAGAACCCCAGGATCACTTCTGGAAATAATAATCACGAAACATAAAAAAGCTGGCAACATATCAACATAATTGAGATGGACTTCATTTTTGTGGGAGGTAAGAATTTTTCGGCATTTGAAGTTGATAGCTTTGGCAATTGACCCAAATTTGCTACGTACACGAATTCATTATCATCCCCTAAAATAGAGTTGTGAAGCTTTGTTTTTTTTTTTTTTGCAGTTTTGTGGCCTAAATTTAATCATAAACTCCAGAGTAAACATGGGAGGCTAAAATAATTGCATGTTATAAATCTCACGCCAAATATGTACCAATTTTTCGGCATGTTTTAAGAGCATATATATATATATATATATATATATATATATATATTGGACTTTATTAATGTTACAGTTTAGTAAAAGATATACAAAATCATATAATTTATCCAATCATCCATTTTTATATAACTTTTTATTTTATTTAATAAATTTTTTAATTAAATTATATCGTATCAATATATATTCATTGTATTATTTTCAATCCACTCTTACTACTGAAATTTTTGGTTTTTTTTTTTTTTGTTTCACGGTGACACCTGCTGTTAACTGCCTTTTCCTATAATTGGTTAATGGGACAGCCTCGTCCATGGCACCACGCTAAAAAGAAACTCCGATCGATCGATTTTCTTAAAACGACAACGTTATTCACTAATTAATTAGCCTTACTGATCTTGTTCCCTGCCTTTCTTTTCCTTTTTTTCTTTTCCCGTTTTTTGTCTTTTTAGGTTTTGACCACCATGCACATATAATTTACGTTGAGGATGTTTGAAATTAAGGTCACAATGAGTCTGGAAAGACTCAATCCATAAGCCCATAAGTTAGTAATTAAATTCAAATGAATGGAAAAGACTGGAAACTGAGCCTCCTATAAAAGCTCATTTCTCCAACTCTAATGACTTGGAAAAGTTACTGTTTTCCTATGCTTTGTAAGACAAAAAGTTGTATTCCAAAATTTAACTGCAACGAGAAAAATTTTTTTTTTGTGAATTTCCTCGTTCAACCCTGATAGGCTTAAAGTGAGTGAAGGACAGCGAATCAAGGTTTGATTATGACAGGACTTGACCGCAATTCAAAAAAGAAAAAAAAAAATGAAAAAGAAACCCATGTTGGGACGCTGGAGATCGTCGCTAGATATTCAAATGCCTCGATCATTGGCTGAGAAATTTCCATCCGGACTCTTTTCCCATTGGGGGTTTGATCCATTAAAAACAAAATCCCCCCAACAATCTGCTTCTGATTAGTTTGGAGCCTACCGTCGAGGTGCCCTGCTCCGTACGTCCCCTGCAGGCAACAGCGTAGAAGAAGGAAAAGTGGGGTTTTACCCGTATCGTTTTGTCTACTAGCAGATATACATACAATAGTTCTATATTTTCACTTCTTTTTTTTTTTATACCTATCGGTCACAAACTTTTTTATCCACCGGTTGACCAATATTGGTCACAACACAACTCAAGTTAGTTCTTCTTCATTCCATCCAATTAATTCGAAAGCTCCAAAGTTTCCAAACATTGTATATTCCATAAGGGACGATACTTGGGTGATAGGTTTTATTAAGCGGACCCATGTAAATAAATGCGAATTAATGTTGCATTATCACATGACTATTAATTGTATAAATACAAATTTTTATTGTATTATTTTACAATTATTAATTACATATTTTGGTAATATCATCACTATAGACGAACAAAAATGTACAATGAATGTACGAACTTGCATCTATTCTTTCTTCATTTGGCCGTGTGTGCGTGACGTTTTAATTAGGCAACAGGGATAGCTCATAAAGAACAATCTTATTTAAGGAAAACGAGGGTCCGCCTCAGGTTCCTAAAAAAGGAAACATTTAATAGCAATACAGTGAAGATAATGCGATAAGTATTAATATAGTATAATTTGGTAAAAATGTTGTTAAATTAAAAAATAATAAAATAATATGTCAACAGTTTAGATATACTCCGATTCAATTAATGTGGCATCAGCATGTGGCTATTTTGATTATTTAAAAAAAAAAATTAAACAGAATAACCTGATGAGATCTACTACATTTAATTTTTAATGTTACATTTCAAATTTTAACTGGTCTCTATAAAATATAATTCTGTCTTAATATTTTTTTTCCCTGAGAAACGAAAGAATTGAAATGCATGCAAAACACGATAGGAAAAAAAATAAAAAATAAAATGAATTTTTTTAATTTATTATAAAATTTTATTTTTATCAGAGGTCATATTTGTAAATTTAAAATAATTTTATTAATAAAACTTAATTTATTTTAGCAAAAATAATATTTTTATGATAAATTAAATTTTTTTAAAAAATGATATGTTGTAACGCATCGCATTCCTGTCCGGCCGTTCTTAAAAGAGGGGAAAAAAAAAAACGCAGTAGTATCCGGCCAACCGCTTGAAGACACGGAAAGAGCATGCTTTGAAAGAAAGAATAAATAAAAATATATAAAAAAAAAAAAAGAAGAAGAAAAGTTTGCCAAAAATTTCTGGTCAAGCTCGTTCTTCCCTCCTCTCCGTTGGGTCCCACCCTATACCTCTCCTTGTCCCGACCGTCTCTCTTTCAGTACCTCTCTTCTCAGCTCACCTACCCTACCGCTTGCCATCTTCTAGGGCCCTCTCTTCGCTACAAAGAGAGAGAGAAAGAGAGATAGACTGAGCCAAAGCTGCTTGACTGACTCGGAGCAGCTCAAGCGAGGGGCAAGATGAGCTCGGGTTCGGATTTGGTTCGGTTCGTTGAATCGGTTCTCGGGGTCTCATTGACCGGTTCCTTGTCGGATTCGGTGGTTGTGATAATAACGACGTCGTTTGCCCTTGTAGTAGGGTTGGTGGTGTTCTTTTTGAAGAGATCGTCTGGTCGGAGCCGGGAGTCGAAGCCGGTGGTGCTTCCGAAGTCGCTGGTTGCCACGGACGACGAGGGCGAGGTGGAGGCCTTGTCTTCAAGTAAAACTAAGGTCACTATCTTTTACGGCACTCAAACGGGAACGGCCGA
This sequence comes from Ceriops zippeliana, assembly GCA_037897445.1. NCBI lineage: Eukaryota > Viridiplantae > Streptophyta > Magnoliopsida > Malpighiales > Rhizophoraceae > Ceriops > Ceriops zippeliana. The sequence goes on along the minus strand of JBAPLH010001437.1, from coordinate 554,273 downwards.
GGGATTCGCCAAGGTGTAATTGCCATCCTTTTTTAACAGAATCCACTCTACTTTTGATTGTTGATTGATATTTTTGTTTGTCTGGGAGGTCAAAAACTGATTGTGTTGGAAGTCAGAAATGGGTCAACGCTCATCATTTGGGTTGATGTGTAGGCGTATTATCAACTTAAAACCTGTATTTTAATTTTCTTCCTATTACAGTTTGTAATTATTTGATAAACTGCTTAGAATTGTACGAAGACAAGGTTTTTTTTTTTTGGGGGGGGGGGGGGGGGGGGTTCTGAAACGAGGAAAAAGTACTTGCTGAATGTAAAATTGATCATCCACTTATTTAACCGTTACCACATATAGAGAAGTGGGCTGCCTTGAATTGCTATCCTTATCAGCTTTTGAAGGTTTGAACCTCCAAAAAGATTAGGGATTTTAGGAATTATGCATGGATTCCTACACACCATTGTCTCTTCTTGTCACGCATATTGGATTCTCTCTCTGCGCATCATCTATGATGGAATCATGTTGAGGTGTACGTTGTGCTGAATATGAGGCTGTTATGCTTCTGTGCAAGTATTTAAGTTCTTCAATTATTTACGTGTTTGAGCATTAAAGCATTGTTCTCCCTTTCTTTTATCAGAAAAGAATAATTTGTTTGTATTATGAACTTTTATGCCAGCATATTAGTCTTTTGCTAATGCTATTTCAGGCTTTGGGTGAGGAGATTAAAGCAAGGTATGAAAAGGCTGCTGTTAAAGTTGTTGACCTGGTATGTAACATGTATGGTTTACAGAGTCTTTTTTTTCTTTTCTTTTATATATATATATATATATATTAAGAGTCTAATTATATGATTTTCTTGTTTTCTAAAATCCGAGTTAGGATGATTATGCTGCAGATGATGATCAGTATGAGGAGAAATTGAAAAAAGAGACTCTGGTATTTTTCACAGTGGCCACGTAAGATATCAGATCACTGCTGATGATTCTTTCTTCTAGAAAATTAAGAATTCTAGATATTTGAGTCTGATATTGTAGTTATGGAGATGGAGAGCCAACCGATAATGCTGCACGGTTCTATAAGTGGTTCACTGAGGTAGGTGAATTTGTCATGAATCTGTATTTGTAGTATAATCAGAGGTCACATAATCATCTATCTTTAAAATTTACATATGTGATGATGGTTATTAATTTTAGGGATGTGAAAGGGGTGTCTGGCTTCAACATCTTACTTATGGCGTTTTTGGCCTTGGTAATCGCCAATATGAACATTTCAATAAGGTAAATTCGTGATGATGCAGTTTTCAAACAATTATTTCTCAAAATTTCACATAATAATTATGTAATCTGGTGGAACACCTATGCAAAACAGATAGGGAAGGTGCTTGATGAACAACTATCTGAACAAGGTACTTTTCCAATTTATATATGGCTGTCAATTACACAGCTATGGATTCAACTGAATTCATCTCTCTCTATACTGAATTTTTTCAAGTCTTTTTAGTTGCATACAGAGAGTAAACTTTAGTTGCTTGCATCTGACTAAAAGGTTAATTGATCCAACATTGGTTCATTGCCCCTGCAGCAGAAGTTAACAGATAGATGCACTCTCGTCTACTGACACACTCATGTCTCAATTCTTGTCCTCTTGTCTCCACTCTGACAAGTTTCACCCTTTTCACACAACTTATGAGTTGTTGGTCACAGTTTGATGATTTTCATTGTTGTCTTTTGGAAGGTGGCATAATTTTGTGCTATGCAGATAAATTGGAATGTCTGGATTATGTATAACATTTGGTGAATTATCATGTTCTTCACCCTTATCAAGTTTCTTGAAGCTGTTGTTGTAGAGATGAATTATGAGATGCCTCTTTTATAGATGATTTTGGTTTGCCGTTGATATAGGTGCAAAACGAGTCACTCCTGTCGGTCTTGGTGATGATGATCAATGCATTGAGGATGACTTTACTGCTTGGTATGCACTCCCTTCATATTTGGAGTTATAGTTTATACTGTTGGCAAGATATTGGCTTAATTATTGGTGATAAAGTCTCTATTTGGAACTGCCACATGACTACCTGGTGGGTCTTTTCCTTAGGAGAGAATTGTTGTGGCCAGAGCTAGACCACTTACTCAGAGATGAGGATGATGTGAATACAGCATCTACCCCATATACTGCTGCTATAGCTGAATATCGATTAGTTATTCATGATTCAAAGGAAATATCTAGGGAGGATAACTTGCCCATCTTGGCAAATGGGAATGTTACTTTTGACATCCACCATCCATGCAGGTACTGGTTAATGTGCGTGCATTGGTTTTTACTGATTTGTTGTTGCTTAATTTGTGTTCTTTCCTTCTGTGAAGAGTTAAAGTCGCTGTCCAAAAGGAGCTTCACACACCAGAGTCTGATCGCTCTTGCATACATTTGGAGTTTGATGCATCAGGGACTGGTATAATGTAAGTTCTCTGCAATTTTCTTTGAAATCTAGTTCGTCTATTATCCCAATTTTGGAATATTAAACCTATCCCAATTTCATCTTATAGCATTTGAGTTGAAGCCCATGGGCTTCCTATCCTCTCGTCTACTGAATGGATGCTTGCAAGCTTATTGTATGGCTAAATCATTGAAGCTTGGTGTTTCGGCAAAATTTGGATGTATTTACTCCTGAGGCCTGCTTTAGTAACTTCTTTCAATTGGAGGAAGTTGGATTTAAAACTGCATAAACTGATCTTCTATTCAAGCAAGTGTATACTACTGTTGTGTGGGTTTGCATGTATATGACTTATTCCAGCAACAATGTGCACATAAAAGAACTTATACTGGTATTCTGGGGCTTTAATGATCACAGAGCTGTAATGGGCAGTAGTTACTTGTTTAGTTAGCATTTTATCACCTTTGGCTGGGGTAGAAATGGTCTCCATCATTTATCCTTAAGAAAAATGAATGGTCTTTGGAATTGTGCTTTTGTAATGTGCTTCTGTGTACAGGTTTTGGTTTAACGTCAATGCATTGTAGAAACAGTATCTTTTATGGCCTCTGTTGATCTGTAAGAATAATTTTAATCTGTAATAAGGAAACTTTCTTTACTGGTTTTTTCTCTGTTGATTTGATACCTCAGATATGAAACTGGAGATCATGTGGGTGTTTATGCTGATAATTGTGATGAAACTGTTGAAGAAGGAGGGAAGTTGTTAGGTCAATCTTTAGATATGCTTTTTTCACTTCACACTGACAAGGAAGATGGCACACCCCTTAGGGGAAGCTCATTGCCACCTCCTTTCCCAGCCCCTTGCACACTTCGTACTGCATTGGCACACTATGCAGATCTCTTGAGCCCTCCTCGAAAGGTAACATTTTGGCACATTTATTCATTCATCTATATGCATTTCTGGTTTAATTAATGTGCATTATTAGATTTCTTATCCAGTTTTGGCTCTGTACCATGTTTGCAGGCTGCTTTGATTGCATTAGCCACTCATGCTAGCGATCCAAAAGAGTCAGAGAGACTTAGGTTCTTGGCATCACCACAGGGGAAGGTTTTTGAATGATATCTTATGTTAAAATTTTCTTTATGCTTGTTTCTTGTGTCTTTTGTATGTCTATTCTTGCTTGCTTTTGTTCATTCCTAAGATTTCCCAGGATGAGTACTCTCAATGGATTGTTGCAAGTCAGAGAAGTCTTCTTGAGGTAATGGCTGAGTTCCCATCGGCGAAGCCTCCCCTTGGTGTCTTCTTTGCAGCAGTGGCCCCTCGCTTACAGCCTCGCTACTACTCTATTTCATCCTCTCCAAGGTGATGTTAGATATCCTTATGAGAATTTGGCATTTAATTTATAAACAGATTTTAGGAGCGGTAATAATTTCTTGTAATATCTTATTGCAGATTTGCCCCCAATAGAATACATGTGACCTGTGCATTAGTGTATGGTCCAACTCCTACAGGTAGAATTCACAAAGGGGTGTGTTCAACCTGGATGAAGGTAACTAGTCTCGAGTGTATATCAAAACTGCAGCACAAATTTTCTTTCACTATTGAACTTAATGTTTCAAATTGCTGCTTACCATTTCTGATGACACAGCTTTGTTTCTGTGGTACCTAACGTCCACCTATATTCCCAAAAACTTCAGAATGCAGTTCCTCTACAGAAAAGTAGTGACTGTAGCTGGGCTCCAATTTTTATTAGGTCTTCCAATTTTAAGTTACCTGCTGATCCTTTTATTCCAATTGTTATGGTGGGGCCTGGCACTGGATTGGCACCTTTTAGAGGATTTCTACAGGTTAGAATTGCTTTTTATTTCTTGTATTTTTCTTGTCTTCTATATTTGTGTTTCTTTGAGAGGAATGAAATTGGTATGAATTAACTGGTTAACACTTCCAAAATAGACAGTTCATTGTAGAATACAATGCCAAGAAAAGATTTATGTAGCACACTCCAATTAAATTTAGGAATAAGGTCTTGTTATTGTACTTCAGGAAAGAATGGCCATGAAAGATGATGGTGTTCAGATTGGTCCTTCTCTGCTCTACTTTGGTTGCAGAAATCGCCGAATGGTTAGGACCTTTTGAAAAACTTTTCCTTTTGGCGTGCACTTTATTTTTATTTTGAGGGGAGGTGGTTTGGGCTTGAGGGAGTTAAGGGTTCAGCAGTTTGACAACATTGGAAGTCTAGGCTGAATGATTTTGTAAATTGTCTCTGATAGGATTTCATATATGAGGATGAGCTCAATAATTTTGTGGAACAAGGTGCATTATCTGAGTTGGTTGTTGCTTTCTCAAGGGAGGGACCACAGAAGGAGTATGTTCAGCATAAGATGGCAGATAAGGCGAGTACTTGTAGTCCTAGACAGCAAACCAAAGTCTATTATTGAAGAAATAAATAGCTCATTTTTATTATTGAATCAATAAAATGCAATCCACAGGCAGCATACCTTTGGGGCTTAATTTCACAAGGTGGATATCTTTATGTGTGTGGTGATGCCAAGGGCATGGCCCGAGATGTTCATCGGACTCTACATACCATTGTTCAGGAGCAGGTATGTGTTAATATGACTTATGTTAACATTCCTGTCCTCTGTACTTTTTGGGATTGGGAGTCATGCCCATGCATTCAGTGGTTGTGAGCTTGTTGGTATATCTTGGAAATTTTCCAAACTTACTGATCTTGTTAAAGTTTGTTGCACCTACTCATCACAACATATCCTATGTGTGTAGCAAGATTATGTTTATCTGGTGTACCATGGGCAAATTTCTGTGAAAGATTTTTTATTGAGATTGCCACGAGATTTTGACACTGGATTCTTATTGGAGAGATCATGCTGAAAACTATGGTTTGGATTCACTTTTGTTTTTTCAACAGCTTCTGTACATTTTGGATTTCATTTTTCACCTTGTACAGACCCTCATCAGTCTGCTCGTCTTAGGCTGCATTGTTTTTTGATGTTATTCTTGGCCTAGGCCCTTTTCATTTTGTTGATCTGAGCATATTGCTATGTTTTGGAACCATAACCAGAGGGGTTTGTTTACTACCATATAGAAATGCAAAAATGTGCATCCCGAGGCTCAAGCAGCCTCCGGTTCTGGGATTGAGTTCAGATTAATTTGAGATTACCTTTACAGTTATCAGGGTTGTTCCTTTAACCGTTTTGGTCCTTTTGGAAATATCTCCCCACATGTGAATTATATTTGCCTCTTTTCTGCAGTTTTGTTTGCTAAATAGAAAGTATATTGTTCATTCAAAATCTTCATCTGAATTTTAGGGAGGTATGGAGCCATCAGCAACGGAGTCTTTTGTGAAGAAACTCCAGATGGAAGGGCGATATCTTAGAGATGTGTGGTGACAATTCAATTTCATGCTGAATGTAAGGTTGTTCACATTGCAGCAGCCTCACCGATATAAGCATTAAATTTATTCATCAACTTGTTCAAAGCTTTCGTTAACCAGTACATGCCAGCCTCTCAGAAGTCCAGCAGGATCTCATCAGGATGGTCCAAACTGAAACTTGATTGTCTTTGGAAATTCAAATTATGTTGCCTGTCTACCATTTGTTTCTTTGCAAATCTTGCTCCCTTAAATATTGCGGTCCTGTTACTTGCTACCGGTCAGCATAGTTGGAAGTTCAAACAGAGATTTACAAGGTTTGAAGAGGACACAGTCGAAGGTGGCTGTAGTTGTTCGATCAGCTGTATCGAGTATTGTAGTAAATAATGTTACTGTAGCATAAAGCCGGGGTCTGCAATGACATCATTTACGAAGTAAATTACAAAAGCTGGTGATGTTAAAATAAAGCTGGGGTTTGCTTTTTGTAGTCGTTCCATCAGCTGCCTTAAATATACCGTGAACACTTTTCAGCAAAATTTCGCTTTTTCGTAGAAATCGGGCTCAAAGATTGAAATTGCAAAACAAGAGTTTTCTTTTACGAGGGGAACGTTCCCTGTGTTTTAGTGTTTTTCTTCTGAATTTGATCCGTCTATCACGAATTCGGAAGAAAATACGTCGGGGACTTAGTACTAGTGGGTCATCTTTTTTTTGTTAATTAGTAAACAAATATGCGTACTGGAAACTTTCCCCTAACTTTGGGATGTATTAGCATAGCGCATCAATTTATTATGTGTAAAATTTAAAATTATATGAGAAAAGAAAAAAAGAAGGTTAAATTATTTTCAAAACATTAGTTCAAAAAGTCACAATTGTAGAAATTAAAAATAAATTTGTAACATATCGTGCAACTGTTGCTGCCGTTGTTGCAGAGGCTCGTATTTGCGGCTCGATCAGATGCTGCTTTGCTTCTTACGATTGCTCATACAGAGAACGCTGTCCGTAAAATGCTTTGCTTCTTTAGTCAAACCCTCTATTTCTGGACCGGCAGCCATGTCGCTCTCCAATCATACGGCCAGCCATCTTATCTAGTGGGTCAAGCGCTGATTTGTTAAATGTCTCCTCACCAGAACTCCAGACACTCCACTGACTTCTGCGAGTTCCTGTGAATTATCTAAACAGAAAAATGCTAAACTTCCGGAAAAGCAAGTCGCAAAACCTGCGGAAGGTAAGAAAATTTCTGGGCCAGAAGACGTGGGACCAAGGCCTAGTTAAGGTAGTAGATGCTTGTGCTCTCGGAAATGAACCGAGCGAACTATTTAAAGAGAATAAAGAAGCATTACCAAACCATTAAGCAGAGCTTAAAATCTAGGCAGCCGTGACTGAGCTCTCTAATTCCTCAACTAATTTGGAAATTGAAGGAGGTGACCAGGTGGATGTCAATGGAGACAAGGTTGAAAATTGTTAAAAAGCGAATGCTCATAAAAATTAAAGAAGTTGGAATCCAAGCTACGGTACATAAAAATCGAGGGAATCAGAGCATGAGTGACCGACACTTACTTACAGATGAAAGTGACAAGAAACTAATGTGCAAACAAACAGGAGTCTGGCGATGGGATGTCACAGGAAACAAGTTGGGACATCTTGTGCAAACTAGCCAAAAAGGGGGCAACGTTGTGCATCAGGAATTCCTCATAGGAAGAAATTGAACTGAATGTCAATATGTATTATTATGATTTTATAAATTGGGTCAGCAACAAATAATTCAATGAGTGTAGCTCTCCTCAAATTCTACTTGAATTGTCTAAAACTAAATGCCCAAAAGCGAAATGGATTGCTCCATTGCTCAACTGCCGTGGCAGTTTTCCAGCTGTTGCCATTACGCTATATTGTTTGTGCAACGCAGGACTTGCACAGAAGAACATTGATGGCTTTTGTTGTGGCTTATGCTTCTTTAACTTAACACCAAACAAGAACGACCGCAGAGGAATTCTAGCCTTGTGTCATTGATTTCTGTGCTTAGATGCTGACATCCCGAGCTCCTCGCCCATTTTTGCCAATATATCCTCAACTTCAACCTTGAGTCTTCTCCCCCGATCCACACCCACTCGCAACTCATCAGCAACCTTATTGCTTTCCTGTTTCATGTTAAGAACCTCTCCCTGAATCTTAGCAGCCTGATTTTCGCTGAGCTCGAGCTCTTCCGCTTTGAAACTAACATGGGAGACTCGTGATAACTCTTCTTGGATGTTGCACAGTGAGGCATACCTACCCTGCAGTTCATCCTCCAGTACTGTGTTGTTCTCCAACCACAGTGATAATTCTGTGTGTATTTCTCTCGAGTGCTTGTATATTGGCCGAGCTTCTGACACGTGAGATGGTGTTTTACCACTTCCATCTGATTGTCTCTTGTGATCCTTCAGTCTTGATAGCTCCATCTTCAGGTCATGGATTGAAGTTTGGAACTTTCTTATCTGATGCAATGATGTGCTAAACCTCAACCAGAACTCCAGGTTTTCCTCCAGCAGTTCATCAATGTCTGATCGGAATTTCTCTTCTATAGCTGAAACAGCATGCGGAGCATTAGTATATTTCAACTTCATTTCGTTTCTCACCTCTTTAGTGGGGTACTTTCTTATGCCTCTGCGTGAACCCACTTCACCAATTCTTCCCCCATATTCGCAGTGATGTTCACTTCCTGTACAAAAAACATCCTGCCGAGGTGAACTCAAAGTTGAAAAACTAGAATCCAAGAAGCTTGCTTGTGTCATGCTTTCTCGAGAGTACTTGAATTTTGATGAGTGACTGCCATTATCGTCATCTTGATATTGTTGGCCAGGGTTCATTTTCCGGAGGAACTGAACTTCCTCACCCCTATGAACAAGTGCATGCTCCAATTCTCTTATCTGCAATGCCAATTCGAAGAACCCATCTCTATTTTTCTGTTCCACATCACTCATCTTCTTTCTCACGTCCTTATAATTCTTAAGGACCAAGGTGCACTCTTCCAGCAGGAGCTTTTCTCTGTCATCTGAGTCACTAAGGAATAGCTGTCTCCGGTCTGGTTGATCTGCTTCCTCATCTGTCCCCGCTTCCTCTAGCTCAGTGTCAAGATTAACGTCAGTCTCAGACAAAAATTTCCTGTCATGTCTCTTGTCTCGTTTCAGTGCCAGAAGTTTTTTGGATGTGGCAGAATGACTTAGTGGAACGTCAGCTTTGCTCTCTTCCTTTTCCATTTCCATGGCTTTTAATACAAATGGATTGCTACCAGTAGCTGGCTTTTCTTCATGTTCTTCAACATCATCATCTGTTTTGACACTTTCTTTTTGCTTCTCAAACTCTTCATCCGGCTTCACAGTATTTAATTTCTCTGATAAATGATCAACATTGCAAGTTGCCTCAGTCAAACGTGTTTGAAGATCCTTGTTTTGGTCTTTGACACTTTGGTTGAGATTCCTAACTCTTTGCAACTCCTCTTCCATCTTTTTTAGCTTGTTTCCCATATCCTCCGAATTTTCAATGAGAGTTTCCTTTTCCTCTTCTAGGGTCTTAATGTGAGCCTGAAGACTATCTGTTTCTGATGTCAGTCTGTTTACCAGAGCGCTTTGAGAAGAGACTGTAGTTTCCAAGGCAGCAACCTTTTCAACGAGCTCATCAATTCTCTGTGCCAATTGCATAACAGTGAAGTTGGACTTTGACTTTTCATTAAGCTCATTCTTAATCTTCGCCTGCAACATTTCCCTATGATGATGATTTTCTGTTTCAGCCTCCTGTTCATCCTTTGGTTTCTGCATTTGTGTTTGCTCTGAAAGAGGTTCACTTTTGAGGGCCATTAGTTTCTGGTGGACTTCCTTAATCCTTTTATCCTCTACTTTAGCCTCTTCTTTGCTAACTTAATCAAGGTCTCCTGACCTGATTTTAGAGCAGTGGCTGCCAGCAAAGTTCTAGCTGCATTATCATCAATGATACTTTGTATGCTAAATTCATCTTGTAAGCCACTGATCTTTGCTTGCATCCCAGTAATCTGGTTTTCAATTTTCCAAAATTTTTCTTGGCATCGCTGGCACACACTTTGTACAAACTCTTTCAGTTTGTAGTCCAAAATTCCCTTCTGAAGCCTATTGATTTCCTCCAGAGCTTCTTCTTGGCTTAAGCCTGAACTTGGAGGTGCAGCAGCCTTAGCAATTCTATTTAGCTGCCTCTTTTTAGATAATGACATGGAATGGCTCCTAAATTCTTTTGATGGTAACTTGGGGACTTTCGGCACATTGAACACCTTCGTGGGATCAGCCGGAGGAGTTGATGTTGTAAGGTCCTGTTTGTCATGTTCACATTCATCATCGTCATCCAGGGCATACTGAACTTGTTCAGGGAAGACGGTGGCAATGGTGCGGTCGGCACTTTGCAGGTCCATTGACAGGTGATTGAATCTCTCTGCCAATTCTCGATAAGACTGATAAGAGTCTTGCACATGGTTGATAAGTTCCGGCCTCTTCTTGTAGTACATGTCAACTCTTTGTGCAAATGAGGTCCCTTCATTATCGATGATTTTGAACATCTGGCAAACCTTCTCCTCCATATCTGTAATTTAACAGATCAAATACCAGTTTAGTTTCAGACTCATTGTAAAAATATTTATATACGACACAACACCACACGGAAGACGTGCGCCATGCCAAGCCACGACATGAAATAATGGAGATTCCGAAAAAAAAAGGGCCATGGTCAGCATGACACGTTCCATTTTATGATTTGTGATTCCAGGGAATCTTCAAACTCGTTTGACACAGTCTATGTGTAATTTATCCATTATGTTATGGAATAGACCCAAAGAATACCAATAACGTGCATGCTATTGGAAATCAAACGACAGGACTAGTTGGCATTAATGCTCACACTGAAGGCCTTTTCCTATAAAAAAAATTTTCTAAAGAAAGAAAAATAAAAGGATCATGGCACTGATGTATTTATCGGAAGTACCTCGAAGGTTTTCTTCCAGCCATTTCGACTGCTTTGTCCTGATGTGGCTAGCCCACCACCAGGAATGTGCATTGCTTACGGCCCATCCTCATTCTATCAGAATGCAAAACCCATCATGGGAAATCAATCAGTGATCACGATCACGATGATATCGAGGAGAAAGAAAAAGACAAAAGTTTCTGGCAGAGACAAAGCCTTTTTTTTTCTTTGAACTCCTACAAAGTGCCTTCAATCAGGCAAGCATGGAAGGGAGGGCACTTGGGTCCGGATATCGTGTTAGAACCTTTGGCAGCCTCAATAATATAATAGGACCTTTCTGTTAGTGTACCCACGCTAGAGGATCCTCCGTTTGCCAGTTTGGTCTCCTAGAAAAAACGGGGCATGTTTCACACTGTACTGGAGCAACGGCAATGGTTCCTCTTTTAGTTTTGTCAACTGTTTCAGGAAACCAACCGTAAACGCTTTCTGATATTTACGTTACTTAATAGAATCTGTTAATAGTATAAAAATTTCACCGTCGTTATATTACAGAGATTAAACATGACTTATAGTATTTGTAAAATTTGTTATTTATTAGTTTGAAGCTTTAAATAAATTTGAAGTTTCAAATCATTATTTTTATGATATTAGAGTTTAATTTAATCTCTTATTTGTACTCATTACTTGATGATTTGATATATATTTTTTTATATTTTATCAAATTAATGATATTACATCTAACACATAAAATTGATCCGTTCAATTCATTTTATTGTGTTGGCATTAATGAAGTTTAACCCATATTAAAAAGATATATCAATATATGAAAAGTCTCATGTTACTAAAATACAAAATACAAAAATTTAATATTATTTTTAAAGTCTACTAATTTATTTATCTATTAGTTTGAATTTCTTTTAGTGACTTTGAATTTTCAAAGTGTTATTTGTGGGAAATCAAGTATTGGGTAAATGAATTTTTGGGCTCGACAGGTGCTTTAATGCTCTTTTGCCCACCTCTTAGACAGTGTGTCATTAACATTCCTATAACTCGCGGCTGTTGGCTAAAAGTTCGTGCTGCCTTCTTTGATAGGACAAAGGTAAAATCAGGTCAGGTCTCGTTTTTAGTGGCTTGGAAACATAAGGAGTCGCATCTCCGACCATTAATCCTAGGCACCCAGGAATATGTTTCGTGACCTGGTAATTTTATGAGTAGTTTTTGTCTCAGTCCATGATTTTGTATAACATTTCTAGTCACCTCCATGGGATCCAAATGACTTAAACTCAACCCTGAACAGGACTACAAGGTCATTGGCTTCAAGCTTATTAGTACCACTACATTTCACTCAATTTCGTAAACCACATCTACCAAAAAAAAAAAAAAAAAAAAAGAGGGTAACCAACGGAAGGCACATCGCCGTAAAGCGCACCTTTACGTGTTTGTTTGACTGCTTGTGAGTTTGAGCATGTCCATGTGTGTGTGTGTGTGTGAGAGAGAGAGAGAGAGAGAGAGAGGAATAAGGAATAAGACCATCTGGCATCTGCTTGGTCCAGCAATTATTTACAGCAACAAGATGAAACATAAACCTGCTTCTTTTATGTACACACCCTTATTCACAACAAAGAATTATAAGCACCCTGAAACGCCCGGGAATGTTCTACGTCCGGGACAACCCGCACACATGTTCTTTTGTTCTTTTTCTTCCTCCTACTCAGTGTCTCCATTAGAGTGATTCCTGAAAAAGTTAATAGGAAGCTGGCAGAAGAATCTTTCCAACTCAACAAATATAGAAGTAGCCAAAAAGCCCATAACTTCCTCCAATATAACCACCATTATTGCTTGGCACTTTTAGTGTTTCAGCTCCTCATGTGACACTTTTCAGAAGCTAGGCCAGCTGCCACTCTTCAACCTTCCTTTATTTAATGCTCGTAGGTTTCATTTTTTCACACAATTGTTGTGTTAAAGAAGCAAGATGGATACTGCCAGAAGATGTAGCAGCAGCAGAAGCAACAGAATTCAGAAAGCACTGGTGAACATCAGCTGCTCTGGAGGTAAGAGAGCAACTGTTCCATGTGTTGATTACGCTCTACACATTGAAGTGGACAAGAACGTGTCAGCACAGATGGAATATTGACAAATAGAACACATGTACAGAAGCATGCGAGAACGTAAGGCAGCGTCCTTATTCACAAGCATGAAGCATACTCAATGAAATTGATACAACGATATATTCAGATGGTGAAAACAAACTGGGGGGCATCGAGCAAGTTGAAATGGGTAAATGGAAAGCAAGATGCTACTTAAATAGTGGGGTGTCTAACCATACTCAGTGAATTTGATACAACAATATATTCAGACGGTGAAAACAAACCATTGGGTATCAAGCAAGTCAACAGATGAATGCTGACACATCCCCAAATGAGATGAATGGAAAGCAAGAAGTCACCTAAATTGTGGGGTGTTTAACCATTCAACTAAACCATTCCAACCAGGTAAAGAAATTGAAAACATCTTGATGTAAATACAGGCCAACTTGCATTAGTGGTACCTCATTTTCCCCCAAAGAATTCAATCAATAGGACTCAGGACAAAGGACAATAAATGAGGATGCAATACATGTGGTGAAGAAAATTCTCCACACAAACCCATACAGTTCCTCTTTACCTTACTGGGGAAAGAGGAGTGGAGAAAGAAAGATGATTCAACTCCCAAGCAACTATGATTTGGGAAAAGAATTATACACTGCAGTGGGTTCAATTCAGCCTTTTGGGCCAAACAGCCAAATCACTTGGGTCTCAATGGAATTTTGCTCAATATAATTCAGGCTTGACCACAAAAACTATGACACTTAGCCTGACAACTGATTTTTCTTTGCCTTTCCTCAAGCAATCAGAATTTTTGGAAAACTGATGCAGTGCTCAATATGTTACAGGAGAAACACATGAGTCTGATAACAGCAGCTGGTGAATTACAAGGATCAGATGATTCTCTTACCATACCCAGCCTTATAACTTCTTGATAATGACAAGCAACTTGGCAGTGAAGGAGGTTAAGTCATAAAACCCATAAAGAATTACATAGCCTATAGCATGACTGTACGACACTAAGTTAGCAAATATCCAACAACCCATCAACAGAATGGAAAATTTTGTTGAAAGCCAAAAAGAAAAACAGGAATAGGCGACAATGATGTAAATTGAAGATAAGAAGTTGCACTTACCATCTGAATAACCATCTGGGTTGTTGACAATGGTGCCAAACATATTGTTCTTTGAATTATCAAATTCATTATCTTGAATGCCCCCATAACATGGGAACAGCACAGCAAAGCAGTTATCTGTGTCATCATCACTCTGAAACTCAGCTCCAAGAGGCTCCTGCCTTCCAATTGAGTAGTCTGAATCATCAGACTCAGATCCTGAAAGGCAGCAACCATCGGATGGCACAAGAACAACGTCATACTCTTCATCTATCTTCATCTCTTCTCGGCTATGCCGTTTTGGTTTAATCTTTCGAGATGAAGAGTCCATTTTGTCCCTCTGAATCAAAGGAAAATTCAAAGCATCCTTGTCCCACAAATCTGAGTCGGGCGTGGTATCTAGAGAAGACCCATTTGAACTTCTGGGCTCCCGGCGCTTTCCACTCCGTAACCACCATGAAAGGTTGGTAAATGCCACGGCCATACAATCAACTGAAGATCACTGCACAAATTGTTGACAGACTCACACGGAGAAATGCAACCACTGCTATCAATTCAAGTTGGAGCAGTCCACGGCAAACACTTCGTGCTTTCAAACCAATCAACATATAGAACAAAGTGAACGTTTGAATATCCAAAAACATAGGAAAAAAGATAACAACCACCTACAACAACGGCAACCTAAAAAAACAAAAAAGCCAACCATTGTAAAGAATGGAAGCAAATCAAACCTTGTTACGTTTTACTCTATTTAATTGATTCATGCCTCTCATCGCTGCTTTTGGTGGATACTAAAACCGCTTCATTATTTAAGTTGTAATTTTTTTTAACAAAAAAAAAAAAGAAAAATCCAACTGCAAAGATTTCAAATTTTCTTTCCCATTCAAAATTAAACTTCGATTTCTCATCAACCAAACATAAAATAAATACATACATACGTCTAGCACACGTATCTCAGCATCGCCTATTTATAACACACCGTTTTAACGCATTCACTGTCAATACAAATACAATGAACCGACGCGTCAAAGGAACAGAACAGAACTCTGCCCAATGCAACGAACCGAGACATCTCCGTCCACTTAACATTCCGTCAAAATTAAAAGCCACAGCGTGGCTCCACATAACTGAAAAAACAAAATCATCCTAAAAAAAAAAAAATACAAGACACGTAGCTGTTACTATTGCCAAACTACAAACTCTTTCTTTCGGTAAAACCCAAAACCATAGGAAAAAAAACAAAAAAAAAAAAACATTTTATCTCATAACTTCTCTTCCAAAAAAGCTTTCGAGATTATCGAAACCTTTTTTTTTTTTCCTTTCCTCTAATTCCAGTTAACTTTCAAACATGGAGTCACAGAGCAGATTCAACAGCACGAATTTGAACAACCGAAAAAATTATACCCCCCAAAAAATAAATAGATAAATAAATGAAATAGTGTAGTTTAGGTACCTGAAAAAGAGCAGAAGAACTAGACTCTTGAGAGACAGAGGTTAGCTACGGCGTCGGGGTAGAATTGGAATGTTATAACCCTAATATTTCTACGCACTCCCGTTCTTATATAGAATGAATGAAGCAATGGGACATATTGCAGGCTATAAAGAGAGATTGGTGAGAAATTACGGTCTCAGTTGTCGATAATATTAATGAAAATAATAATGTGCTACTAAACTAAATGATAATTAAAGAAAGAGTCCTATTAAGAAAAAGCAAAACCTACGTGGACCTCCTCACCTGGTTTATCATTTCTCTGTCTTCCTAATTTTTTTTTATGATAAAAGAATTCCATAAGTTAATGATATTTTTTCGTCAAAAAAAAAAAAAATCTTGACAATTAATATAAATAAGACACGCTAAATTTATTTTGACTGTAAATAACTTATCTAAGAATTGTTTATAGAATCGTTAAAAATCGTTTATTAGAGTAAATTTATTAGATTCGTTTTGAAATTATATTTAATATATTTATAATTATTGAATACTTTTATCTTTTATTTTTATTTAAATAACTTTTTTTTTTTTTTGGTTTTTACTCCCATTTATAACAAGATCACACGACCATCATGGCGTACGAACGGTAACCTTTTTTTTTTTTTTTTGGGGTTCAATTAAAATAGGTGAGAGGAATTTAACAATTGGATTTAAAATTTAGAAATCACTTTAAATATTTAAATTTAATAATCATTAAATTATACCAGTTGAGCCGTACTGCCGTGTTAAACGTTGCCCCCAATTAATAGTTTAGTTAATGCAGTGCAAGCTGGGGGGGGGGGGGGGGTCTCAATTCCACGTTGCGTCTGCCGCAAAAACAAACCCCAGACAAGGAAAAGGACAAGGACAAGAAACAAAAACTAACTTTTCTTTTTTTAACTTTTTGTCGTGTTTCATCTGTTCGTAGAGCATAGGATCATCTGCCAATTTCTCTCGTGTAATATAATGGCGGCTCTTCTAGAAACTTTTCCGTTTCTATTTTACGCGCCACCTGAGTTTGGAGTCTGAATAATTCGTCGACGTATTATCACACTGTTGACACATTTTTTTTTTAATTTCCGTTTTTTCATTTTCTTTTAAACTTCTCTATCTAACAATGGTTTAAGTGATTTGTTTAAAATGTAAATATGGGATTTAAAATTTAATAATTATTGCAATTGAATTTAAAAGATAAATGATTTATATTATTAGGGTTCAAAGTAATGAATTCTTTATATGGATGATATTAAATTATATTATTAACGAGTAATGTTTAATCTAAATTTTAGGGTATAACAATTCATATTTTTGTAATATAATTATTTTTTTATGGTAATAAAAAGGTCATTATATTTTTTATGTGTTGTAATTTATTCCATTCCATCACTTGCGTATTGTACCTTCCGGGGGCATTATTGGTTCGCCCGATCGCCTCGCGGCTCATGAATTCTCGGTCATTCGAGGGACCACAGCCTGGCCTCCAACATCACAACCAACCGAAACGGTTCACTGGACACGTAGAGAATTTTGATTATATTGTTACGATGGCGATGGCCTACCGAATGCACGACGTTATTATTCCCGACGCACGCCGTTATTGAGCGGCGCTGCTTGCTTGGCAATAATGATGCTGATTGGCATCTGTTGATTTTTCTTTTTTTTTTTCTTTTTTTTAAATATAGAAACTGAATTTTGTATTTTGTGAAAAAATTAAAGGATAAAAATCTGAATTTCTACCCCTGTTTTTTTTTTATAAAAAAATATTGTGTTTGATAATGAAGGGACTGACTGTATTCGAGTATGTGAGTTGGTTGCGATGAGATTGGACATTAATTTATTTGCACGATACTGAGAAAAAAAAAAGAAAAAAAAAGCCCAACTGAAATACTGCTTACTGGTCTCTTCAGCCGATCGTGTAGAGAAATCCTATGATTTCGCTGTGATTCTTTTTTTTCATTAACATTCTCCTGTGAGTGATAAAAGATGAAATTGCACCCTGAAGGAACAAAATAATAATTATTATAAAAAAAAAAAATGAAGAAAACTGTTGTAAACACGAACTCATACCAAGAGGGAACAAAATGGCGCGCGGAGAACTATTATTGGCATTTTCGATCTAGTTGAGTTAAAAAGAAAAAAAAAAAAAAAGAGAGTATGCCTAAATTTAGATTTTATCTTTAAAAATTATATTTTTAGTTCATTAAATTTTATTAAATTATAAATTACATTATAATTAATTCTCTTCATCCTCATATATCTCTATCCCCTTCCTAAAATTAAGATGTGAGAATTTAAAAATAAAAATTTAAGTTCTTTAATTACTCAAATGTCCCTCCTATAAAATACGATGTATATATATATATATTTGACTATTAAAGCACATATCATCTTACATGATGAAGTCCATAAATAACACAAATATCATCAAATTTTTTTTGTTTACTATAAGTTATAAAATATATAATAAAAGCGATACTTATTTTCATAAATTTACTATTTTTAATATTAAAATTTTAAAATAAAAATTTTTGATTTTTAAACATCAAATGTTTCTTAAGGAGGGAACCACAATACTTTTGGTGTAATACTCATAGCGAAATCTTAGAATAATGTTTTAAAAAATAAAAAGTTATGGGAGAATGGAGGGCCGAAAGAATCAAGCCCATTTTCGAGCTCAGGGCTAATACAAATGATATAATATCAAAAATTTTGTTTATCATTTAAGATAGTAATTTAATTAAATATTTGATGAATATATTTTTAAATTTTAATATTAATTTAAATTTATATATTACTATGTTTTTAGTACAAATTAGGCTAACTCGATCTTCTTTATAAAAAAGTTGACTGAAAAAAAATATAATAACAAATGACCTCCAATATCCTCTTTTTTGGCAATAAAGAATAACAAGAACTTCCCAAAAGGTCTTAAACGTAAACCCAATAACCTTTCCTGGGAATAGAAAAAAAAAAACAAAGACAAAAAAATAAATAAAAATAAAAATTGCATATAATAAATATTTATAAAATAAAATAAGATGTGAGTGGATTATAGCTTTTGTTGTCTGTTTGTCGCGTCACGAGTGTCGTTACTTTATACTTAAACCCCACAGTGTTTTCGTCTATCGTCATTGAATAAGACGTCAAAAGACACGAACACAGAGCCGTCTACTGGGGGTTCTAAATGGGATCGCGTCTACTCTCTTCCTCCACCTGCCTGCCTTCGCTCCGCCGCCTTTCACCCACGCCCTTCTTCTCTAGCCGGAGCAGACCCAGTGGTCAACCTTTTGTTTTTTTCACGTACCATTCCGACCTGAGACTATGGGGTTCTTTGTGTGCTGCTAGAGCGATGGACGGGTCATCTCATGCGCAGAGTGGAATTGGAAAAACGGACAAGAAGGAGGAGAAGGAGGCTAAGCTATGGGGAGGTAGATTTGAAGAGAGCGTGACGGATATTGTTGAGAAGTTCACTGAGTCTGTTTCATTTGATAAGGAGTTGTATAAGCATGACATTATGGGGAGCAAGGCTCACGCCTCCATGCTTGCCCGTCAGGTTTTGTCTCCTTCTTTATCTTTTATGTTTTCTATTTTGTGATTTTCTTGCTTGCTAGGTCCTTTTGAACTGTTTTGTTTGATTTTCTGTAAATTCTAGCAAATAGGGTTAGGCTTGCTTTGGGCATATATGGCATTTTCTTGTAATGTAGTGATGTTTGTTGAAGAGTGTGAAAATGGGAATTGACCGTACAATTCATGCAAATTTATTTGCTTTTATTTTTCCCCTCAAAGAATTTCACAGATTTTGTTGCCACTGCCTGTTAATTGTAAATGCAATTGTTTTGACTTAACCGGATATATTGCTTCTGGGTTGTCGCATTTATCTAGGCAGCACCATATCTTCTTGTCATTACATGCATCCAATTGTAGCGCATGAAATGTCAATGCCTGTTGAACCCTTTCTTATAGGGATTGATAAGTACAAGTGATGAGGAAAGCATCCTACAAGGCCTTGATGAGATTCAAAGGCGCATTGAAACTGGTGAGTTTGTGTGGAGGGCTGACAGGGAGGATGTGCACATGAACATTGAGGCAGCACTTACCGATATGATTGGAGAGTCTGCAAAGAAACTTCACACGGCTCGGAGCAGAAATGATCAAGTTTTGACTGACTTTCGCTTGTGGTGTCGTGATGCGATAGATAGAATCATTTCACGTATTGCAAATCTACAGGTTGCATTGGTGACTTTGGCCCTGAAGAATAAGGATCTTATAGTTCCTGGGTATACACATTTGCAAAGGGCACAGCCTGTTTTGTTGCCACATCTCCTCTTAGCTTATGTTGAACAGGTAACTTTTGTTTTGCCACTTGATGCTTTATTTGTAAACAGTATTTTAGCACATGCTGTGGGATTGGTTTCTGTACTTTCTCTTAAATGAGTTGGGACTCTCGATAACAACAATCTGGATCAATCTTGTACAGTTTTTATCACTCAATCTCTCCATGTAGTGGCTAACCTTGTGAGAATGTTGTTGTAGATTGAACGTGATGCTGGTCGCTTACTTGATTGTAGGGCGAGACTGAATTTCTGCCCCCTAGGTGCATGTGCATTGGCAGGCACTGGCCTACCCATAGATAGGTTTATGACTTCTGAATCTTTAGGCTTCACTGCTCCCATGAAGAATAGGTATGCTCACTGTTGCAGAAATGAAATGCGTTTTTTGTCATCCATAAAGGCCTTTTAAATTGAAGACATCCATGAAAACCTTGTAATTTGTCAGTGCATAGAAAATATGATTGATAAGCCTCTGTCTGTCATTCCCACTTGGACATCCATGAAACTTCATGATCAAGGTTTTTACATAGTTTACTGATTTATTGCACCAGTTGATCCCCTGTTTGTCATTCGCACTTAGACATCATTCAATACAGCTGTATCTCATTGCAAATGTTGTGTGTAACGGCTTCAGCAAGTTATTGATAAACAAATTGTGAAGTGTTCCAAGGAAAATAAAAAAGTTCAAGCTTTCTTTTAACAATTTTAAAGTGAGAAAAGATTCATGTGGCTGACCCAATTAAATATAGGATTGAGGGTCTGTCATTGTTGTATTTCTAGATTGTTTTTCAGTTACTGTACATCATTTTGATGCTTAGAGTTAATGTTCTGAGAACCATTTTTCTTATTTACTACTATTCATGGGGTCACCTCATTGTTCCCAGCAAGTGGCTGCATTTTGTATCATTCAAATCTTATATTATGCCCATATACTTTCCCTACCCTTGATATCTGGCTTCCTTGGCTGGTTGGTTGTGTTAATTATTTCTCTGTAGCATTGATGCAGTTTCAGACCGAGATTTTGCCTTGGAGTTTCTTTCTGCTAATTCCATAGCAGCCATTCATCTCTCCCGGTTGGGTGAAGAATGGGTGTTGTGGGCTTCAGAGGAGTTTGGATTTATCATACCAAGTGACTCTGTTTCAACTGGAAGTAGTATCATGCCTCAGAAGAAAAACCCTGATCCCATGGAACTTGTCCGAGGGAAGTCTGCTAGAGTCATAGGAGATCTGGTTACACTTCTGACATTGTGTAAAGGACTTCCTCTTGCTTACAATCGTGATTTACAGGTAGATGTTCAACATCTTGTTCATATTATAGATTTATGGTGCCTGTATTGAAAATTGTTAGGATAGCATGCCATCACTGGATGCTTGTGTCTTCATCTTGGTTTTACCTTTTTAAGTCCATATATATGAATGCTAATTTTCTTGATTTTATCCATGCAAGCCTGTATTCACATGCATGCAGCTGACCATTTTTATCTTTTTTTGTTTATCCTTCTGGCAAACTTTTACTGGATTTGCAGTTTGATTATGGTTGTCTTTGTCTTGAAACAGGAAGATAAGGAACCTGTATTTGACAGTGTTAAGACTCTGGTTGGAATGCTTGAAGTTTCAGCAGAGTTTGCACAGAACATCACGTTCAACAAGGAGAAAATTCTAAATGCTCTTCCAGCTGGCCATCTTGATGCAACAACACTGGCTGATTATCTTGTTAAGAAGGCAAGTTGATATTAGTTTTTGACTGTCTACATTTCTTCAAGGAGCAAGGTCTCAGCATAATTAGAAATTTGAGAGAACCAAAGTACAAGGGTGTGAAGGATTATTAATGTCAGCAGCCTCCAGATGTGCCTTGATAATCAACATCTTCCACGCACATTAAATCTTCTAACATAAAAAACTGCCAATAAAGGAATGCTTATATCTAATCTCTCATCTTGTTCCCTGGAATGCTGCAAATTTCTCTGAAATTTTGATTCCTTATTTGTTTTCTTGCAGAGACTGCCTTTCAGAACTGCCCATGATATAGTTGGAAGAGCTGTTGCATTTTGTGTTTCAAAGAACTGTCAGCTTCGGAGTCTAACTCTTGATGAGATGCGGAACATACATCCAATTTTCGATGAAGATGTGTATGACTATCTAGGAGTAGAAAATGCAGTTAGGAAGTTCATCTCATACGGTTCTACTGGGTCAGATTGTGTTGCAGGTAAACTGGATGACTGGGTTGCTAAACTTGAAATTAGCAGCGAAAGCATGCCTGGCTCAACCGGTGCTAGACTGAATAGAATGTTATGAAAGATCTTTTGGACTTAAAAGATAGTGACACCACGGGCATCAAAATGAATCCCAATAAAGTTGGTAACTCACATTGAATGTTTTTGTTGAGGGGTGGAGGTAAACGGCAAGCTCCAGAATGATCATATCACAGCATCAACAACCAACTGTATGTTGTATTGTAAGAGTTAAGCAAATGGCCCAAATGGTTTCTTGATTGCAGCTCATTCAATTATGCTCAAAAGTTGGACATGTTTTCTAATAAATTTGACTTTATTGCAAAGGGCACATTCTTTAACGTCCACACATTTATGGAGATCGATAGAACTCAGGACTTTCTTCCAAATAACAGGAAGGTTCTTTCAAGGCATTTAAAAATCTTAGAGACCATGTACGGATTATTTGCTCGTCCAGGCAACATTAGCTTTTGGTAACCAAGATACAAAGTGGGCGAATTCCATCCACGCTGGAGTATGATCAGAACATTAAAAATGTGCAGAAGAAGAATATTTATAGCTAGTGTGAAGGGCCTAATGTTAGATAGGTCTGCTCTATCTCTATTTCGGCTGGAGTTTTAAAGGGATAAATGAACGAACGTGCAAGGCCATTAGCAATGGTTTTATGAGTAACCAATAAATTTCAAATGTAACATATGGGATAAAGGAAATAAAAAATCCCAACCTAATTGTCTTTTTGGAATTCTAAAGTAGAAATCACCTCTATATTTCATCCGATGCGTTCAGGAAAGTACATAATCAAGCTTTAATCATTTGTACGTTAGAACCCCATCTCCTTTCCTCACAAACTCTCCCAAATATAAGGTTAATTGCAAAGCTTGTGGTCTGTTGATGATACAAGACTTCCAAGCTATCAGCTATAATTCTCTTTCTCATCGGATGTTGACGATCTTGGTGGTCGAGCAGGACTTCTTCCAAGACGCACACCAGTATCCTTATTGACTGATTCTTCTACTTGGTCAGCATTCCTCTCTCTCAAAGGGACGCTATAATTTGGTGCAGCCGATCGCATTGCTCTGAGTAACTTCAGAGGGATATCCGGCTCACTTGTTGCATGATCTGGCTTTTTGGCTGCTTCATTGTTTTTGGGGTATTCATTATTTTCTGACTCCGTTGATGGTGGGGCAACAGGAATGAGCTGGATTGCTGATTTCCGCCGTTTCTTTCAATGTTTAGTCTTCGGTACATTGGACTTGGCCTGTTGGTTATTTTAAACACAGTTCATAAAGTCCCAGCAATAAAACTTAAACCAAAACGAATGAAGAAATGGTAGTCATTAATGAATTTCAGACAAAGATGCCAGTATTAAAATCTCAGGGAAAAAAATGAATCAAAAGTGAATTTTCAGGCAACAAAGTCAACTTTTATTTATGTAAATTTTTGGAAATGGAGAATCTGGATCTACCACTATTCCCAATGTCTCACAAAGGCTTTCTTTTCACCCCACAACCAGCAGTTGGTTCCCCAGGCTTGTCCACCAGTGCACTCTGAAGAAGCAAGGCACCATGAGAAGCAAGAACCCCACGGTTCTCTGCTTCAGGAGAACAGAACTGGTCGTAGCACCTTCAACTATTTCTGGCTAGGCTGACTCATCCAGCTTGATCAAAACAGCATCTCTGTTTGAGCACTTGGTTGATGAACAGCTGCATGTTGTCCCACATATGCCTCCAGCATGTGCCACATATGAACACCTTCAATGTCTTGCATAGAGAACTCTTGCCACATGTGCAACATGCTCCAGGTACACTGTTGTTCTTTATGACAGTAATTCCCTCTCCAGAAGAATCCAATTTGTAATTTTCTGGATCTCTGAGATCCCCTGCACTTGAATGGCCTCTAGCTTTGGAATCTCGTTTTTCATGTTGTGGTTTCTCTGACTGTACCCTTTCATCATCTGTCTAGTCATCCACGACGTATCCATAGCCTCTAACAACTTCAAAGACTTATGAACTGCCTGTAATGAAAATGGAAAAAACAAATATAAGATCTTTCTTGATAAGATGACACCAATGATCATAAAAGGAAACTAAATGAATTGGAAGTCGTATATGTGAAAAGAATTAGTTGCAGAAGTCACTGTAAAAAACCTACCTGCTTGCGCAAGTCACATTTGCATCCTGCGAGGTTCAGGTCAGGATCCTGAGGTTCTGCTGGACCTCTGATGGTGTATTTCTCCAAGGCTGAATTTTGTTGTTAAATTTATGTGTCATTCACCAGTTTGACAATCATTTCAACTACACCTGGGGGGTTGGGGGTAGTTGAATGCAGCCACTTCTCTTTTTTCAGATGTGATGCATCTATGTCGGACAAAGAACGAAATGAAGGAAAAACCAAAAAGTCATCGTAGGTACTAACCTCGGACTTCACCTGATGAACAACTTCCACTTTCTGTTTTTCCAGATGTCTAACAAGCCTACTGAATTTCACGACCTTTTCTTTTAGTTCTCTTATCTCACTGTTTTTTTCTCTGCAATCTACTTCTTTATCTCGCAGCAGACACCTTTAGAAAGCAGGAAAAGCTCAGTTAGTCACTGATGATAGTCGACACCAAGTTAAGCATGTCTCTAATTTTCGAGATTCTGAGTTCATGATATACATCAGCAGGAACAGTAGGAATTAGAGCTTTTCACTTAAACTTATGCTTCAACCTATAGGACCATGAAGTTTGCTATGTCCATATGCTTATAGCTTGGCAACAGGCATGATACAATGTCGAATTTACTGGTGGAGTCTTTTACAGTCACCATTTACAAGTTTTACAACATGTCTAGCTTCTAAAACAAATTTTAACTTGGAAAAAGTCCCAAAGAGAATTGAATAGACAGGAATATCAACTGGACAAGAATACTAAATTGAAAAGATGATTCATTAAATTTCTTGCATTAGCAAGAGACTGCACTTGATTCCAACATCTCTTGCCACTACAGCTACGTTCACATTCTTCTGCTTCTGACAGTTGAGTTGCCATAGAAACCAAGGGACTAGAAGAAGTAGCAAGCTATCAAGACCTCGGGGGAATTTTGGGAATCCAGGGCCAGGATCATGCAGAATAGGTAGCAAGAAGATTTGAGAGAAAAAAATTAGCGTTACACAGCAGAGAATTGAGAGAGAAGCAAGAAAAAAGATTTTCTAGAGAGAGAAATAAATTTGTTTACTGAACTTCCTTCTTTACATACTTCTTTGACCAGTATATATAGCACGTGGTTTCCTTCCGATATTCCTAAATGCACTCTTTAAAATTAATAGAAATTTAACAACAAAAGACAAAAATCAAAAAGTCAACCAACCCAGAACAATGAAGTCAGATCCAAAACAACTTAAAATTCGTCGCAGATGCCTTTCGACAACCATGACAAGTCTCCTCTCCCCACTGTAGCCTTATTCTCAAGTTTGGAATTGAGTAAATTGTCCTGTAATAAATAACCCGTCTTCCCAAATTGTTTTTGTTTTAGCTGGGGAGAGGTTGAACCATTGTAATAGTACTTGAGCTATGCCTCTTTGTCATTCTTTTGTCCAATTTTGCTACAGGTTCTACGACAAACTACTCATCGTGACCCATTAAATATTTTAATAAGAAAATATGAAAGATGAGATAAAATTGAAGACTTTAGATAATTATAATCTATATCCTATTTGTCCAACCTTACCTATAATTAAGAAAAAAATTATAATATTTTAACGGTAATTTTAAATTCTTATAAAGTGTCACTTGTTCATAAAATTATAATTTTAAAAATATTTAATTCATCACAAAAATTATTTTTTGTCTTTTACTTATTTATAAACTATTTAATTATATTCTAAACCATCAAAAGCTACTCCCTCAATAATCTATTTATGTGCTAACTCTCTTACAGCAATGATTCTACAAAGGTTACATTAGATTCACGAGGTTATAATTCAATTAATTATAAGAAAGTATAACCATATGAGATTTAAAATGGTGATATTTTTAGAACAAAATTGTAGTTGTCATTGTACAACATTTAATTAGGTGTAAGCACTTATGCCATTATCTCATTAATAGTCACATGGTACAAGTAAGTTTCAAGATATTAGTTGAGTCTTTTATATTAGTCATCAAATTAAGGGTGACAAGTTATGTTTATAGATAAATCACTTAGTAACAATTTAAAGAATTCTAAATAAAATATAAGGATAAAAACCTTATATTTATAAAAAAAAGGACTAAAATTTTTCATATAATATGAATATTTGTTCCATGAAAATCTTGACAATAAAAGGTGTTGTAATAAGATGATTGAAAACAATAAATTACCCATATTTGTTAAAGTGATCCAACATTATTAAAATTACATCTTTGTTTTTTTATTTAAGAAAACTTTTAATGAAGTTCATGTAAATGTCTTTTCATACTTTAAAGATGATTTGGTAATGATTACAAAAAGTTAAGGTACTTCACATTCTTTTTTATACCTTTCACAAGTGTTATAAAGTTACATAAAATTTTTAATATTTTTTTTTCATTCCAAGCTAATAAAAGTATTATTTAAACTTATGATAAGTAGCTTTAATGCCAAAATGCTTGCTTCAAGCTAAGTTATAAAACCTACATACCATCTATTGTTTTATTTCTTTTTTAGTATTAATATAAAATTTGCCTTTCTATCTCAAGACCCTATTTTGTAGGCTAAATAGAAGTTTAAGATTTATTGAAAGGCTTAAGGCGGGTAACAATTTAACTATTAATGAATTTAAAATATAATTATTAGTGACCTCCAATGCCCACTTAAAAATCTATGTTAAAATAACATGACAAGTACTAACATTATCTTGGTCAATTTTTTTTCCTAAATAATGCATTAGCCATCATATTCTCCATTTCCTTTTTATATCAAATATTATAATCCAATTCTAAGAATTCGGTAATCCCTTTCAATTGAATGTAAGTATAGAGTTAGTATTGCAACAAGAACTTTAAACTCATATTAAAACTCTTTTTATGTAACTTCTTATTGAGATAAACTATAAGCTTATTATCTTTCATTAAAATCGCTTTTGACCTCATATTAAAAGTATCAACCTTCACTACAAATGACTTAAAGAAATTAGGTATGGTTAATACAGGAGTTATTGTTATGGCCTATTTAAGTTATATGGAAGCTTTATTAATAACCATTTTTCACTAAAAGCTATTCTTTTTTAAAAGCTTTATCAATGGTCTAATTATAATGTTATAGTATTTAATAAACTTCTTATAATACCTAATAAGTTCTAAGAAACATTTTAAAAATTTAAGAAAAATACAAGTCAATTTACCATAATAACTACTTTTTTAAGGTCACTATATAACGTAAGTACTCCGTCTAACTTTGCCCAAAAGAGCATTTAGATCTTTTAGCATACACATTTCCTTCCTTAAGATTTGTAATATTAATGACACATGAGATACATACTCCTATTAAACAATATTAGTACAAAATAGCTTAAATATTGACTAAGTACATATTTCATAAGAAATTAAAGGTGGTAAAAGCATTTGTCATCCTAAAATAAGGTAATAAAATCCTAGAATTCCAATTGGTTTGACTTTTTATAGATCCTATCTTTTCTTTTATCAACTTTTATTCCTTCAATACCAAATTTTTAGGTAAAAGTAATATATTAAATTAATATTTAATAAGACTAGAATTTATGGTAATATAGGTTTTATATTTAGAGAAGGTTCTATAAACTCACCTGATTTAACACTTCCACTAACTATTTAAGAGTTGTATTCCTTTGTGTAATTCTGAGAATTGATTCTTTAATTTCTAAATTACCTTATCTTTGTCAATCATCCATTGTTACCTAGACTTTAATTTTTTATATCATTGTATTGCTTCACATGTATCATTAGATCAATTACTTTAATGCCAAATAACAAGACTTTGAAAGAATTTTAGAAATTTAATGTTAAAATTATCTAAATAGGTTGTAAGAAAATTTGAAAAAAAGAAATTAAAGTTACAAGGGCATTAAAAGAAAAAAAGAAAAAATAAATTTATTATTAATTATTTTTTTGTTATTATTTTCAACAAATATATAATAAATTAATTTGTTCTAATATTTTAAAATACACCATTTTATTAATTCAAATTAACAATAATAATAATTATCTAACGACATCATTTCACAAAAATTACAATGACAGAATTAATAAAAATTTAACAAACGCCCGGTTGATGGCCAATTACCCATCCTACATTTCTAGCGAAGCAGCGATTCCATAATAAAAGCATTACATACACGTGCTCGATCAAACATATAGTGCCGACAAACAAGTGCTGTCCAAATGTCGTCCACATAATTTCACGATGCCAGTCAAACAATCATCCTGTGAATGTAAAATGTGATTAAAAAGAAAATAGAGCGTTAATTATTGGATTTTTTTTCTCAAATTCAAAATTCAAAATTTTTCTTTCTAGTCAATATAGTTGATAACTATTTTTTGCTATATTGCAAATTATTAATGCATAATAAATTAATATTTTGTCTATTTTTCTGGAGACACTTAATAATTAAAAAAATTGAATTTATATTTTTTAGAATTCGATTTTAATTTTTTATAACAAATAAATTTATAAAAATAAAATTTTATTTTTATTATGTAATTTATAAATTAATTAAAACTTTATTATAATATTATCCGCTGGCGATATCGTGCACGTTACGGTAGCCGTTAGCGTATGGGAGGCAGAGAAAGCGAGAGAACGAGGCGCCACATAAATCCCATGGCAACAGTAAAAGAATTACACAAAAAAGAAAAAAAAAAACACCGCAATCCCATTGGACCACGTCTGCCGAGAGAAAACTCCGCCGCGGGCGGACGGTAGCGTTGACTCAGTTATTTTAGCAAACCTTCAATGCACCCAGCCAACAAAGAGGTCTTGCTTCTACTACTTTGTATTCGAAGAGGAAAGTCGGATAAATAAGCCGTTTCGCTCGAGAGGGTAACCATTTCGTTTTCAGTCACTTGGGATTCTCCTCTGTTGTTGCTAGTTCCTTTTTTTTATTATTATTTTTGTTCTGAAACCTCTCTTGTGTAGAGATACAAAGCATTTGGGAATTTGAGGACGTTAAATATTGAATGGGCCACCTGTTAGGCATTTTTACAAGTTAGGGTTTGGGCGCACATCGGGGCTTCTTTTCTTCTATTTTTCGGTGATTGGTTACCGAGAAAACGATGGAAAGCGTGAGTAAAATGTTAAATTGAAGCCTACTGCTAAAGATGAAGCACAATTGGTTCATTTTTTCTTTTTCTTTTTTTTTGCTCTTTCTTTGAATTAAATTCATCTGCAGGCGTTACGGTAGCTCTTTTCCTCTGTTAGGGATCTAGGGTAAGATTGAGAGAAAAGGGGAGAAGAGAGAGAGAGATGCAGAGAGTTAGAGAGAGAAAATTGTTCTGATAATTTCTTTGTTGTTCCTTTACAGTACAACGATTAGACTTTATAACCACAACACGAGCAACTATTAGCATCCGACGCCTAGAAATGCAAATGCCTAACAACGACTCAGATCAAGCCACATCACCCTTAATTAACACTAACACAGTCAATACTAACTCAAACAGAAAATTACTAATTGACTATCAACTCCTAATTGACTATCATCATACAGCCATCTACATGGTTTCCTAACATCCTCCTTCATATATTAGAGGGACTGAATTTTTTTTTTTTTTGTGTTACATTTGTTTGTTTTGGGGTTAAATGCTTATCTGATATCTGCAGGAAATTTTTAGAACATATTAAAGATTGCTAACGTGAAGTGAGTTTGAATTAAATTGTGATATTGGGCCTTATTGGACATTAATCTTGGATTCATCCTCATCCATGAGTAATATTACTTCTATCCTACTGTCCAAGGAATTACTCGTTTACGATGCTTATGGATGCAATAGGCGACATACCGTAAGCTACACTTGTCTTTAACTATCATTTCTTACTAGTTTCCCATCATGTGGAAATGCTGATTTTATTGGCTATGGCTCAAACTTTTTTTTGTTTTTTCACAGAGAATGGTGGGAAAAGGCAAAGCATATGTGGTTGAAGTCAATATTTCATCTCGTAGTATGGTATGTTTTCCCATGAATGAAGGAAAGTTGTTTGTTTATTAACTGCAATGTGTATCTGTCACCCCAGATTAGATGGTCTATTCATTGTGCATTGATGATTTTCTGGTGTTTGTAGCTTGGCTATCTACTACTTATGCTTCTGATCATATTGTTTCTTTAACTTTGTGATGCATACCTGCCCTTGATAAATTCTTGACTGTCAGAATTGAAACTGTGGAAATTTCTGTTTGTTGTCTCCAGCGACAGGATTCTTGGAGTCTCAATCTGTTAAGTGGCACACAGGGGCCAATACATCCTGTGCATTCGAGACATGGTGTTTTTGTCTGCCAATCTGTTCTGACTCCAGGCAGCAGAAATGATATTCCTCTACTGAAATCTGCAGCTGTTGTCATGGCAAGGTACAATCATATTGCTATCTGAATCTGCACGAATTTTTATCTTTTGGATACTACATGTAAATACATGTGTACTTAATATTTGTGTGCCTTAACAAATCTCAAAGTGCCCAGATTGTATTGGGAATTTAATTCTCTAATACTAAAGTTCAGTGCTGTGAGCTCATTAGAAAACCTCATATTTTAGTTATTTTCCATAAGATATGATGCTTTTTTTTTTTGAATGATGGGACTGTATTGATATTATGTTCTTTGTCTGTTTGAACAACTGTGCATTGAATTAAGTTGCCTGAACTGAGCCAACAAATTCGATTTTTCTACAAGTGGCAAAGTCTCAGCAAGTTAGAAAGGACAGAATTTACAGTTGTGGCCCTTGGGGTTTTGTTCTCCTGTGTGCATTATAATTAGATTTGTGTAGGTTTCCAAGGGCTAGTCTGATGCTCAATTCATTTTTCTTGGTTATCTAGAAAGTCAAGCTGCATGAGAATTGCTGGTGTGTACTAACTCAATTGTGGTATTTACCAGTCTTCTTAATTATATCTACTGCACAGCAAGTTTTCTTGATTTGTTGGAGAAATTCCGGTTGGAAACTTTTACACCCTTTTTCATATTGTGCTTTATGCTTTCTACTCTTTTGGATGGTAACAACATTTTCATGTATAGCTATAGTTTTAACAATCAAATGCACATAAGTATACCTGAACTGATAATGTGCCTGGCTTCCTTGGACCAAGCACTGTTCTTATATGTTTTTGTTTGATGCTGTGTTTGTTGGTTTTCTTCAATACTTTTCATTCCCTCATTATCAAATTTATAATTCTTCCAGTAATATTTTCTTTTTGTTTTACCCTGCAGGTCTTCCAATGCTCTGCGTGGAAGCCCTCTTGTGCTTAAATTGATCCCAGTAGTTTGTATCATTGCCTTTGCTGCATGGGGTCTTGGCCCACTTGTGCATTTGAGCAGGATTATTTTTCTCCATGTACTCTTTAGATTGACATTTTGAATGCTTTTCCTTTCAAAAGTGGTTAAATATTTCTGGATTTGCACTTTTTTTTCCCTCTAAATTCCACATTGACTCCTCAAATTTTCTACAGGAATCTGAGGATAGTTGGAAGAAAAGCAATACACATTATGTTATAAACTCGTATGTTCAACCTTTGCTGCTTTGGACTGGAGCAACACTCATGTGCAGGTATTTTAAGGAATTTAGATTGATAATTTTTGAAGCACTTTCAACTACTCCTAACTATGGCCACCATATTTCAGCATGTTGGATCCAGTGATTCTACCATCTGAAGCAAGCCAGGCTGTAAAGCAACGACTTCTGAAGTTTATACGGTTATCGTCATTCACCTTGGCATTTGCCTATTGTTTATCAAGGTGTGTGTATATTTTTAGTACCGTAATTTAATTGTGTAGTGCTTAGCAGCACTTTTTAGCCAGAAGCATGTCACAATGTTGTCCCCCTATGGATTTTTTTGGGTACTTTTTATGCAATTTTTGGGGTTCACCATTTATTTTATCTTCTTGAAATATCTTTCTTATGATCATTCTTGCTAGCATTGTGGCTATTGTTACTGAAGCAAGTTACTACCTGTATCTAGTGCTATTGGTTGTGGCTGAAGGTTGATACATATTTATTTTTGCTTTGTTTGATCCAAGTTTTGTTGTCTTTATGCCTTGTGTGTTAAGTTTCATGTGGAAGCTTTAATGGATCTTAATTATGGTCATTTTTTTCTCTCTACAGCTTGATTCAACAAGCACAGAAATTTTTCAGAGACATAAATGACACCGACAATGCAAGAAATGTATGCTTCAATAAGTTTTCCCTTTTCTGTAGTTCTGCTTTGCTAACACTACAATAATTGTATTGCCGATGATGCCATGGAGATGTAATTTAGGAGTAAATTGCAAAAGTTATTCTTTCTTTGTCAAAATTCTTTTAGATTCATGGAGGATTTTCTTATTTAGAACTGATATTAAGCCAATTCCTAGTTAGTTTTGGTTTTTGAAGGATCATTAGGCCTAATTTAATTCTCTATATATACTTGTACGACCTTATTATATTTTGAAAAAGTTGGATTGACGGAGGATGAGTTTTTGTTGAGCATTCCTCTTTCTTTGCTCACTCTCTCCAAGGAGCACAGTTCTTCACTGATGCTGCCTTGGGTTGCTGTCCACAATAATAACCAGGCTGTCTCCATATTCCTTACATGTCTTGCTTTGATCAGCTCTAAACTCTCTCCTATCAATTTGATACCCTTGAGCCCTACATTTCATCTCTGAATGGTAGGTTTACATTTGGCAACCATAAACAACTGATGGATCCTGATCCTAGCCCCTTTGGTTAATCAGATGAATCCATTTTACCATTTTACTTCATAATCTCCTTATGTACTGTACCAACTCCTCAGGCTTGGTTTTGACAACCACTTGACATGATCATCACTCCATATAAGCGAGGCCTTGGTCCATTGGTGGCACACATTAACGTATTTCATCCATAGTGAGTGCTGTTGCATAATTATAACTAGTACCATTAGGTTTTCCATCAATAGCTAGCCAGCAATCACAATAGCTTGGTATCAGTTCATCAGAAATCCACTCTTTTCCATTGATACCATAATAGCTACTTGAGCTTCTGATTTTGGACTGGGTATCTTAACAATTTTCCTTATGTTGTAGCTTGTTTGATCACCACCAAGATGATTGATTGCTTGCTTCAGTCATTTTACCGAATTGGTTTCTTGCTTTGGGCAGATGGGCTTTAGTCTTGCAGGAAAAGCTGTTTATGCTGCAGTTTGGGTTGCTGCTGTGGCATTGTTCATGGAACTTCTTGGTTTCCCCACTCAAAAGTGGCTAACTGCTGGGGGTTTTGGCACAGTATTGCTCACCCTGGCTGGTCGCGAGGTAAACATTGTTCTTGGGAAAATTCGCTGTGTATCTTTAAGATTCATTCTCATGCCAAAAGTATATTGCTCAAGTCAAATTTCATTGATCTCATATCCATTGACGGCTTTCTTTTGGTTATTTTGCATCTAGATATTCACAAATTTTCTTTCAAGCATAATGATCCAAGCAGCAAGGCCATTTGCTGTGAATGAGTGGATTCAGACAAAGATTGAAGGCTATGAAGTGTCTGGTACTGTTGAGGTTGTGCTTTATTTTCTCCACTAGTATTTCATTGAAAAGGGAAATAAGGAATGAAAATGCAAAAAACGAGGCATGATGAAATCCATGCATATTCTTCCTTTAATTCTATTTTCTGTGCTGAAGTGTAAGCCAATGACCTTTTTCTATCTGTAAAAATGAGAAGAAAGTGTACCCTTCTTGCTTACAGTAGGCACTATGTTTGTGTTGTT
This sequence comes from Ceriops zippeliana, assembly GCA_037897445.1. Taxonomy (NCBI): domain Eukaryota; kingdom Viridiplantae; phylum Streptophyta; class Magnoliopsida; order Malpighiales; family Rhizophoraceae; genus Ceriops; species Ceriops zippeliana. Next base: position 520,380 of record JBAPLH010001437.1, on the reverse strand, counting down.
CCAGAAAGTGGGTTGGTGGTCACCAACAGTTATAAGAGGTGATGATCGTGAAGCAAATCACATTCCGAACCATAAGTTCACTGTGAGTGTTGTGAGAAATCTTAGTCAGAAGACTCATTGGCGTATCAAGACCCATCTTGCCATCAGTCACCTAGATGCCAACAAAATTAATGTAAGCTCACTTGCTTGCTAAGTACTTCTGCCTATAATAACCTCAAACAAGAAGTTAGGCTCCAGTGACCTCTTTTTGCAGAATATTGTAGCCCACATGCGCAAAGTTTTGGCCAAAAATCCTCAAATTGAGCAGCAAAGATTGCACAGAAGAGTTTTCTTGGATTATATCAATCCAGAGAATCAGGCGCTTATGGTAAGCTTTAGTTGCCTTGTTGGCTCTTTTTAATAAGATTGTTTTTGCATTTTTCTTAATCAATTGAGAAGGTGATGAAGAATACATTAAAAAAAAAGGGGTTTGGAGAATTCCTATCGTTGTGAAGAATGAATAAGAATGTCAAAAGTTGAAGGCCTGTGTTCTTAGAGTTGTATATGTAGACTTCATTACAGATTGAGCTTTCTGGACCTTAAAGTGATCATTTTACCTTTTCACTGTCTATTTCTAGGTGATGAATTATGTAACATTTGCTTGTTCTCTTCAAATGCAATATTTCTTTGGTCTCAATCAATTTGAATCATATATTAAATTTTCTGGTAATCAATTAAATTTCTTATAAAGGTTCCTGGGTATCTGTAATGTATATGGATTTAAACCTACTACAATTTGAGTTATGTGATTGGCTATTTTTACTATAATATAGTTTAGGACTGTTCTGCCATGTGTTTATTTGATGTAGTTGGCAAATGTTGCAGATCCTGGTATCATGCTTTGTGAAAACGTCATATTTTGAGGAGTATCTCTGTGTGAAGGTGATTCAATTATTATCTTTTTTACGGATATCATTGAATATACCGCATAAAGTTGAATCAAATTGTGCTGCTAATGTTCTTAGTATCTTTGTTCTTTCTGAATTTTCAGCATATCTAATCCTCTCAAATAAAATATCAAAATAGTAGGATTGAAATGTACACTTGCAGAACAATCTGAATCTTGGAAAATATAGATCCTGAGAGGACATTGATGGTAAATGTAGCGCTAATATATTATTCTGGAGCCATCAATTAATAGACTATATAGCTCGTCCTAATGTTCTGGATCCAACAGTGTAGTTTTCTACCTGGTGGATAATTTTTATGCTTAGATCATTGATCTTCTCTCATAGGAAACGTTTTATTGGCTTGGCTCTAACTAATGCAATGTGACAGGAAGCAGTACTCATGGACCTTCTGAGAGTTATAAGCCATCACAGGGCCCGCCTTGCACGCCCATCCGTACAATTCAGAAATTATACAGTGAGCCTGATTTGGAAAATGTACCATTTTCTGACACAATTTTCACTCGTTCGAGAGCAGCTGCTAACCGTCCATTATTGCTGATTGAGCCCTCTTATAAAATCAATGGCGATGATAAGGTCAAAGCTTCAACTCGTTCAATGCATACAAGTGATGGAGAAGATGAGAATGTTGAAGCAGCCCCACCCTCTGTACCTAAAGCAGATGCCAAACCTAGATCAAATCCAACTCTTGACTCAAAAGAAGATAGGAACACAACAGCATCAACCTCCAAGTCAAACAAAAACTCCAAGGCTTCAGCAACTGCTACATCTGACACTCCACCTCTGAATTTGGTTTCTGATCATCCAGTTCCAAATAGTTTGAACCACTGCATCCAAATGGAAATGCAGGAGATACATGGAAGGGAACAGTAAGGCCCAACACTGAAGACTTCACTCCGGGAGGGGCAACAGCTGAGAGGGGTTTTCCTACTAACCCAGAATCTGGTGGTGGAAGAAGTGATTGTGCTTCATCCACTACAAAATCTAAGCAAGATGTTGAGTTGCCAATGGCATCACCAGCATTGGCCAGGCCTCCAGTGGAAGAGAACATTGTTCTTGGAGTTGCTCTAGATGGGTCAAAAAGAACACTGCCAATTGAGGATGAAATATCACCATCTCCTTCTGTAGAGTCGAAGGAATTGACTGCCAGCCGAAATGGAGTTGGGCCTTCTACGGGCAAGGATAACAAAGATGGTGAGACACCACCAGTTCCTAATACTTTACAGAATGATAGGAGGGATTAGGAAATGTGGCCAGAGGCTTCGTGTTGTAGCATACACATCGTAACCATGGAGGTTCTGCTGGAATTCAGCGGCTGTTTTTTAAAAGCTGCATTGAGCACCTATGCTTTGTCATGAGGTGCTCGTGTCTGTAATTAACTGTCAAATCAGAAACCTGTAGGCTAATATGAAGAAAGCATTGTTGCAAAGAGAAAGGAAACGGAAAAGAGGTCGAATTATGTATCTATAAGCTGCAGGTTCGTCTACGACTGGCAATTGATCTTTTAGCCCGTTGGCTAACAACAGTCGGGTTCCCGCCAACCATTCGAGTACTTGCCCTGGGATAACACGCTGCTCTGGCAGGCGTCTAAAAGTCGAATGTGATGGTTGGATTATGCAATTACATGCGGCTTGCGCTACAGCCGAGTCTTAGCTAAAAATGGCCCAATAAGCTCGTCGTAATGCAATACATAACATTCCTAACTATTTACAGGAGAAGCCCATCAATCTGGTTCTTTTGAGGTAATCAATTGATCTTTTTCTCTATTCTGTTCATGGACTAACCCTGGAGCACAGAAGGACCCAAAACTACGCCCTATATCTCGACTTGAATTTGAATGCACTGAAAGATTTCGAATGTAACTTCTAGAATTTATACTTCTGTTTTGCTTGGCGCATAGGTATTCGCTAGTTTAAAAAATTTTCCCTCCGACACTATACCCACCTAAACCCGACACTATTTCATACGACATCATGACATTAAGTGCGTAGCATGTTACAAACGGCAGACTACAAAAAGTGGAAAGCTCCGTATCTATCCTAAATTGCAAATGAACATCCCTCGACAAACTTCAAGTATGGCCTCCCCCCTCAAAGGGAATGGGTGATCCGACGCCGTTTCATAGTTTGAATTTCGTCTGATTTCACCATTAAATCACCGATAGTTGCTTGCACATTGGTATCATTGACCTCTCCATCTTCCAAACTTCTAGCTGCTCTCCTTTCTTCTGTGTGAGGGATTTTGCAAAACAAAATGGTTCTAGTATCTTGACAAAAGGCAAGATTGCCATTCTCCTTGCTTTGATGCATCTCATCAGGATCGTCAGTACCCTCAATTGCAGAAGTGACCGACATCTCACCAGAAGAAGAAGCAAGAGTTAGAGATCTCTGACAATCAACAATTTGTTTTTGATATTGAACTACATCCTGGCCGTTCTCAATTATCCCTATATCTGAATCACTGGACTCCGAGATCAAGGGTTCTGAGGATGAATTGTCATCCTCACCTTGCATGGAAAGCCCTGGATTCCAGGATGAATTGCCCTCAAAACCTCTGAACGGATGTGTAACAGAATTGACTTGAGGTATTAGCCCACCAATTTGCTGCAAAACATTTTCTCCAGAAGGAAAATACAAAAGCTGCTCCTCAGTTTCTGCACAATCCAGCTACAAAACAAGAATGATGCATAAAAGGTGAAAATTTGCCAAATGACCAAGTCAGTGATACAGCATCTTATGTTTTTCAAAGAATGCATATGACAAGTAGTTTCTCCACTCCTCCTCCCTTTCCTCTGACATTATAGATTTCTAAGAACATATACATTAGAAGATGGGTAGAGCAAGGTGGAATTATCCACATGCCTTGACATACACACAATCTCAATGCTAAGACATCACTAAGCTATAGTAGGAAGAAGTAATGTTTCATGAGAAAGGTTCAATATGAGTACAGGGCAAAAAAAGTTTAGCTTCAAGCTCTGGAAATATTCATCCTATAAGAACTTGCAGAATTTTTCAAGGGTCCTAAAATTTATGGTTGGATTTAGCATGGAGGGGGCCAACATCACAGGGTTAGACAAGTGAACCAGATTCTTTAATATCTTGGTTTCTCTTTTGCAGATAACTATACCACCAACCAAAAAAAAAAAAAAAAAAGAGTATCAACAATTGCAACTAATACAGAGGGCTATGAAGTGCCAATACCTCTGTCTGTGGCATAGCACAGTTAAAACGGTCATAAGATGACTGGTCAAAGGATGAACACTGAGCAAGTAATGATCCTGCTCCAACTCCTGGCTCAAAAAACTCCCGGAGAACCAACCCTGGATCATTAATACACTCAGAATTTCTGTTAGAAGATGTTTCTAATAGAGTGATTTCAATCCCCTGCACAGCTTCACAATTTGAATCATTTCCATGATAGGATGCTGCCGGACTGCACCTCTCTGAAGCGAAGTCCACTTTGGATTCTTTCTTACCATCTTTTGAGAAATCAGATTGTGGTTCATCACTGCAATCACCTTCTCGAGAACGATTTTCAAGCAACTCAGAAATCAACCTTTGAATTAGTGTACGCTTGAGGGAGGCCTCAGAAGGGGGGAACCAATCCACGCTAAGCTGTTGAAGTAAGAATAAAAATAATAACAAAATAATGATGATGAGCTGACAATCACAATAATAACATAATGATATAGAGACACATATCAAAATAAATCAAGGACTCTGAATGACATTAGTTAGTTGTCAATAATGCTCTTGACATCCTGTAGACAAGAAATCAACCACTCTACTGTCCTTTTTAAATTTCAAAACAGTATATCAGGGACTGGTTAGATAGCCAGCCAAAAATGAAGCCTGGACAGAACAAGAGAAAAAAATAAAATAAAAAAGAAAAGGAATTTAGAGATCTTCTGATCGAGTAAAATGCACTTACAAACTTAGAAAATTCATTTATCTTGAAGGGACTAAAATTCACTGGTGACTCTACCAAAAATAGCTCCAAGTAGTGCAGCAGGAAGAGGCCACAGTCATAAGAATTTTCCTGCTGTGGCAGCTGACATGAAAACAAACTAAAGTTCAGATGAAAACAACTTACCATCATCCAAGCAACCACACGCAAACACTGAGACAGAGGCCAAGGTGCCGATGTATTAATGAATGATAAATATAAAACATGTTTATCATGAAAAGCATTACAAGATTGCCATTTTTTTTATAGTATTTTGGCATCCCAAATATAAAGGAACAAGAAGTAGAGCAAGAAATTATCACACTAGACAGCATATTATCACATCCTATTAATTTCAATAGCAAGCAAATGCCTTTTCCCTCCCTGTCTTCTTTTTCTCCTTTATTCCCCAATGCATCAGTTGGCAACTGTTGCTAGATGACACGCTTACATAATGGCAATGCTGATCCATACAAGAAGTAAATAGCCTAATTAAAAATTATAGAAAATGAATCCCCTGAGGCATTGCAATTTATAAAATTAAACCGCTTAAGAGCATTCTATCCCAACATTTCCCAGAACTTTCATAATAACTTTTTTGACGCTAGATTCTGAAGTGGCCAATATTTTAAACAAGACCAGGCAATACCTCCAATGGAACAAACCGCAAATTCAGGAACTTTGAAGACAAGTCTTCTGATGTCTCCTTGTGTCTCTCCTTCCACTCCTCCCATAAGTAACTGCCATTTCAGTGAAAATAAATAATAAGTAACAAGTAGAAAGCACAGAAGTTGTACATTGTACAGATAAAAGACTATCAAAGTAAAGAAGGCAAAAGAAGAAAAGTTTATGTCATAAAAGCTGCATGTTGGTAAACTGATGAGGAAAAAGCACTGTCGCAGCATGGTGTTTCATAGCATGCACTGCTGCGTAAACAAACATCTTTGTACACAATTTCATTGTCAATCATTAATCAAGGTAGTAGCTAAGCCATATTTTTTATAACTATGTTTCCCAGTGAATCAACTAGTGAGAAAGACTTGGAAATTTGAATAGCATAAATTATTCCATCAAGGAAAAGACAACAGAATCTTGTTTGACATTCTGCTACAACAAAAAATCCACAAAACAAAACTATTCATGTATCCATATTATCTTGAACACGACACAATACAAATAGCAGATTAGACAAATAATATGGACTTCAGAAAATTTTGGAATACCTTTGGACAAGATTTTTGAGACCTGCATGAGTTCCTTTGATAGAATCCATATGCAATACGCATGGTACTCTGAGGGACTCTCCTGAATCTTCATCTGAAATATGCTGAAGGTATAAGACTGAAGGGAGTTACATACAGACAGATATCATAAATGCTGCAAAACTGACCTATAAAATCAGCCAATTCACCAGGATGACAAATTACCAATAGACTCCAGTGAAGACTGTAATTAAATAAAAGCCAGCAAAATGCATCACCAATGAGTTCATATTAGGAAATCTCAATAAGAATAAACAGGTTTCAAAGCATTTTCTTACTTGAAATTTACAGGGATGAAAACATAATCTTTTCCAAATATATCCACTTTCCTTGTCCATTTATGAACACGTAAAAAAGCAGCCCTACCATCAGATGCACTAGATGGATCTTTGTCTAGATCAGCAAGCTTCCGAAAGAAAAAGCTGTTAAAAAAATGAAACCTATGCTTTTCCTCAGGTCGAATCTGATCCTTTAGATAGCTGCAAATAAACAAGCAATTAAATGCAGAAACAGATCATAGCTGATCATATAGAATCTCTATTGGAATTAGTCTCGTTTTATTAATAACCACTCAAATAACTGACTTGGATGTCACAAATCAATTACGTTCTGCACTATAGTTCAAGTATTCAACCAGCAAGAACACAGTGACATTGGAAAAATGGAAATAAATAAAAAAAAGGAGAAGAGGATTAGTTTTCTATTCATCGAAAAAACATCAGATGTTTTACAACTCATTCCAGTCCATAACTGAAAGGAAGAATAAGTTGCAAATAAACTTACTTAATGTAAAAATCAATAATAGTATCATTGATGAATGTGTCAGGCTGTAAAAGCACAACATCCCTCTTGCTAATGGAAACTGCATCTGCATCCCCTTTTGGATAGACAACATCTTCAAAGGCCTCATCAAAACTGTAATGTGAAGTTATCATCAGCAGAAATGAACTGTAACAAGTTTGATCAACAGAGACTATAGACTTACTCTGTATTTCAACTGCAATATACATTCAGAGAACAATGGATACAGTAAGACAAACCTTTTTTCTAAAGACCACCTATTTTAATGAGAAAATTCAACATATGGTAGATAAAATATTATGCATGCACACCCACACATGTAGATAGGGCAATTGGAAAACATAATGCATGCATCTTCATTTAAAGGCATGGAAAATTGGATGTGCTGTAGATTTTACAAGCATCAATGGAGAGATGATGCAATAAGTCACCCATTTACTCTCTTAACAGGCAACACAAGCAGAACCATTTCCATTACACACAAAGCCATAGTGCCAAAGCAAAAAAGTCCATGGTTATTTTTCAATCTAAAGTACAAAGGATGGCAAGCACAGCAAGAAAAATAAGCCCCCAGAATCAATTGGAAATAATAAAATGGTCACAAAATAGAGATCAAATCATTTGTCAAAATGGTCAAAAGCAGTTTAACACATACCAAGAAAAAGCACATAAGCAAACAAATAAATACACCAAGGTCATGAAATCAAGGAAAGAGAGATGAAATGGAAAAAGGTCAAAAAAAAAAAAAAAAGAACAAAGTTACAGCTTAGCATGGTCAGGCACACGAGAAAAAGAGTGAAGGTGGCTATAGGTACACGTCACTCACTTTGGAAAATAATGCTTTTGTTGAGATAAGTCATCTCCTCCTTCCATTGCAACATCCGTGCTAAGCAAATAATAGAAAATGCAACAAAGTTTAGATGAATAAAGAGACACAATGACTGTGTTACGAGTTTTTTGCACAAAAAAAAAAAAGGAGATGCCAAGCCAGCCTGCATTCCAAACCATTGTGTCCCTTTTGTTTTTGGGCCTTTTATTTTACTCAATGGTCTCCACCAATCAACAAAATATACACTGATCAAAACAATTATTTTTTGTTCAAAAGTGTAGATCATTGGTCCACTTACAAATAATTCTTCTTTCAAGTTTTCACATTGTCAAAAGCACAGCATATTACTCTACCCCAAAGTGACATGATAGATATTTAAAAGAAAACCTCCCAAACAACCTTTAGCCTAGTTCTGGAATGATTGATGCTTCCATGTGTTTAATATACCATTAAATTTTCCATGTAAACCAAATCTGTACCAAGCTCCATAGTGTTTTCAAGTAAAATTTTGTATACAAGCCAGATAAATTTTAGTCTTCTGAAAATTGAATGTCAGCATAATTGTTCTTCAAAGAGCTATGGACACCTCCCAACCATGTTCTTAGCATAAATAAACTTACATATAAAAGAAAACAGCTCACATTATATACCAATTAATTTAATAATTTATCACACATATCACTGTGAGCCTCCAAAAGCAGAGCAGGTATAAGAACTAGGAAATTGTGACTGCCATCCACAACAAACTTCTTTAAAATAGTACTCATTAAATCTTCAGCAGATAGATATCTATTTGTAGATGATAATTTATATGAAAGATAATATCACAGAAAATTTAGTATTGAGAAATGCAATACTCAAAAACTTGCTCATTGACAATACACCATAAGGTAAAGTATTTCATGTTCAAAGATGTAATCTGTTTCCACGTCCCAAACCAGTTGGGCTCAGTGACTGCAAACTCCAACTCCTCAACACCTGATGAAGGAAGAGTAACAAATAGAATAAGCTAACCAAGGACAATGAACCTCCAAAGAACTGCTGAACAAATGAATTCAAAAGATGAAAATTTTAAACAAAGAAATGCAAAATGAAATAGCTTTCCAGAAATAAACAATGTAAAATTTTAAGTGATAGGCAACCTTTTCTTAAACCCAAAATCTCCATACACAATAGCCTCATTCACAATGAGTACTCCCATTCAATATCATTACATCATTAACAAATAAGGCAAAAATTTTAGGTCATAGTTTGCACAAACCTCAGGGGACCAAATATAAAAGGAGAGATCAGCAAAATTTAATACAAGCTAGGAGCAATCATCCATGTTATCTAGTAACAAAATGCATCAACCAACATGATGTGAAAAATGCAACCACAAAAATAGCAAAATGGATTAAAATAAACAAAATGCAACCCAACATGATGTTAGGTCACCAACCTGAGATGCCACATGCATATGCTTGCACTGCATCTTTTGACAATATGCGAAGCTTAACTGTAACAGCTTCAAGCTGAGCATATAACACAAACATCCTGTAAATATTAATAGACTAACAAGGCCTAAATCACACCAAGAAAAAAAAAAAAAAAAAAAAAAGTGCTGCCAGATATAACCACAACTCACCCTTCGAATATACCGTGACTCAATTTGGATAATATCGTCAACTCCCCAAACAAAGCTCAAAGTTCTTTGACTATCATATGAAGTCAAACCATCAATTTTTATGCCATTGGAAGAAAATGTTACAAGGCATCCAGCACAATAGTCATTCCGAAATATAACATAATCAACTGCAATATTTACATCAGCCTGCAAGTTGCACAAGCATAAGTTGCAGTGATCAATCTTATCAACATGTAAAACAACAGAAGCAACCAGAAAATTCACTTGTGACCTAATTTACATTGCACGATAATAAAGCACTTATCCTAGGTCATGTCAAAAGAAGTATTCATTAGCTATAAAAGATGAAGGACAACTCTAAGGTTCAACCCTGAAAGGAAAAAACCATTTCTATGGAGTGCAACAGGTGCAACAAAAAGCTACTATAGCATATGGTATGTAAAAGGTATGGTGAATTCTGTATCAAGTAATAAATCTGCCACAGCATTTGGGAGCAAATACACATATGAAACTGGACAAAATGCCATGAGCTAACAAGTGAAGGCAAGCATCAGATATAAGAATATCAAATCTGCAATTCTTTTAGGTAAGTAGAAAATACACTTTGTTTTAACAACAGTTTTATCAATCCTTAGAATGAAATATCATACCATTTTTGGGTCACTGGAACAATGATTTGATGTGTGACCATCCAACATAACTGAAATAATGCAGCAGTGACTGTTGTCAGATATCAATGCTCATGACTCAAAAGTACAAAAGAAAGGCATTGTGCAGCAAATGAAGATAAGGAAATACCATCATCCTCCGCAATACCAGGGGCATGACTTGATGGAGAACTCTCACTCACACTTTCATCAGCATCTGCTTGCATATCAATTGGCTCACTCTGTAAATTTTAAAATAAAGTGAACAATGAATTTACTTGTAAAAAAACCATTGAAAATTTTCTAGATTCCAAGTTTAATTTAGTACTTATATGAAAATAGGATGTACACTGGATGGACTATCTGAAAAGGCACAATTGAACTGGATTTTCTCAGCTAAAGGTGCTTCACAGCATGAGATTCGTTCCTCCCATTTAGAAATATAACTTTTGGACTCATGGCTGTCTATTTTGGCATATGATTGTTGCTCATGAGGCAAACAATTTGACTGGGAAATAACATCCCCGTCAGAACTTTCTTCTTTGATGTCAATATTATCTCTCAATGTTAACAGTGGGGTATCTGAAATAACATCTTCACAGTTCCGATCACATTCAATTGCATCAACATCCACGCAACTGCTAAAATCCTGCTTTGGAACATCAAATCTTTGAACAACTGCACACATAGTGTACAAAATTATTTAAACAAAATGGCAATGGCATTTATCATAACCATTTTATAATAATGTGAAACTGTTGATACGAGTGTTTTCACAAACTTATTCAATAGTCAACAACATGATGCTTACAGGCTATCAAACTGTAACCAACTCAAACTCCAGCAAAAGCCACAAGTCTGCTATAATTGGTTTATAGATGTAGAATAAGAAGAGTAAAAGCCAATTTTTGGTCTATTGGTTTATAGATGTATAATTGGTTGATTCCATAGTCAATAATTGGTCTATAACCCTCCACACATTACACATCAATTGATTCTTAATCACAAAGTTTAAATGACTAGAAAAACCAATTTTTGCTGCAACAGAAGTTTCTTGATCCAGATGACATTGTCTATTATTTGCAGATCCTCATGGAGACAATGTACTGTTGATCTTCAACCATGCCAGAATGTTGTCCTCCCATATGTTTTGGACATGCCAGAATTTTTGTATCGCCCCCCCCCCCCACCCCCTCTCTTTCTCTCACAAAAACACACACACAGAGTCAAAAGAACTCGATCATTTGCCATTACATTCCCATTATTAATGCTGAATTGTTCATCATGCCACCCGTGCTTAACACCATTGTAGAAACAATAAACATGTGTGCTAAAACTCAGGAACAGGTGCACTTATATGAGATAAATCTTCCTCACGTGTTTACATTATCTTCTTCTCCATCAAACCCAAACACCACCCTGTGGAACCTCGCTACGATGCAATGCACTTGTATACAATTTAAATCTCACCTAAGGGATAAAGAACTCCAACAAGTATATTGACAACCAATCCAACAGAAAAATTATCCACACAAAATTGCATACATGTGGTTATGAAACACAAATAAAATGAGAAACAATAGAGAGAAGTTAGTCCAAATCGCATGTCCAACCTCGTAAAGCCCAGCTGGCAATGGGCTCCCAGGAATTCGTATTATATCCCATTATCATAAAAATGGAAAAGGCAACACAGCTTGGCTCCACTAATTTGCATGACTACAACAAGAGGGAACGAAATTTGGATTCCATAAAACCTATCCTTCAGTAAGAATTGAGAAGAACCTCCTCCCACCCTTGAAAAAGCCTAGCATAATTGCAACCGAGGTCTACAGATACTTCATCAAAAGTTCTCAACATCTATTGAAAACATAAATCTAAATGTGGCGCCAATCTTGATCATCACGCCACTCCTTTCCATAAAAGAATACCAAAATTTATCCAAAAAGAGAGAAATCCAAACCAAGAAAGGAAAAATTAACAAAAAAAGAAAAAAGCAAAGAGAGAAGCATACCGCGCTCAAGAAACTCATGCTGCAAATTTGCGGGACTGTCCAGGCAAGGGGTTTTGAATTTGCCCAAGAATTTGCCGGCGGCGACTTCCGGCAGCTCGTCGTCTTCTTTGAAGTCGAAGACCTCGAGGCGGCTCTTCATCGCGAGATGCCCCCGCCAGCGATCGGAGTACAACGAGCGAGTCAGTTATAGAGACTGAAAACGCGACTCGCTGAGAAGTATCGACCTAAAGAGAGAGAGAGAGAGAGAGAGGTCACAGAAGCATTTTAATTCCTTCAAAATAAATGAGATTGGTGATTTGTCGTTGTTGTCAAGATTGGGTTTTCTCACGCGCGTTCCCAGTGGCGTGGCATTAATCATGAGGGCTTTTTTTTTTCGTGGGCCCTGAACTGCAGATAGATAGGGTCACGGTGACATTACTTTCTCTCAAAGAAAACCTGTTAGAATGCATACGGCCCTCCCCCATTCCTTCCGTCACAAACCGCTGCCTTTTTACTCTGTTGTACATATTGAAGACGTAAAAAGGTTTTGTATTATACGTAAAATAGTTTACAAATATATGAATAAAAGTTATATGTAACATAAAGGAACTTTATAATAATAAATTAGTATTTATATAAATATTTTATATTGTCTAAAATATTATTTAGATAATATAAAATACTATTTATTCACTTTATTATGTGTTCATGTGATTATGTTATATTGGTTTCATTATGCATTTTTCTTTTTAACTTCTCTCTCTCTTTCTTTTTTCTTTTCCAATTCTATATTAAAAATTTTATTCCAATTTGAAATTGTTAATAATTATTAATGATCAATAAACTATAAAAGATTTATTTCAAATTATTATAAATTTATAAGTTAATTTAGAATAATTACTCAATAATCTATTAGGTTATATTTAAAGAGATTAGATGACAACCTATCTTTTATTTAGATAACATAGAAAAAATGGAGGAAAAAAAAGAGAATGTTAAATATTACAAAAAAGAGTTTTTTGAAATATTGGGAATAAATTTTTAATAAAATATAAACATTATTTATCTTGATAAGAATAATATTTGTAATAAATTAATAAAATTATTTTGTATTATTAAATATTGTTTTAAAAAATTAGGAAAATGAAAGAAAATTTTTTATCTTCCTTGCATTTAAAAAAGAGTACTTGAGGTAGAAAACTAATTTTTTTTTTCTTTTGGATGAAGATGAAAAGTGACAATAAAAAAATATTTATTAAAAGTTTGGTTTTACTTTTATTCTCATGGTTCTTTGGGGTAAGAAACTAACTTGCAAATTGTTTCTTTTTTTATTTATGTTGAAAGAAATGTTTGTTATCTTAACCTTTTCTTTTTTAGCACATAAAAATAAAAAATGAGTAAAACACACCCATTCTTATTTTGCTTGTTGGAACATTTGACGTTTTCTTTCTGCATTCCCTCTTCCTTTTGGCTTCCAACTACAGCATGCCTCCACACGCAGACACCATTTCTAACACTTTGTCTAATGCATTTATTTATTTCGTTTTAATTTATCTTTCAAGACAATTTATTTTGAGGTTAAATTAGTATCTTAAGATCAAAACCATAAAATTATCTAATTATCTGGAACTTTTAGCCCTATTTCATATGGCCACAATTTTCTATTTTCTTTTTATTTTTCAATCACATATTTTAACTTAAGATACAAAGTTATTCTATCTCTCTGCACCCTACAATTTCTTTTTCCACTTTCCCCTTTGTCTGCCCACACTCCCCCTTAAATTCTCTCATTTTCTTCCATAAATTTCCTTCCTATTTTTTTCTTCTATCTACCCTACTCAATATATTTTCTTTACATTCTCTCACCTCTCCCTTATTCTCTCTCTCTCTCTCTCTTCCTCTCTAAACTTTCTGTCCATGAAATCATTGAAAGGATGCGATCATTCGGGGATTAGCACAGGAAAACATAGAACAAATACCAAATAGCATCATTAGGTGAGCATTTAACCACCAATAAACCATACAAACATTAAACAAATTAATAGTGTACTGGTAAACATTAAATGATACAGTCACGTACTAGGGATTCTTGAATAATAATACATCCGCATCCATTCACTTTCAGACGTGGTTCTTATGGACCTTAGCCACTGAACTAATAATTAATCCAGTCAAACTCTTCGTACCTAAATGATCTTAAAAGTAGTGCATGGAGTCGGACTTGGTCCCGTTTAGTCATCGGACAGAAACAGAAGATCATATAAAGAGCACATGTACAACACGGCATGGAACATGGGGTGGTAGTGCAAAGTGCTTTACTCGCAACCGCAAGTGCACTATTACAATTAAGCAAATATAAGGGACAGCCTCTTGCTTAATTCGAAACAATCTTTTCTCTATCGTCGCACAGCTTCAGAGATTTCAATTCAGATAGAAAGCCTGTGACGATGTTTATCCAAAGCAATTATGAGCCAGAAGAAAACAAACCAAAAACTCCTCTTTAAAATGAGCCAAAATCAAATTGATCAAACAACCAAAGTCTTGAGTTGTAAAAATGAGAAATGATTGTGAACTCAGAGGAAAGATTCCTTGCATCTATTACATGGGGCTACCACGTTTTGGAACGTAAATTAAGGCAAAGGTTAGCAAGCCGCATATCATGCAATTGTCAGACTACTATTTTGTTAAGACTATTAGCTTCTAACAATCAGAAACAATCAAATAAACAATTAACCCATAAACAGTCGTTTTGCCCTTAGTACTGTATTTAATTCCTTGTTGAAGATTTTAAATTGAAATATTAATTAGTCAATCAACTAAAAACTAAGAAAATAATGATATGATAAGCAATCAAATGAATATAAACATTAACATACGATATTGTAATAATTTTTATTTTTTGCTCAACACAAATTCATAATATTTGTCACTGTTTACGTCTGTATGCATCCAATTACTTGAGGTATGCTTGAGACTGCTAGTAACATTTTGGGTGAATACATGAATGGGTAGTAGAAACCAATTAACTTCTCACGAAAATTAATTCATGTACATCCTTTTTCAATATACATCTATACATGCTTGTTTGCATGCTTATGTAAAATAGATTTTACCAAACTAACAATATATCTCTAATTGTCTAACAGGTACCGCAGATAAGCTTAAACTTGGGTAATTATGCTCACCCTAATTCCAGTAGCTCTGTTTTTATATTTTCCACAACTACTTTAGCTTTTGTTGATTTTTTTTTTAATTTTCATGTTTCATTCCATTGTTTTGATAAGGCGTCTTTTAATTGTAAGAAAATAAATAAGCTTACCGTAATTTGAGGGAAGTGTCGGAGCTATCATCCTCTGCTGGAGGGCCACTGGCGCAGCTGTAGACATTGGTGGCAGACCCCGATGACATGCCTTCCTCCTGGACTACTATATCCGGTTCCAAGAGAACAGGCCCTTTTGCCTTGCACAACATTGCCATCTGCCCACAATGATCCACAAGTTAATCACATCTATAACATGTACATGTAACTACACCGGAAATGCATACTTTCTGCTTTAGCTGCTTATTCTCCTCCAGCAGCAGCGCTTCCTGCATCACGAAAAGAATCCAAAACCAAGGTTATGGAGAAATTATAAAATTTTAACTGGCAACTTTAACAAACTAACAGCTAACGTATTTCATATTTCCCAGGGAACTGAACACAGTAGAGATAAGATGAATTTTCCAAGGTTGTTCAGTAATGTAATCATTAACATATATACAGTTGCACTTCTATATATGCACACACTCCCTTTGCTTTATGATCTTGACTTCTTTCAAATAACAATAATATATCTACAAAACTAAAATATTACAAGTAAATCATGCAAAAATTGCATGCAATAGTACAAAATGATTAACCAATAAATGCATCTCATTAAATCCAATATTGCATGATAAAATTTATCAAGTTTTACACATTCTAACGTCACTTTTGCACATGAATGCATTTTATGCATAATTTCAGTTTATACATTAGTTATTTTACAAATAAATATTATCGTGTATTTAAATTTTTTCTAATTAATAAAATACAGTGATTTTAGCCATATCCAATATTGAATTTTTTACTTATCTCTCATTATCTTCTTAAACCATCCTTCTAATTAAACAAAATTACTATATATTTTATTAGCTATCAATTATCCATTATCCAATATATTGGTGTATACACTTGCTAGGATGGGAACCAACAGAAAGGATGAGTTGATTGCCTGGTTCTAAGCCAAATTTCTTCATCATTGAAGTCCTGACGTGATAGGGTAATCAATAAGAGGGGACCGGATATGGCAAAAGGTTTTGGGTGATTTTCTAGACATACTTTGCAGTTCTGTTGTTTTATCTTTGATGTACAGAAGCAGTTAGAGTATTATTTATAGAAGTTGATGTGGAAACTGCTTTGTATATAGTTTATGTGGGTGTATTCATTGAGCCTTTTGGAATGCCTACAAATAAAATCTCTTAAAAAAATTCTTAACGCACAAATCCATCACATTTGTAATTCCACCATTCAAAAAACTTTATCAATTAATTACACCCATAAAGTAAAAAATTTAATGTGAGAATGTTATTTCAAATAAACTTGCTTTCACCTCTCACCTTTCTTTCCAATGCAGTTATCTCAGCCATAACCTTCTCCCCCTAGAGGAAATGCAGATATTCAAGTTAGCCTTGAACCAACGATAAGCATAAGAATAGTTACACCACATATAGATGCCATGCGCACAAAACCTTAGTTTCAAGCACGCGACTAAGTCCTACTTCAAGACTTTTTTCCAATTGCAGCAATTCATCTATGTTTAGTCCTTGGAGATCCTCTCCCCTCATCTGTCTGTTGGTAAGGAACAGCGTTCAAGCAAGTACCAAATAAAAGCAAATCCATCACAAATTCATATATGTATTATACCAAAAATACCTCAGTTGGCGAGTCTTTTCAGCAACTTCCTTGCTCAATCGGATATGATTATTATTTTCATGCTGCAATTAAGAATAAAAACTTAAGAAAAGAAGTATTGATAGTCTGCAAAGCTTTAAATATAAACTATGAAATGCATTGGAACAGCAATATAAATTGAAAAGGCGATGTTGTTATGTTGCAAAACCTAAAAAGAGTTACCTGCAATTCAAGAGAGGGTTGACCCAGTTTGTCCATGTTATTAGAGTGGAGACTATACCTTGAAAGGGTATCCTTCATACTTCAAAAGCATTAGAGAGTTAGCACATTAAGCCGAAACCTAAGTTCCTACCAAATAAAACATGAAGGCTACAAACATATTAATTTAGGGATTAAATCCCTTAAAAGTGTTAAAAAGCCAAAAAGGAGCTGAAAAAACTAATAGACACATGCTCTTATTATTTTAATGATTGTTCACTTTTAAGAGCAATAGATTAAGGCAAAGTTATAATAAGGTTGTTTTATTTCAATTACATAATATCTAGCAAGCTTTTGCAAAATTATTCGGAAAAGACAATTACAACCCATTTCCCACGGTCACCAACAATTTTTAAGAGAATGTTTACTAATCAGCCATGCTTGACAAGGTACCAACAATACCATAGAGGAGACTCAACACATTTCAAAATATGTCTAAACCAATAAATTGTAATCTACTGATAATTTGCCCGCACAAGTTGTCAAATAATTAATGCTAACACAGCAATTTGAAATGACACCTTTCATTTTGAGATGGAAGGAGCCATATTCTAACCGCCTTTGTCGCATTGTTACCCAAAAAAATAGAACAATTAACTAAAAGATAAAGTGGAATTGGATTCCTTTTCTTTGAAAACCTTACTTTCAAACAAAAAGAATGTCATGTGCCACTCAAGATATTAATACTTGTGAGCAAGTTTTTCTTCTTCCATCGTCTTGTAAACCGAGTATCAAGCTTTATGTACATTATTGGTTATTCCTTCTGATTTACGTGTGTACACACAGGTCCACCTCTGATTAAAGGGGGAATGAAATTGGAGAAAAAGATAAATCCTAAAAGGAAGAAAAGAGAAGCGATCACAAGAAAGATTAAGACATATCCTTACATCAACCTAAAAACAGGAAACGGAGGTAAGCAATGAAAATTGTGTATGCAAATGACAGACTGCTACACCTTTATGCTTCATTAAGGTAGATGTGAAAAAACAACATAAATCACTTCCATTGAACTTCTAGCAACTTCATTTTGGATAGATATAAATTAATGAGAATATATTTCAGTTTTTTTTCCACCAGATCTCACAGGCGTGAGAGTAAATTATATTAAATTATATTGAAACTATTGGTGTGCTATACTTAATTTTATTAATTTCAATTGTCATCCACAATTAATTAATAAGCACACAAATAACATAAACATCACATCACTAATTATATCTAATAATCAGCCATACTAATAACATTTTTTAAAGTCACAATAAATTAAAACATTTAAATGTTTATGTAATAAACCACATTTATTCTTAATTAACCATTAAAACCATATAAAATTTTGATTCAACTATTTACCTTTTATTTGAATACTAACATTTAATCTATAACGAATCTGAATTAATTCACTTATCACTGAAAAAACAAAGGGTGGTGGACTTGCCATTAGCTACTAACTTCCTTTATTGTGGATTTCCTTTCAACTAACCAGAAAATGAGTAACATTAATAGAGTCTATTTTAATAGAAGCATAATCAAATGTCAAATAATGGTTAACATGATTGATCCCCGCTTACTTGGACAAACTGTGCACATAAATCTACCTCTCTTTGTTAGAGCTTCTCGGACCTGCTTTTCTTGCCATGAAGGGATCAATTCGGTATCCGAGGCCGTTCAAGGCAGTCCCCATACCATGAGTTAATGGAACCAGTCTCCCTAAGTCTTCAGAACCAATTAGAAAGGGGTATGTGAACTGGTTGATAAAAGTTTGGTTCCTGCTGAGTGTAGCTTTGACTCCTTTTTTGGTTAAATTAACCTACAACGTAGTTCCTACCAGTACCGATACGGGCTTAAACTGGTTCTTACTGTTTGTTGTTTGTAGGTATAGCAAGAAGTTACATGGAATGAGATTTCAAACTTGATGTTAAAAAATAAAGAATTAATTAATATGTTAAGTCGTTTATACCATTAGTTTGAAAATCAATGGTTAAAATCCATGTGTTTAATCAAATTTCAAAAAGTGACTAGCTTCTATAATTATGTCTTCTAAAAAATTTTCAATCATTTTTGTTTTCAAATAGCCCTCCTATAAATTCACTAGACATAATTAGTCATATTAACCATAACTTAAAAATTCCAAATGCACACAACTATCCTAAACCATGAGCAATATATATATATTTTTTCCTTTGGACACGGAAGCAACAATCTCATTTGCTCAACAACCATAAGTAACATTTGCATTTGTTATTTCATGTGTAAGCAACTGTTCCACGGAAATCTAATCCTTTTATTTGGTTAGGAATGAATGAACAGTTCGATTCACCTTATGGGACATTTACAAACCGAGAAGACAAAACTTCAATTCAGTTGCTCAAAATTTCCAACATCTTACTTAATCATCACTCAAAGAATAAAATATCCACTTGGTCAATGCTGGACACATTAGTGCATGCGTACAAAAGAGCAGATAAATCATAAGCATGCGAGACCACGTTTTTCAACGAGAATTAATTTGCTATAATGATTTTTTATATCTAAATAATGCCCAATGGCATGTCAAACAAGTTAATATGAAGTTTTAATATGAACCGCAAGTACAATCTAAGGGAACAGGTCATCACTTAGTTCTCTAGTACACTACTCTCCAAGAAGGAAAATACTTCCAAGTTCCTCGTACAAACACAGACACACACTGCACATAAAACAAAGAAAGGACTTCCCTCAAGACTCTCATGTAAAATTTCCACACCAAATAATCTCATCCTTTGTTGTACTCTTAGATTACATCCAAGATGAAAACTAACCGTTTACATGGGCGCTTATGAATTTCAGGCATGTCCTACGTAGCTAATTTTTATATTGGACTATGGATCTACTCGATTGCATCGTTGTTTAATCTTCACGTCTGAAAAAAGAAAGGGAATGAGGGAGATATATAAAGAAGAAAATTTCCCAAAGGGCGCTTCCCACTGACTCTTAGAGGATAGCGAAGGAAAAACCCAGATTAAGTCAACTCACGAGGAAGGAAAGTTCAGACAGAAAGAATAAAGAATTGGGAAATAACGAAGATTTCATGTCGGGATTGAAAAGATTTCATGAGTACGTAACTTTCGACCGATTCTTAGTAACGGAAGGGAGAATTTTTAAATTAATGCAAGGACTCAAAACAGGAAGGACTATAAGACAATCACAATGAAAAGAAGCCTTGAAATTAATCAGCCAAAATAATTGCAAAAGGCCTCCATTTTTTTTTTAAGTTCTTCCTCGAGCTTTAAATAGTTGAAATGAGACAACTGTTCAAGGTACGAGGTTTTTGGAGCATATAAAATCCCATTTGTATATATATTCTTTTCGTTTTTTTTTTTTTCTTTTCCGTCTAGGCTAGCTAAGCTGTAGCTCAGAAGTCCTCCGCCTCCCTCCACCCTCGGACCCCATCTCAGATTTCTACTCTCCCCACACGTGTGCACACACATGCATGTACGGATGCACAAAGAAACTTGAGAGAAGAGCTCAAATAGATGGATCTCGGTCATTGAATTGAAGGGTCTAAATCACAAAATGGCATACCTGGAGCTAGCATACTCAAAGAGCTTGCCGGTAGCCGAGAAAATAATGAGAGCAACCTCAGCATCACAGAGAACAGAAAGTTCTGCAGCTTTCTTGAAGAGTCCTCGTCTCCTCTTGGAGAAGGTAACTTGCCTTGCAGTGATGTTGTCAATCTTCTTGATCTTGATCTTCTCTCTAGCCATAGCGCTGCTTCCTTTTCCGGGACCTTCCTTTAAACCTTAGTCAAATCAGACAGCTTCCCTTCAGAAACAAGGATCAAAGCAGAAAATGCCACGGAAAATTAACTTAAAAAAAGTGATGGGGTTCTACTAATTCGAAAGAAAAAATAAAAAATTAGAAGAAACCCTAGCTACTTTCGGTTCAGATCCGGTCAAGAAAAACCCAGAAAGCAAGGTGAAAACGCACCAATCTTCGCCCAGGAACGTGTACAGATTAAGAGGGAGAGAAAAGACTGATGGGGTTTTTTTGTTTACCTCTGTTCGGTGGAAATACCTTGAGTTAGGTCTGATCAAAGGAACCTAAAGCTACCAATTAGAGAAAGTTGAAACTAGAGAGAGAAAGAGAGGGGTGGGACTTTGAAAGTGAGTGTTCAATAAAGGAAAGCTCGCATTTCCCTTTTTATAGCTAAATAGCGTCTTCCTTCTATCATCCACTGTTTGTTTTCTGCTTACAGTTTTTCTTTTGTGTTGAAAAGCTTAGGAAAGAAAATCATAACTGAGAGAGACCAGAGCGAAGCACAGACCTGGCTGGATCAATGAAAACCTCCTTGTTTATCTTTTTTTATTTCATCAGAGCATCAATGAAACCATAGACTTCTTCATTCTGGCTTAGTTTGTTGTATTATTTTAAAGGAATCACTAGTAAACAAAATATATATATATATATTTTTTTATGTGGATGATGGCTTTTCGTACATTGGATGACCTGCCGCATCATATACCACAGTGATAATTCATTGCCCCACTTGTGGCACCTCCCCGGCCCGCTCATTCAATATTTCCTCTCGCCTTCTCGCGATAAATCGCAGCAGTGGAGCAACTTTTTAATTCATAGTTATGGTTACATATATTTGCTTTTCCTCTCACAGAGTACTTTTTAAATAAGAGATAAATTATATAATAAAATAAAATTTTCATAAATATTATATTTTAAAAAAATTAATACCTCAAATATAAACCTCGAAACAGAATTAGATATGTCGATTTACGTCAAATCTAGCTATGGTTTTTTTTTTTGGCTGATGGCTGATGAACTATGATTGAAGGTTTAGGTTCTTAATAGAAATTTCATTCCCAAAGTTACACGGCATAGATAATAAAATATTTCTTTAATTAGCTACATATCTGAAATATTAATATAAAATTAACTCAGTAAGCTAACAGAGTCATTTCCGTCTCGCACTATGCGATAATGATTCATCTTCAAAGACCCTGCATCTTTTTTCATTTTATGGAGATTAGACATTAATGTAACATCATGAGACTTATTTGCATATGATAAACTTTTTTTGTCCATTGTTGTTAGTATTTGAACCTGTGGTTGTTGGAACATGACTTAATTGAATAATCATCTAAATGGAAAAACATACATAAGGAAAAAAATCAATACCTTCGTTAAAAAGAAAGAAAGTTGAAATAAGAAAGAGAAAAAGAACTATAATAGTAAAAAGAAAACTGACTGATAAGATGGATGCGAATTGAATCATATCCATTATTCATAAATAGAGAAAAAAAAGAAATCCATTGCATTAATACTGGCGTAGATGACCAATAATAACACCAAAATCAAAGAAAATTGTCCAAAAAAAAAAAAAAGGATGGAGAGGAGAGAGGGGAGTTGCAGCTGCTTGGGACACATTTCCCAGAAATGTGATTTGACTTTCCAAAAAAATATATGTATATGTCACGACGCTTAATTTTTTTTTTCCCATTCCAAAGTAAATGCTAAAAGTTTTAGACAATTTAGATGCTTTCAAGTTTTATTCTTTTCAATTTTGAAGAAAATGAATATTCATAAAATTAAAAAATAAATTATTAATGTATTAGAAAACATCTTTGTTCGAGAATAATATGTATCAATTATCAATAATAATAAGAAGAAGAAATAACATATTGAAAATTGGTTGGAAAGGAGCTTATATTGCAAAATCTTGATAAAAAAAATATTAACAAGGGCGAATGATTTAGTTTATTTATTATTTTTTAATCTGGGGTGAATGACACATATTTTACATTTCATCTCAACTTTTATTTTAAAATGCAAATGTAAGATAAAGTCAAAATTATATTAATCTATTAAAATTTTATTTGATTTTCATGATTTTATATTTATATGAAGAACAGTAATATCAAGTTTTCATCGCTGCCATAATTCTTTTTTTTTTTTTGGTATGCTATAATTCATTTTAAATATTATAGTATTTTGCAAACTAATGTTACAGGGTTTACGGATTGCCTTCTTTATTTGGATTTTGGAAAGAAAATGTGAGATGGACGGAGATGGAGGGGCATAATCGGAACATCAACCTTTTCCAACACACAGGCCCACAGCCGTGCTATCTCCCTCTTCCTTTCCTTCCGACTAAAACCAGAAGGAAAATGTGTTCCTCAATCAGTCACTCACATCTCTCTATCCCTTCTATTGTGTAGACTCTATCCTTAGTAACACTGTTAGCAGTTTTTGCAAAGGGTCTGTTATGGTTTGTGTTTGGGATCTGTTTTTGTGCAGAAACTTCTGGTTGGGGAGGCCCTTTGCTTGAGCTTGGGACTTCATAGATCCTACAAAAGAGGTGCAGAGGGATATAGTTTTCCATTTGAACTTTATTGGGATTTTGCAGGGTATGTACATTGTACATCTGTGGATTCCCAGGAGCAAATTTTGCATTTTTGGCTGGAGGTGGGTGTCCTTTTCTTGCAAAGGATGCTATGAATAATAATACATTTATTTTGCTGTTAAAAAAAAAAGAAAATACTATGTGGAAAAAACTAATCTACAGCTACGAATTGAAAGAACCTATTTCCAAATATCATAAACCAGTTTTTTACAGCGTTAGCAAAAGTTTACCGCGCAGATTTTTTTTTATCTTAGATGATCAATGAGTTCACATGTTTTTCTTTTCTTTTTTTTTTTTCATTTTGTAACCATGGGAAAAAACCAAATTGAAAAAAAAAAAAAAAACTCATCTTCTCTGCAGAACAGTACACCGACCATACCTGTTTACAGTAAAGAACTCATGCATGGAAGAAGAGGATCTCAAGATATCGTATCACACCCTCAGTCACCTTTGTTAATTTTATCGATAATTAATTTAGAATCAGTTTCAGCAATGATCTTACATCAGTCACCCTACGTTTACTAACGACTAACCTACTGATTATGCTTATACATTATTCAGAAAAAAAAAAACCAAGTTTTTTCACAAGACACGTAGTTCCAATTCACTATTAATCTATTAGTTGTTTTAATATAAAAAAATCATTTTCACCATTTTTTTTATTTACAAATCAATTTCCTGTTTATTCAGCTACATGTCTTCAAACACGGAATTAATGACATCTTGGTGAATGCTATTAATTTTGACAATATCTAAAAGATCAACTTTTGCCTGAAAAGATCATAAGGTCGCAGAGTACTGAAAGAGTGACTGAGAATCCAAGTTACCAGGTTTAGTGTATTCGCCTAGCCTCAGTTGGGTCTGGTCTAAAATTGAAATTGAATCGGGTGAGTTCCCATGTTATATAAATTTTTCTTAATATTTTACAAGATAGGAATTACTAGTTTGCGAGTAAAATGGAGCTTGAATCACAATAGGCCTGGAATCAGAATCGAACCACCTCTAATTTGTTTTATCAACTTTTTGTTCCGTAACTAAAATTGTAATTAAATCAGTACGATTAGGTCTAGATTCGAGAGTATTGAATATAAACAAATATAAATATCCTCTTATCCACTAAACAATTTGTACACTTGGGAAAATAATTAGAATCTAATGCTTCGTCAAATTATTGCCGGATCTTTAATATATATGATTATTATACGCCTTTTTTTAGTACATCAAAAAATTGTATGCTTTTAAACTACGAAGTAGGATACTAGTAGCTAGCGTCAAAGAGAAAACTTGTGGGTCTCACCTCCTCCCAAATCCCTAGAACTGGCGGCAATTTGAGAGAAGCTTATTGTTTATACGCGATATAATGAATTGGGTCACGTTTGTATAGAAAACAAAAAGAAAAAAAATTAAAATTTATTGAGATACATTAAAAATAAATTAAAAACTCGGACAATCATATTTATATTATTATTATTATTATTATTATTATTATTATTATTATAAATAAAATTATAAATAAAAAATTATTTTGATATCTTATTGTATTATATGTGACCCAATAAGTATTACTATATATAGTAGCGTTCAAAAAATAAAATAAATGGTTGTGAATAAATTTTTGTGAGAAAAATATAAATTCATGTTATAAAATATTTTACTTATCTACAAGTGTTGAAAAGAAAATTGTGAAAAATAAAATTATGAGAAATAAAATAAATTTTTTGTTAGTTATTGAGATATGTTAGTCAAGAGTAAGAAAGAGAATAAATAAAAAGTAATTTTTTATGCAATGAGAAAGTGAAAAAATGAAAGATAAATATTTATAAAATAATAATTATACTCTTATATAAAAATCAAGTGGCCTTTGGACGTGGTGATAGGTGGCTGGTGTTACTTGGGAATAACGCCGAGAGCATTTTGGTATTTTGCAAATTTAACCTATTTGCAGTATAAATCTTATTGTTACTCGAGAGTTTCACCCCATTTTTCAACTCTTTTCTTTTCTAATAACGAACAAAACAAAGGATTATTTTATTTAATACCTATTTTCTTTCCCATTATTTTCTACCAAACCAAACAGAGTGCAAAATTCCACGAATTAAGGAAAATAAAGCTTAAAAATCGTGCATTTGGGATCCGTAGAACACAAAAGGAACAGTAGGGCTCTTGCATCATCTGTGGTCAAACAAAACAGCCACTAGGCCGTACCTATTGAAATGACTGGGCGGCTTTGACAAGGAGCAATCCGGCTGTATTTCACTGTGGGCATTGATTTTGACGTCCCTCAGCAATACGAACACTAATTTCAAAATTTTCTAAATTCCCTTTAATAGGAGATTTAAGCTTAAATAATATATTTAATTTATTTAAAATTTGTGATCAGCATATTCGAAAATTGGTGAATAAAATTATTTTCAAAAATCATCCATTTTGTAGTTAAAATAAATTAATAAATTATTTTTTGAATTATATTAAATTAATTTTCAAATTATATATCATAATTTACAATTATGCACTCTTTTATCTTTTTATTAGTTAACTTTATTAAAATAAGTATTTTTTAAACCATGTTAATTTTATTCATAATAACAAAATTTTTAATTTTAATTATATATTTTAATATTATAAAATTAAATGAATTATTCGTTAAAAATTGTCATGTTCGACTCCACAAAATTTTGACTCATGAAATTTTGTTAGCTAAATAAGCTTTAATTGAAAGACTGGGTTCCACTCGGAATGTTAGTTAAAATGAGACCGATATTAAACCTAATTTTTACTTAACATATTCAAACTGGATGCGACTCTACTCAACATAGAGCTTCAACTCGTTAAAATTTATTTACTTTTTTTTTTTTAGTGGCAAGATCGTAATTTTATTCATAGGGACCTAAACCATAAAAGGAGTGCGCCTAAAGCGCTGGACAAAAGCCCCAATCCCAGAATTCAGTCCCTGTAAAGTCGGGTCTTTTACAGAACAAAATATGCCGCGGAAAAAGCAAAGGTCATGCCAAAAATAGTTGGGAAGCATCAGTTCAGCCATCGATGCTCCCCCGCCACCTGCTCCTCATGCTCCAATAATGTGGGTCGAATTACATGAACCGGATGAGAGAACCGGGCAGTGTTTCAGTCCCCATTACCTAAAAAGTTATTTTTATTAATAATATTAATAATATTATTTTAATATATCAAGTGTAATAAAATTATATAGAAGATATAATGACTGCATACAAACGTATAATAAGATAGTTATACATTATATGTTAAATATTGCATAATTTATATTGAATAATAATTTTTGTGCACATTTTACGTTTTTTATTATATATTTTATATTTTATAAAAAAAATCTATAGAAAAAAAATGGCACCGTGGGCCAACTGTTTCGTCCAATAAAAACAGATCCCACGAACAGAACTGCTACTGATGCAGCAATGAAAAGCCAGGGCCAACGAGTGACGCAAAGCAGAACACAACATCTCAGCATAAGAGTAATCTGCGGCAAAACTCTGGCAGCTCCCATTAGTAATTGCAATCTGCCTACAATGCCACAACCACAAGCTTCAAAACTAGCAAAATACAACTACTCGTGGAGGTGCGGAAAACCTACCAGAAGCTGTCCACTCATATTGTCCTTACACTCTGATCACAAGGACGATTGCCATACATCAACAACACAAGCAGCCAAAAGTGACGGTTGAGCCTACTAAGTAAGTGCCAGGTTTGCAGTTAAGTAAAGATTTATTTACTAAACGAATTTCGATTTGACTTGACTCGCCATATTAGTTAAACTAAACCAACCGACATCAACGTCCAGCCTTGTTTTGCAACTTTGTTTATCAAGTTAGTCAAGCTAAAATGGTAAGTATAATACGCTTAGGAAGACACCACAGATTGTCCGCACAGCAAAATTGTGGATCTCATAATAAATTCATAGATATTTGGATGAATTTGCCCACACAAATATATGGAAATATATGCAACCGCCGCGTGCAGTACAGCAAACGAAGGAAACATGCACAAATATATTTGATGCGATTAAAACGTTCACACTTAATTTAAGTGGAAAAAAGAATAAGAATATCTTTTCTCATTGGGGTTTTTCCGTGACTTTATTGGAATGTGGTAAAGGCGTCTTCGTTTGGGTGTGGGAAAAGTTTATTTTAAACCAGTTAGGTCGCGTCAAGGGGACGCCCCATTGTAGTACGCAAAATAAGAGAATTGGCCTCAATAACCAAGGATTTGTTTGTTTATG
This sequence comes from Ceriops zippeliana, assembly GCA_037897445.1. Classification (NCBI taxonomy): domain Eukaryota; kingdom Viridiplantae; phylum Streptophyta; class Magnoliopsida; order Malpighiales; family Rhizophoraceae; genus Ceriops; species Ceriops zippeliana. The sequence continues at coordinate 492,492 of JBAPLH010001437.1, read as the reverse complement.
AGAATTAAGTTATGTGACGAGGGAAAAAAAAATTAAGCATGACTCAACAAATCGAGACATAGCGTTGGTGATATGCTACACTAAAAAAAATTTAAAAAAAATAAAAGGTTGAGTAACGTAGAAGAACCTAAATGCAGATATGCCAAGTACAATAGCATAAATGAATCAGATGCTTTGCTTTGTTGGGCCCCTCTCTCTCTCTCTCTCTCTCACCCTTTTTCTCTTGTGGAGTAGAATTTTGCACAAGGACCAGCATGTTTGAGAATGCACTCCTCAAGCTCCGAGACCTAATTCTCTAAAAGAGAGAGAAAAAGAAAATTCGTCAATAATATATATCTTTGTCCAAGGATTGTTGACAGCTTTCCGAGAAAAGTGCATATAGTCTGGTTGAGCACGCATTTTAATATGGTCCGCGGGTCGTGGCTCGCATAATGAAAATAAGCATATCTTTTTTTTATTATTATTATTATCCTCTCAAGCTAAATTCCATCTATTGTTTTAAAAAAAAAACAAAATAAAAAAATAAAAAAGCTTAATTCCATCTCAGATCCTCTTTTTTTAAAGAAAACCCGCTACTGACTTCTTCTACAATTTAGGGTGGAATTTCCGACCAATAGATGCTTCCCATTACCCCCCCCCCCTTTTTTTTTCTTTGATTAAATCTTCCATCAGCGACTGATGCATGAATAAAATTTACTTATAATTTTATGATAAATAAATTTAAGTTATTATCTTTTATTTTAAATAAACTTTACTAATTATATAGTGTAAAATTATAAATAAATTATTTTTAAAAAATCATAAGTCGTATATGTATTTGTGTGTGCGTGTGTGTATAAACACACACGTGCCTAATGAATTAGAACCGGAAACGTGAGGTGCGAATTAAATACAAATATAATGTTCTTAAGAAGTGAAAAAAGGTGCCAGAAGAAACGTTACCATTGGATCTTCCCCTATAAATGTTTATCAGGGAGCCACTTCTCTCACACAAGTCTCGGCTTTCACGATCAAGTTTGGCTCACATTTTGCACTAGCACGTTCTTCTTTCGTCACACTGAGAAGATAGTGACCCCACCACTTTTAATTTATTTGGACAATTTAAGGTTAACTTTTCTGGGTAAATTTGGTTGTGCGAATCAAATTTGGAAAGCCGAGTCCACTTTTCTTTATTTAGGTTGGAATGCAGAGTCCAACTTAGTATATCCTACCGTCTGCCAACTTTTCCTCCTATCCATAGGCTGCTTAATTTTCCAAGGGACAACCCAAAAAGCCCAGGAATGGCTTTCTTATTTTCCGAGGGATTTTATTGTAAATATATTGAAATAAACCTCTTGATTACAATGTTCAAATTTCATGTTATGCTTGTTTACGGGATGATGTGAATGTAGCGTCCTGATGAGACTGAGAACCAGTGACCCTACTACCGAGCCATAACGATTATATTAGATGGGATGTATGGCCTTGTTTATATTATATATATATAGGTTTATGGTGAGCTTCACTATTTTCGAAAACTTTAGGGCAATAAGCCATCGTGCTTTGGTTCAATAATTTAAACTTTCGAAATAGGCAATCCTTTGATAGACTATAGGAAAATTCATATGCATACTCAAATCACACACTTACACAGCATTATCTACCGAACCTGGCAAAAAGGGTTGTCCAGCATATTTTAATGCGTAAACGTCAGCCTCGAAGCTGTAAAATGAAAACAGCACACCAATGAGAAATAACAAGGGAACAACATAGTCCACACAGGCTACAACTTACGATGTAGCCAAACCCACCTGTGAGAGGAATTAAATTAGCGATTGATGTTCTCTTCGATCAAATCGAGTATTCTAGCACGCACAGGCACTTGCAGTCCCTCGGGTTACATCCAATTTTTGTAGGTCCAGATTGGGGTCCCAGATAAAAAGGTGTGACTTGCGAGGAGTGAGGCGTGAGGATTGAAAAAACGGGAAGGTTAACCTTATTGAATGGCTTACGAGTCATGACATAAAAAGGTCTTCCAATAAACATTTTAGTGGGTCTCTCATTGGACTCGGACAGGACTTTTAATCTTACCTAGTATAATTATATATTAAACAAATTAAACCATGTGACATGTACTAAACTTCATTAGTTTGGGTGCACTCAAATGGATCAAACTCGTGTGCTAAGATCTGTTATTTAAAAAGTCAAACTACCGAGTGATAATGTAATTAAAAGAGCAAATCAAACATTCATATCGTATCAAACAATTATTTAGCATTATAAGTTAAGTAAACTATGAATTTTTTTTGTTTTGTTTTTTTTGTATTTTAGCGAATCGAGACTTTTAATACTTCTAATATTCTGATCTCATAAAATTTCTAACATATTAATTTTTCGCTCAACTCGGCATACTTGGTTTATGACCATACAAATTAGATTCGTTTATCTCAATTGGACCACAGGTCCCCACTTTGTGTGCGCGCCCAAGAATTTTTTTTTTTCCGAGGAAATGTGCATGACTAAGATTAATTTTTAGGGAAATTAAAAGATTACATTGCCATATTTCCTGTTCTCCATAGATTTTTTTCCCTCCTTGGATATTACTTAAAGAAGATAATTATATTACTATATTCCATAATTAATTGCTTGACTTGCAGCTCCTTCCAATAAGATTAATTTCGAATACGCTGACAAATGATTGGTGCAGCCAAAATTGAATTAGATATGGCATAACGCCGCAGAACAAGTCTAATCAATTGAAAACAAGGTTTCTTTCGTATTTAATTTTCTAGGTTTTACTGGTGGAATTTCCATCAAAGCCACGAATAGGTTAAATACCTAATTAAATGGTTGCTTCAAGCCTTCAAGTAGGCATCTTGTTTTAGCAACAGGTAATCTTAATTTCAGTATGGCATTCCTTCTCACTTCCCTCGGTTGTTACGCAAAACATACACCGTGTTGAAACTTAAACCTTGTTCAATCAAATGGGCATCAGGTAGATGGGCCTAATCACAGAAAATGATTAGCGAACCAGTTCGGATGGTGTATCTGTTTGCATACGGAATCTTCTTTTTAAACACTGAACTACGCAATGTTTAAATCAATAGGGCTGCAAATTAAATTTTTAGACCACTTGAAATGGAGCGTGGTATGTCCCATTCCGGTTCTTCTCCGGGATATGGCGTGGAACTTTGGATTCTGTAGTACAAACGACCCAGAACTCAAATCAGAAAATGGAATCATTGCATCGTGGTCGTACCTTGGAATACAGTGTCACCACTGCGCAGTATAAATCATTATTCTGGACCAGTTCTAAAGGGGAATACTAGCGCCAACCATTTCCTTTGCCTTTTAGCCTGAGTGGGACGTATGGAATACGAGAAGTTCCGAAGAATTTTTATTTTTGGTTTTTCGTTCAGTTAGTTTACAATATATCTCGATTAATTCACCTCTTTAATTCAGTCAAAACTCAAAAGCAAAACAATGTAAGCTCGGTCTATAGATTACAAGGAATTTAGTTGTATGGGCCTTGACCCATAATTCTATTCTTTAAATTCACTAGAAAGCAAATCTCATGACCTTTGAGCTTATGCAACTATAGTATCTCAAAAGGAGAATGAAAAAAAAAAAAAACAGAGAGAGCTTACGTCACTCAGACCAACCCACAAAGTTCTGAGAACTTAAACTGTAAGTGTCAAGTTTAATTTGAAATGAAAGAAAATTCATAGTATAATACGGTTCATAACCCAATGAAACTTCATAACAAACAGAAATAACGGCTGGGCTAATCTTAAACATATGCTCGCGTGCCAAAATTATCAAACATGAGATTGCCATCAATGAAACCAGTGACGTAAATCTAGCAGATAAATTGGTTCAGAATAGCGCCGGCTCTAAATGAACTAGTAAGCTTGGTTTATATAAAAGTTTTACAGTAAGACACTAATTTATATGATGCCATCTTGTAGCCTGAGGTGAGGGATATAGAAGATACCTACAAAAAATGTCGTTGTGTTTCGTGTATTGTGTGTGAGGACGGGGAACCGAAGGTGCCATTATTTTCACAGGCCATCAATTTTTCCTCTTCAAATTCTCAAACGGACGAGAATTGCTCGTTAAGCTTCTCCGACTTGCTGGTTCTGATAGGTTTAGTGGGTCCAATGGGCTCTCGCTGCCTAACAGCTCAGCATGCCTTTGTGTGCGGTTTTGGAGGGCCTACTGACACTCCCTTGTTGGGTCAAATCTAAACTTTGCTGGGGTTGACGTTTCTTAACTTTAAAAAATAAAATAAAATAAAAAAACTTCCAATCAATAACCAGAATTCTAGAATTTACATCTTTAAAAAATATACTTTGTTGATTGCCATTATTTCATAAAAACTACCCAAGCCCACATTACTACAAAGTTTACAAGCCCACAACGGCATAATCCACCTCGCATTCCTTCTAAAAGCAACGCCTGGTGTGAGACAATCACCATTAGTCGAATGAACGAGCTAGGAGACATGGTCATGACATGCAAAAGAATGAAAGAAGTGGGGCTACTTGGTATATGAAATAAATGAAGTTAAAGTAGATTGAACATATCGTTCAATCTAATCTTAGACACCCTTCACTAATTTAAAGTTTTACAGTAAGACACTAATTTATATTACGCGAGGGAGGGAGGGCGAGAGAGAGAGAGAGAGAGATTGCATACATCTTCACACACCCTTCACTTGTCAGGGTCTAAGATTGAACATTTTGTACCAGCAAATAAATGAAGTTAAAGTAGATTTTACATATCGTTCATTTTCTTTTTCAATAGGTGTAAGGTAAGACTTGCACCAAACCTCGTTCTCTTAGCCTCCAACTACCCTACAATTCACCTTTTCTTTGGACCATCACATAGCTTAAATTCAATCTCACTTAGGAGTTAAGAGAAAGTAATTGGTTAAATTATAACGTAGCTTTGAAATTGAGCTTGAAACATATTTTGATTGATTAAAGTTATTAACTTTTTTGAATATTTTGGCTTTATTGTATAATATAGCCTGAATTTTTAGTCAGAAAATCGTAATATTTTTTATTTAAGTCAAAGATAAAACTTGCTTAGAAATATCATAATAATAATAATAATATTATTATTATTATTTATCACACTCCTAGCTTGTCGTAATGTTAGCATGTAAGCTGAACAGAGTGGACCCCACCCCTACCTGCTTGCCCACAGAACAAGCCATTAAAGCACTACTTCCCAGCCAAAAGGCGGAGGAAAATGAGCAGAGCTGACCAGAGCCAAATCCGAGCGTCTGCTTGGGATCGACGAGAAGCTCCTGCACTTGCGCGATTTCAATGGCACCGAAGATCTTTCCACCTTGGCGCTGGAGGCAGAGCCACTCCTGGAAGGTTTGCATCAAATATTGGCCGTGGCCGGCGTTCTTCTCTCCTCCGAGAAACGGATTAACATCCACCACGATTGGTACTCAATCTTGCAACTGGAGCATCGTTCCGATGATGAGGTCGTTAAGAAGCAGTACTGAAAGCTGGCTTTGCTGTTGCATCCGGACAAGAACAAGTTTCCGTTTGCTGATGAAGCTTTCGAGCTCGTAGCCGACGCCGGGGCAGTTCTTTCCGATTCCAAGAAAAAAAAAAAGAACTATGTATGACAAGAAATTAGGCGTATTCTCGAGGGTTGATTTATCGAACACAGCAAAATTGATTGTGAGGAGGGGCCAGAGGCCAAGTGCCAAGAAGCGGGGAGCCGAAAATGCTAAGTACCAAGAAGCGGGAGCCGAAAATGCCAAGTGCCAAGAAGCGGGGAGCCGAAAATGCTGAAAGTATTGGTAATAATATTGGGAGTAGAAGTCAGAATCGGGACCAGTGAACGAAATTATCGTCGTTTTGGACGGCTTGCCAGTAGTGCGACGTTCTATTTGAGTATCCTAGGGTTTACGAGAATTGTTGTTTGAGGTGCCAGAGTTGCCAGATGGCGTTTCACGCGGCTTCGATACCGGCTATGCCGCCGCTTGTGCCAGGGAAGGAAGCGTATTACTGCCGCGTGGCGTTCTTTCGGCTGGGATTTGTAGCTGGTAACAGGCAGAGCGGAGGTAAAAACACAGGGGCAGTGGCGCTGCCGCCGGGGTTTCCGAATTGGATTTGTCTATTGTTTGCTGAGAGCCAGCAGCATCCGCAGCAAGAACAAGGGGGGTGATAAAAACGGGGTTGCTGGTAGAAGTGCTGCCCGGCCATGGACAGCACCGAGGATGGAGAGTAGGTTGGAATGGTGGAAATTCCAGATAGTATGGCACCACAGCCCGCAGCTGTGGCTTCAAAGAAGCGGGGAAGGCTTAGAAAATACACTCTGCTGGTGTAGTCTTGGTCCCTTTCTGGGATTTTTTTTTCTTACTTTCAAAACAATGACGGACTGCATGGCATTGTCCAATCTGGTGGTGGAAGAAAGTTTCTTTGACCATATTTATACTGGGTTTAGGATTCCGGAGGAGAAGGATTTTGTGGACCATGTAAATACTATTGTTGCATCGTTGTTTGTGGTTGTTTATTTTTGTAGCTTTTTTTTTTCCTCTTTGTTTGGAGGGTTTAGATGTTGTAGGCTGACTGCTCAACGGTGACAATGTAGCTTAATGATGCGAAATTATGCATCAATCATCATTTCAGCAACTTTTCACTATCAACTGGGAGCTTGCTTCTGTTCTTCTGTGTTTACGTTGAATGTACATACTATGTAAACATAATTTGTTTATATTTTGGATTTCGGTACCATATTTTGTTGGAGTACAAAGATCAATTTATCTTTGCTTGCTCCTAAATGCAGTGGCTAGATCACCGCAGTCGTTCTTATTGCTCTCATCTTTTGTCCATACCATCAACTAGTCATTTGCGATGCTGCAGCTACTTGTGCTGCTCTTTTTGAGTCCAGATTCGGTGTCCGTGCTTCTAATTGTTGTAAAGAGAAGGAAATGATTGAGACTTTGAGACGAGCCAAATCCTAGTGGTTGTGAATGCCAAATACGCTTGGCGGCTGCGGCGAAGGTTACCATCCGTGGGTTTTATAACAGCAAATCTTAGTCAGTATTTGGACATTGCTGAAAATTATGTTAGCAAAAAAAAAAAAAAGAATAAATTAGAATACAATTAAAAAATTGAATACGCAAAAATAATATTAATTTAAAATAATAAAAGTATTATTTTAAGAATAATTTTAATTCTTCGACAAATTGTAACAGTATAGTATATTATAATGATTATTCTCTTAATATACGAAACATCTTTTCCATAGATTTTTTCACCAAATAATAAAAAATGTTAGACAGTTACTGAAAATTATGTTTATAAAGATAAAAATATATATTACGGTAGGTTGAAAAATAAAAAATATATAAAAAATATTAATCAGACGTACGTAAAAGTACTGTTTAGTCCAAGCATCTTGAGCCAATTGGATATAACGAGACGTCATTTAGATTTTTATTTTTACAAAATATAAAATGAATATGCAAAATGATATTTTCACTTTTAATACGTGATAAAAACTTTTCAAAGTACATTTTATTTTCGACGTTTTCACGTGAGATTGACCTATGAAAAACATCTTAAATAAGGACGCAAATGTAGCTGTAATTTGTACACGTCTCAAAGATACCTGAGGGGGAGTCATGGAACGCCGGCGGCAGATTTGTGACATGGGCGTGAATATACCCTAGCTCTGTTTTGTCACTACAATGACGATGATTTCCACTGGATTCTGATCTCAGTACATGTTGCTAAATGTGCTGATATCTCAGTATCACTAGGCTACTTAAAACTCATTCAACAATTGAAAATTGAACAGTGTGCCGGTAAGCCAATAATTCCCGAAAACCGTGTGCAGGGCCAACGACTCTAAGACCGAAGCACCTCACATTTTGCAATAGATCACAAAGACCATTCTTCCCTTATCCAGCCGATGCAGCTTATAAATAGAAGCATAACGTAAGACTATTGTCAAGAATGTCTACACAGTAATCTTCAAGATCTATCGTGTTGATCAGGGAGTGCAAATAATCGCTTCCTTCTTCCATCATTTTCATAAAAACTTTGTGAATTATACTAAAAGCAAAGAAAAAGCTTTTCTTGTTTAACAAGTAACACTATTTTTATTAAAACGAATAACTTTTTATTAGTAATTTATTAAATAATTTTATTGATAAAAATTATTTATTAAAAAAAAACTATTTTGAATTTCGTGATGTTTCTCAAGAAGCTAGAGAGGAATTTCACGGTCAAAGGCACTCGCTCTGGCACCCTCGAAGACAGACGTCGTTCCAATGGGGTGCTTGGTGCTGCTGATTAACACAGACAGCATCAATCTCTGAACCACCGCAAACTGTCGCATAAGTGTCTGCAACCAGGTCTTTGGCTAATGCATCCACCTTCTTCAGCATCTTCTTCGAAGTGCATACCCTCCCACAAACCGAAATTTGGTCGGAGCAATTTGCGCGTCCTGGGCCACTCTGCTCTTCTGTTCTCCTTTTCTTCATCCTCTGAGCTTGTGCCGCAAGTACAGCAGGTGTAGCTGCACCTAATAGTGGCCACCACGGTCCACCATATCTGCCAAACACAAAACTTGTTCATCACCATTAGGCTTTCTTTCTTTTACCAAGGAACTGGGCTTTTATTACCAAACATGGACGTCAACCTACTTTCAGTTATGGCTGTTCAACCTTAAACAAAATAAGCTACTTATGTTGTTGTAATTTAAAATCAAGCAGCCGAAAACAACAGTGCAATACTAACACGAAATTCAAACCCCAGGACTTTTGACTCAAAATTATAAATGGAGAAATCGAACGTATAAAGAAGACAAACGTGCCAAAAAGATAGCCTTTTCTCTGTGACCTTTCTCTTTTGCGTACCGTTTGGTTGGAGAGAAAATTAAAGGGTGATGCGAATCCGAGAATTGGGTTTAGGGTTTTTCAGAACTGAGCTTTCCTTCAATTTCAGGTTCCGGCCACAACGTTCTCTATAATTTAATTTCTGAGAGGGAATTTTTTTTCCCGGCGGTTTCAAGGGGGCGGGGCCGGCACACTGGGACGGTAGGAAGAATTTATATTTTTAGTTACTTATAATTTTTTTTTTCTTCATCGGTTGATTACGAGTGAAAAAAAATTGACCTATGCCATGAAATTCATTTGGGACCAGATGCGCAGTGAGTTGTCACCTGGGATTGTTGGATATATTTTTCCAACGGTAATTTTTACGAGCGTTTATTAAAGACGCAGGTGATAGTCAACATTTTCTTTAAAATCAATATTTTTATAATTGAATCATAAATTACGAAAAAATATATTTTAAATCTTAATTTTAGATTTAAAATTCAAATTTTTGGTCTTTACAAACTATATATATACTTATATGTAGGTAGGTAGGTATGTATGTATTTGTTTTTTTTATAGTCGAAATAAAATGAGTAAAATAAGGTGAATGAAAATGAAATGCAAAGTATTTCTTAAAATTACATTTTAATTTTATTTTGGGTACGTTGTCAGAAGATTTAACATTCATAGAAAAAAGTAATTAAAAAGGAATTATCGACAAATTTTAATGATTAGAGTTTAGATACATTTATTTGAAGGGCCGAAGTCTCTCCATTTATTAATTTCAGCCTTTGATGACCACAGAAGCCCTTCAGCCAGATAGTTGTTCATGTCGGCCCGTGCCCAAGCAACGATGTTTCTGGTAGCTGGCCCATGTGACACGCCTGATGGTCCGCGCCGCTGATGATCGCGACCAAACGCTACTAGCTTCCTGTTGGGTCGTTCCAGTTTCCACTTTACAGATTCCCACAAATTGTCTCTGGATCACACCAAAGCGATTCTTATCCCTATCTCATTCTCTGTCTCTCTAATTCTCTCTCTCTCAAGACCAATTTCATTTTCCGAACAGGTGAGTGCCTATGGAGCTCGCGCTTTCAAGTGATGGAAAGTAGCATTTAGATGCATAATAATGCTTTCTGTAGATGCCCGAAAAGCGATTCAAACGCTCGAACCATTCCTTGTTACTACATCACTGTAAAGCACTTCTTTTACTTTAAATGATCACAATAAACGTTTTTGTTGGTTTCTTCGGTGGACCCAAAAAAAGACCTGGTCATTTAATTTTTACAATTTTTTTCTCTAAAAAATAATTCTTGGTTGTTAAATGCACCTTTTTTTGGGGGGGGGGGGGGGGGGGGGTGGTTACAATGTTAAACGCTTTGTGAGTTTATGATCCTTTTGGATAAAAGTTATGGACTTTGTAAATAGGTTGGTTTTGCCTGTAGTCTTTGGCTTGTTTCTTAACGGATCAAATCTTAATCCTTGACTTCGCAACATATGAAGCATTTCCACTTAGATATTTACTTGTTTCTTACTTAATGCTGATCGGTCATGCTGGACGATTGGTCTAAATAACGAAGAATGATTTCTTGTTTTCATGATCGTTGGAAAGAATGCTGCTGTTGGTTTGTTTTGGTTGTTTTATAATTTGCTTTATGATTCTTTATACATTTTTTCTTTTCAAGCTAGATTATCGACAGCACTATCAGCTATGAAAGGAAAATGGTATGCAAACAGTAATAATCATGATAGTGGGCAAGGCTTGCAAATAGATTCCAATCATGTGGAATCAGAGGCCAGAACTGGGGACTTACTGTGGGTCAAGCTTGGTGGTGGCTCATGGTGGCCTGCACTGGTATGCTACATTGAGTGTTTCTCGATCTTTTCCAGGAAAGAAACTTTTAGGTGGCTCACTAATTTCCTAGTGAGATTTATTTGTGTTATTTATTTGGTAGGTTGTGGACGAGGATACCGTGAGTGGAAGCAGTAAACCTGGTAATAAATCAATGGGGGATGTTCTTGTTAGGCTATACGGAAGCTATGAATTGTCAGTGATTTTTTCCGACGTTTAAAGACATTATCAGTTCTTACTGCTTAAACTTATAAAGATTGACCGTTGTCCTGTATTTATTTCACAGCTTGTACGTGGATCCTATTGAACATCATTCTCAGTTCGAGATTGTACGTATTCATATGTAGTGCTCTTCTTTGCATGCAGCCTTTTGTAAATGTTGGAATGAACATATTATTGTTTCAATGGCTTGTCTTACATTCTGTATCTTTGAATCCTCAGATACTCAAGGAGAACAATGGTAGCTATCGTGAAATATTTGCAAAAGCTTTGGAGCAGGTAACCTTTGTTCCATTTATTTGGGGGCATTGAGCTTCTTGCAGCAATTCAGTTTAATGTAGTTCTGAGGAACAATGCTCCTTCAAACAAAAAAATTGCATAATGAAATCTTAAACAAACATAATGGTTCTGCTGTTGAAGTGAGCAAATGATGTATCATGGATAAATGTGGTTGTCTGATCATTGAGCATGGCTGTAGGACTTCTCTCGCTCAAAGTCTGGTCGATCAAGTGGGCCACAATCTAAATCTAAAGGTTAGCCACTGCTACTTCTTTTAGAAGGCCATGTCTTCTTTCTGTTGTCATTGTTGCTTTGCACTACAAATTACTTGTTCGAACTTCTGCATGCATGGGGTCACATTCTTTATGTGTCAATTCTGTTGACAATGTTCAGAGATGCATCAATTATATGCCCAAGGATTTTCCGCATATGGCATAGAGTAGCTTTTAGAGAAGATTAATGTGTATGTTATTATTCATCCACTCTAATGTCACCAATGTGCATGCTACTGAGTACTGACAAATGTTCTATCAGATTAGAAAATTCACATAAAAGAATATGTGCTACTCTTTATTCCTATATAAATTTAGTGCTATTGAACTTTTTAAATACTGATTATATTCAGGAGTGTCAAATGGACGAGGCAATGCTTCTTACAGCAAGAAGTCCAATCAAAGCCATAAAAGGCTCAAACTCAATAGTCCAAGCTGTGAGGAAGTAGTGGAGGTGAAAAATTGCAGACCAAATGGCTTCCAGAGAATACCGAAGCTGAATAGCCCGCCCTGCCACAGGAGATGCAAAATGCAAATCTCCTACAAAAAATGAGGTAATAAATGTAATGCTTGGTACCCTAACTTCTGTGAGTACATTAAAAACTCTTTCCCTATTTCAAAGAAACATTTGTATATAGGAGAAACCCCTGGCATTGCCAATTCACCTACGAAATCTGTTTCCACAGAGCAATGGTTTATATGGAAGATCTGGAGAACTGAGCGTGCGCAGAATGAAAGTCATGCAAGCTCTTGGCCTAACTGCCCCTTCTGGGTCACCATTCAAAAAAAATGAGCACATTTGTCTAAGTCTCTGATGGTTTTGGATACAACTTGCAAGAAAATCTTCTTCTCAACTTGCAGGAAAATGAGTGCATTTGTCTAGTAGTCCATTTATGGTGTGGGCTTTAGTTCTCTTAATTGCCCTAGAGTTACTGGTGCTCTGGTGCCTATTATGGGTCAATATTTGGGCAAAATTATTAGGGGTTCAAATGCTTGCAAGGTTCATGCAATTAAAGTTGAGGTGAGCTTCCCATCTCCCTGGCAGCTCCTTTAATCTCATTGTAATGCATAGGCTATGAATCGGTTGTATGATGACAATCTCAAATTCTCAATATCTTTATGAAATTTGCTGGATCACTCCTTAGCCTTGCGATCTGTCTAACATCAAAAGCAAAGAAAAGCCGAAATCCTAACACGAGGGGATGTAGCTCTTCATTTGAACTCAATTCAGTTGGTAATTCAAGTCATTTTCCATGATTCTGCCCCTGTAGGTTATGTTCCCTTTTTTATCCCCCCCGTTCTTTCCCTTTTTCTGATCTACGAGAGCTTTCTTTCTGAAGGAGCCACACTGAATAGATTTTGTGATTACAGTGAATTTTCCAATTGTTAAATGGTTAGTGGTCTGACGATGGAAGATTTTACAGATAAGCTTGGATGCATGTTATTAAGACGGACCATATAGGTGGATTGTCCGCTTAATTCATGAAGTGATTCACAAGGAATTTTCATTTTTAATACTTAAGAAGTTGAACTTTAATTAGTGAAGTCTTTTTCTTTGCAAGTTTCCTTCGCCCCCTGCTGTTTGCTGGTGGAACCTCTAGCAGCTGAAGTATGCATCGATAAGATAATAACATTTAGGTGCTTTAAGTGGTAATTTCATTTAATAATTTACCATCACAACTAAATGATAGAAATCAAAGGTATATAATTAATAATCAAGATAATGTTATTTCATTGGCATCTGTCTTACTTCGAGACATACAACGAAACTCCCATCAAATAGGCTTGATATATCTGAGATAATTTCTTTTAAAATGCATTATGACAAAGTGAAAATTCACCTTGGTTTTAACAAGGGCAATTAATAGTTGAAGTGGAGACTAGTGTAGTTTAACAGGACGAGTTCTGCCTGTACTGAGGTATGAACCCTGCCCGATGCCCTAAGAAAGAGATGGGTTAATATCGTACGATTTCAACTTATTAATAACTGAAGTAACAAAAACTTGGGTTTACTAGTTCTAAAACGCACATAATTTCACTGTGCGTCGGCGGGGCCGCGGGCGCAGCTTTTTTAGTCTGAGAACATTAAATAAACCACACGAAATCCGTACCTATTGTTACTATTGTATTGCCTTGGCTTTTTTAAGGACACTCCGCTTTGCTGGTTTCTCAAAGCATAATTTTTCTTCTTTTCTAGGCCCTTTTTGTCCTCCGCTATATGTAATAGAGAAAGATGATGCGGTGCAGTTCAGACTTGGAGTGGTCCCCCGACCGACCCTCGCCTTGGCTTTTGCATTGGTAGTAAAGACCGGCATCAGACCCTCCCGCTCTCACGGGCTTTCTTGCGGACATAGCGTCGTGTTGTATACTTAATTTTTGGACCAAAACAGTTCTTGTGATTTGTGTCATTATTTTCCTATTGTTACGATAGTCCAATTCAAAGATTAGGACAATAGAGAAGGAATTATATGGCATTTAACTTAGCCTGAAGAATAGAAGATTTTCAATATGGGCTTTAGTAGTAGACAATTGGAGAGAGTATTAAATTATTTACATTCAGACATTAATTTAATACTCTGCTCACTCTCTGGATCTGTTTGAAGTAAGACACTCAATTGCTACTCACTGTTGGTTCTACCCCTTTTATTTGAGTTGTGGGATATACCCCTGGCCGGATTGACAAAAGCAGCAGAATTTTGGATTACCTTCCGACGTGTTTCTGAACACTTCCCAATCTCAACTCTGTCAGTTTCATGAGATGATTCGTATAATCTTTAAGGATCATCTTATATCATCAAAATTGATCAAAACAAAGAAAAAAAAAACCCTCAATTTTAACTTCTGTAGTTTCTACCATGAAGGCACCTTTTCTGGACCCGGCAAACAGACGGGCGGTCTATGATAAATGATAAGATATGTCCTAATTATAATGGGGTTAAATAAAAGTTCATCAAGTACCAGCCCGGGCAAGCAGAGAACAGGATGGTGCGCTGTGGAGACAGAGTCCATTTTGAGGCTAGAAACATGCTAATTGCAACGAGGAAGTGTCACCTCAATGGTCTAAGTTACAGGAATTCCCTTTACCTGCAGTTCTCAGAATCCTGCCATAAGATGTTGATCTCACCTTTCCTGCGGTTACAGGCTATTCGAGGGGGTCCACCGAACATACTCACATGCATCTCTGCCCGCGTATATACATACAATACATTGTAAGGCTATCGAAGGCATTTGTCTTTGTCTTTAGCGTAATTGACATTTTTCATTGTAAGACATGAGTATTGTTTCCTCTCATGCAAACCAACATAGAATATGTTTAGATTGTTTTTCCTTAATGCATCATAACGATGTGTATTTGGGCCTGAATCCAAAGTTGTAAATATCTATCTGCTCTTGCCACGACCATAGTTTTGAGACAGAATATCTGTATATGATAACATAGAATATGCTTATATTGTTTTTCAAGGGCCTGGATAAAGCCATCTGTGTTTTCTTGTTCCTATAAAGACTAGCAAGCCATCTCTGTTATCAAGGGGGAAAAAATTTTGGGACAGGCGATACGGACGAAGGAAGGATATGCGAGAGGAAAAAGGTTATTAAGAAAGCTGTACAGAGAGAGATACAGAGACCTCAGGGCGTGAAAGTGAAACGAAATCGCAAATGGGCAAAAGACCTTGTCGGATCAAGATAGCCGCTGTCGCTTTTGATTCCCTAATGTTTTCAAAAACAAAAAGCTGTGCTTGTTTTTTGGTCATTTGTTTGGTAAGTAGCGTGCCATGCCTTGAAAATGATAGTCCCGTGGCACGTTTCGCTTTCTCCCGCACGAGAACCTGATAATGGAATTACCACTCACGCCACTCCAGCCATGGAATTCAAATCCAGTGAGTGCTGTTATGACGAGCGAGCAAAAATGCAAGACCGTGCGCCCATTTGCTCACACTTATTGTGGTTGACAATATGCACAATAATTCTTCTAAAACATAATTTGCCTCATTTAGATTTTGGCGGAGTAATGCCTTCCTGGTCATCACGTTTTGCCAAGTTGAAGCATGAATCGTGCAGCAAGACTCAAGGGATTCAATTAGATCTGTACAACTCGATACGCCAATTAATTCTAAACCACCCAGAAAAATAATTGTGTATATATATATATATATATATATATATATATATAGAGTCTTACATGGTTAAGATTACTTGAAAACAACTCGAATCTATACAAACAAAAAACTTTTAGCCGAGTCGACTTGATAAATAAAATTTGAGTTATGAATATTACCCACAAAGGCATAACTTTTGAGCTTTTTTTCTTAAATAAAATAAAATAATACGAGTGATATAAATTTAATTATATGGAACTCAAGATCTTTAATTCTATTAAATCAATAGCAATTTTTATCATTTCAATTGCTAAGTTTATTGCTTTTTCTAAATGTCTACTTATTTACTACAAGAAAGATTTGAGGCGTTTGGCAGATGTTTGCACCAAACTACGTAATTAATCCCAACTTCACGTAAGACATCGCTGAGAGACTACACTAATACGGTATGCAGCGGCTGTGAGATTGCCTGTTTAAGCCATGCTCTTAGCGGTTAGAAAAAAGTGCGGATCTAGACATTCCTAGTCCAAACTCAAGTCCCACCAACAACTGCCCACTTTGTGATTAGGATATGTTGTAGTTTTCTTCCCTCCCCCTCCTCTCCAGTTCACACCACCGTCTCTCTTTTTCTTCTACAACTACTTTTCCATTCTGCTCTCTCTCTCTCTCTCTCTCTCTCTCTCTCTCTGTACTTCGTTTCTTCCAAAAAGGTCTTGCGTTTTCCCATAGGAAACTTTATTTTCACCGAATAAATTAACAACAATTATAGTCTAATGTCAAATTCAGTTATTTTCTTTCTCCATTCTCAAAGCTTTCTGGACTAGCTATCCTCCCCCTCTTCCTTTTCTTTTCTTTTTCTCTCTTTTTCTCTTTTTTCTGTCCCTCCCATCACGCTTTTGCTTCCTTAGTCTTTCTCTATTTGTCTCCCTATAGTTACTGGGTCTGGGATTGTAAGGTCAATAGCAATATTAAGGAGATGCAGAGGCTCCCTTCGGAAGTCTGCTACCATGGGACTGAAAGTGAAAGCCGTCCCAAGGAGAAAGGACTTTTTCAGGAACCAAGCATGGTCAAAGTAATGGACGGTGGAGAATCCATAATCAGCTCGGCGTCGGAAGGGGAGAAGAAACCTGTAGTGGAGGCATCAAAGAGCCACAGAGAAGCTGAGAGGCGGCGCAGGCAGCGCATCAATGCTCACCTCTCCACCCTCCGCTCTCTCCTGCCCAACACCACTAAGGTTGAGACTACTTCTTGGCTTTATTTGATACTTGAAACGTTAATTTTGTCGGGCCCGATGGTCATTTTGGTATTTTAACGATGT
The DNA here is from genome assembly GCA_037897445.1 of Ceriops zippeliana. Lineage (NCBI taxonomy): Eukaryota > Viridiplantae > Streptophyta > Magnoliopsida > Malpighiales > Rhizophoraceae > Ceriops > Ceriops zippeliana. Next base: position 475,622 of record JBAPLH010001437.1, on the reverse strand, counting down.
ATTTTAATGAAACAGAAAGACAAGGCCTCGTTGCTAGCCGACGTGGTTCATGCCCTGAAGGAGCTGAGAAAGGAAGCCGCTGACATGGGGCGCCTGGATGGTGACGGCAGCGTGTCAGAGCCCCAGCAACGGTGGCCGTTCCCAGGGGAGTCCGACGAGGCGAGTCTGAGTTATTGTCACGGTGAAGCCAACACGATCAAAGTGAGTATTTGTTGCGAGGATAGACCGAGTTTGAACCGGGATTTGACGCAAGCGATTCGTTCGGTTCGGGCCAGGATGATACGGGCCGAGATGATGACCGTTGGTGGGCGGACCAAGAGCATTTTGGCGATACAACGGGCCAATGGCAGTGCAGGAGATGAGGATCTGAGGGTCCTGAAAAGGGCTTTGAACGCTGTCGTGGAGAACCGGGTCTCGAGTTTTGGTTTGGGCCAGGAGGCCCATTGCAACAAGCGGGCTCGGTTCTATGGCTTTGTTTGTGATGGAGACGATGGATTTCCCGATTGAAAGCGAGCGGATGGTTGGGCTCCGCAGGCTGACAGTCACAGTGATATACTGAGGGACCGAGCAGGAAAAACGAAACAAAGAGAAAGTAAAACTGTGGGATTGTGGAGCACTTATATTAACGAAAGAACCTTAAAAATTACTTGCTTGTATCTTACTCCATTTGCAAGTTCATTTATCCATGTCGTTCTCTATAATTTTTTTTGAGTTGAATTAAATTTTTGATCGGTAACAATGAGAATGGTTTTAACGTCGTGAAGAGCTCAGAGCGTATGCCTGCCAGGTTTAAATGATAATGATGCCTGTGGCTTGTTTTTGACGATTAGCGTTTGTAGAGTTACAAACTAACAATTAAAATTTGATAATGACGTGGTCTATCCAGGCTCGCACGGGGCCCTACGGAAATTCATGTGAACGCAATCGATGCGTTCTAAGCCTATCGAATTGATATCTCTCTAGTCTCTAGCCCATTACGTAATTTTCCGGAGCGGATCATCTCCGACAATTCTCCAAGCAAAAAGCAGAAGGGAGAGAGAGTCGTGTTGTGGTTCCATCGACACTTGGAGAACCATACACTAGTGAGCTGTGCCTCGCCAAAAGGCCAAGGCAGGAAGACTGATGGCCTGGCAAGTCCGAATCCGTGAGTCCAGCAGAGAGCTACCCTCAAAGAATCCGTTCTCTTTCTCGTTCCTCTTCTTGCGCGAATTATAAGGATTGACTAGGCTTCATCTTTCTAATCTTTTTTCATTGACGTTGCAGGCCCGAAGGTTCGTTCAATATTCACAACAATACCTGCAGTTAGAGATCTTGTGGGCTCTCGATGTCTATTTCGGTGCTCCCCCTCGTTTTGCGTTTCCACTTCCTTGGCGGTATCTCCAATAACTTCGCTTAGTTTGAACGGAGTCGGTCATTTCTTTTCTGATTTTTGACAGGGAGAATCAGGAATTCAAATTGGTTGCTTCAACAAGCTCTCTGGGACCTGTTGGAGCACCTAAGAGCTTCAAAGGGCCGAACTTGCCTATAACTCAAAGTGGGATGGGCTCATTCGATGAGATGAAACAGAGGTTTCTTCATTTCAAACAGTATAAATATTTGTAAGTAACATTTTTCATGCATATGAGTGCTTTTGTTGCTTTGAAAAAATTTGATTGGTTCTCTTTCTAAGTGGCTTCTCTTTTGAACAGGAAAGAAGCAGGACATTTTCAGACACTTGCCGAAATGCAATCACCGAAGGTGACAACCGACGGTTGTTTTTAGTATAGAAAATTATTTATCACTAACTGTAGTTATGTGTTCTTCATGATTCGATTCAAATTATACGTGTACTTCCTTTCGAACTGACAAATTGAACAGTTTATGGTGGTTGCTTGTGTAGACTCTAGAGTATGCCCCTCTAATATTCTTGGATTTCAACCTGGAGAAGCCTTCATGGTTCGAAATGTTGCAAACCTTGTCCCTGTGCTCGAGGTACCGACACTTGTCCTCAACTTCAATGGCGCCTAGCAAAAATATATTTGTTAATTTTACCATTTTGGCAGAATGGACCAACAGAGACAAATGCTGCCCTTGAGTTTGCTGTAAATACTCTTGAAGTAAGTCATTTTTAGACCATATTTCTCAAAGTATTTGCGTTTTTTAAGATGAGAAATTTTGTGTTTCTTGGGTCCCATCTAACTAGATAAGGAGCTCAAATATTGCACTTTTGTGGCTTAGTACCGGTAATTTTTCACTGATTTCATCTTAGAAATTGAGGGAGCACTGTGCAAGCCACTTGGTTTATTGTTATATAATCACCATTTACTCTGTATTACCGTTGTGTCTTCCTATGCAAAACTAGTTGTTGCTACTTTGTAGGTTGAAAATATATTTGTCATCGGCCATAGTAGCTGCAGGAATCCGAGCTCTCATGAGCATGCAAGATGGCAAGAGCTTGAGGTTTTGATTGCAGCCCATTGGCTATCTCTTCCTGTTTGCAAATTGCCAATTATTGATTATCCTTTTTGTGGATTTTCTCAAAGACGGTAGGGTTATTGCTTACTCATTGCTGTTCATTCTGTGCCATTGTAGCCTTGTTGAGAAGTGGGTTGCCAATGCGGAACTTGCAAAGATAAGAACAAAAGCTGATGCTACTCACCTAAACTTTGACCAACAATGTGGACATTGCGAGAAGGTGAGCTCTTTGATACAAGCTATGCCTTTGAGAGTTAGATGTGCACATGGAGACACTCATTGGTTGGTGTTTCCAACGTCACAGAGAGTTTTTATGTAATAGGATTTGATTGAATGAGCTTAAACTAAGCAAACCAGAGTATCTGAAATAACCGTGCTTGTGGAGATTGCTTTAAGAACACATTTTGCCGGTTAGTTTAAGGGATAGTGTTTATTGAGAAGGACAATATAGACCCAATATAAGCAAGAAACATGTACATTCTGATAGTATTCTTTTCAGGTCATCAAGGTTTTAAGAAGGGTTAGAAAACACTAGAATCAGTAGGTGCATATTTTGAATTGGCTGTAATTAAACAAAGTCCTTAATCATTTTGTTGCAGGAGTCAATCAACAATTCATTGCTAAACCTGCTAACTTATCCGTGGATTGAAGATAGAGCGAGGAAAGGCTTGTTGTCTATTCATGGGGGATACTATGATTTTTTGAATTGTACATTTGAGAAGTGGACCCTTGACTTTGGGGGAAGCAGGTTTGGCCAAAGCGGCAGACTCTCAGTCAAAGACAAAACGTTCTGGTGCTGAAGTATTTTTTGCCTCCAATCATCCCAAAACCTGCAGAACAATCCCAAAGCTTATGTAATTGTTAGCCTATACGTATGCATAGACCATTAGCAGCAACAAGGGCAACCGTGTGTTATGGATTAAGCAGTAAAAACAATTTAGCAGGTGGGAAAGATTCTGTCACGGTGAAGTTGTTGACAAATTTTCTGAGCATCAAGTTTTAGAACAATACCAATGGAAGCAAAAGTTGATAAACCCATACCTATACTTAATCCTAAAATGTAAGATCTGATACTATACTAATTGAAATGGACATAAAGAGCCTCTCCCTAGCTTTTTTTTTTTATTTTTATTTATAAATACAAATAATTTAGAAAGCAAAAGGAGTACCAACGGTTTTGGGCCACCAAAAAAAAAAAAAAAAAAAAGGCGTCTGCTATTTACCATAAAAACTAAATTTATTGAAGAAGCACACTTCATGCACATACACCGAATCAATTATTTTTAAAATTATACATTTATTATTATTATTATTATTATTATTATATCACAAATCAGCTACAGCGCCGAGGTCTGAACATGAATTTTTTGAGGGGCAAAGGTGAAAACAAAAGCAAATAAACACTGCGCAGAGAGTAGGAAGTTCCTGTTTCCTAACCCTGCAATCATACAAACTTGAAGAGAAATAAATCCAAACCCAAACTCAACGGAAAAAAAAAAAGAAAAAAGAAGAAATAAAAACCGGATCCGATCTGAGTCTTGAGTAATAAATCATGATCTCTCAATTCTTCGTTCTCTCGCAGCGAGGCGACAGTATTGTCTTTCGTGACTGTGAGTACTCTCGTTCTCTCTGTATTTACGCAATCCCTTCCTAAACATATATCAGGTTTTTTTTTTTGAATTTTTTTTAATTGGAGTGATTCACTTGTTTTCTTGATCAATCGCAGATCGAGGCGAAGTACAGAAAGGAAGTGCGGAAATATTTTTCCGTAAAGTGAAGTTTTGGAATGAAGATGGACAAGAAGAGGCGCCTCCTGTCTTTGTAGGTATTATCTTTCTAAGTATAATTGCTGGCGGCGTCCACGCCATTTTCATGTTCGCAATCTTCTTCAATGCTTATGCGAAAATTTCCGATTTCGCTCGCTCGCTCTGGATGTGTTTAATTTCTTTTGGTTCGCTATTTTTATACTTTCCGTTCCATTACTAAAATTCTTTAGATTTGAGGTTCTTTTTTTTTTTTCCTTGGTGGTAAATTTAATGTGCTGAATGTGTTTGCTTTCTATTGCTTCTCTTCTTTCTGGACTGGATAGAATTTGGATGGTGTAAACTACTTTCACGTGAAGGTTGTTGGGCTGCTATTTGTTGCAACCACAAGAGTCAATGTGTCGCCTTCTTTGGTCCTGGAATTCCTACAGAGGATTGCTCGTGTTATCAAAGATTATCTCGGGATTCTCAGTGAAGATTCATTGCGGAAAAATTTTGTGCTTGTTTATGAGTTGCTTGATGAAGTCATTGTAAGCTTCTAAACTGCTCTCTATTTCTTATGGTTGTATGTATATGTTGCTTTTTAATCATTTGTTTTAATAGCAATTCGATTCTAGTCAAATGTTTATATCCTTGTTTATTATTCATTTAATTTGTTTTACTTGCATACCCTTTCTGTTAATAAAAACCTGGAAATCATTTGTTTTAATATGCGTAGGTGTCTGGAATTTTCTTTTTCCGGAGGAGCATTTTTCCCCTAGCCACACCATACGTTATTTTGTTGCAACACTTCTTCTTCACTTATTATGCAATTTGATTCCATAATTGCAAATGATGCGTCTGCTTCATGGTTCACCTGATATTTATTAGTGAAATATATGTTTTTTATAACTACCATTATATGTTTTATCAGTTGCTCTGTTTGGAAGCTTTACATGTAACACGTAAGCTTCTTTTGGCAGGATTTTGGTTATGCACAAACGACGTCTACCGAAGTGTTGAAATCCTTTGTATTTAACGAGCCAATTGTTGTTGATGCTGCACGTTTGCAACCTTTGAACCCTGCTGCCATTTTTATGGTATTTTGTTGTCCATTCATTTGCACTCAGATATTCAGGTGGCATCTAATTTTTATGTTGCTGACTTCCTGAAACTGATCAAGTGCAGCAAGGAACCAAAAGAATGCCAGGTACAGCTGTCACTAAATCTGTTGTTGCAAATGAACCTGGAGGTAGGAGGAGGGAGGAAATATTCGTGGACATAATCGAGAAAATCAGTGTCACTTTCAGCTCTAGTGTAAGTTCTCTTCTATTGTGTGACTTAAAATATCTAGAAATGTTCTTGTTATTCCATTGTATGTGGTGCTGCCCATGAAAGTTAAACTAGATAACTAAACTGGTAGTTAAGGATGTTTTCTGCAGTTTGAGAGTTTCAGCATATAAGAACATCATTACTTGTTACTTTTCATGGCAAAACGTATGGTTCAAAAGTATAGTTCCTTCTCTATTTGTGGTTCTTTTTAATCTTTTGATTAGCCACATAATACTTTGGTTTTTCAATATTGGCAATGACATCTCTTTTGCACAACATTAGAGTCTGGTTGAGCTACTCTTTTATTATATATAGACAGTTGTGTCTTCAATTGAGAATAACGATACACAAAATGTATGTAGCATGTAGCATGAGCTTTCAAGGTCATCTTTGGGATGCAAAACTTTGATGAATGTCTATTCTAAAGTTTTCTATGAATCTAATGATGTTTATTTCTTTAAACAGGGATATATATTGACTTCGGAAATTGATGGCACCATTCAAATGAAGAGCTATCTCACAGGAAACCCAGAAATTCGATTGGCCCTTAATGACGACCTTAACATAGGAAGAGGTGGCGGGAGATCAATCTATGGTATCCTTCAAAGATTAGCAGTGACTTGTTTTCATCCTTACATGATTTGAACTAAATTTCACATTCTGTAGCTGTCTGTCTTTCTTAATTGTGTTCCTGTACAAGTATGATTAGTAAAGATCAGGGCTTTAGTCTTCCGAAGCCATTTTGATGCATAGATAGCATGAAATTTCATACATAAATTGTGATTTGATGAAACAGATTATAGGAGTTCGTCTGGCTCAGGAGTTGTGATACTTGATGATTGTAATTTTCATGAATCTGTACGTCTAGATAATTTTGAAGTGGACAGAACTTTGACTTTGGTAAGTGAAACAATGTAATTTGAGCTGGAAAGTTGCACCCTGGCTGTTGCTTGGAAGCAAACTTTATTTTGTTAATGATTTTCAGGTACCACCAGATGGTGAATTTCCAGTCATGAACTACCGCATGACCCAAGAATTCAAACCTCCTTTCCGCATAAACACTTTGATTGAAGAGGCAGGAACTCTTAAGGTGATTACTTTACCATTCTTCCTTGTTGAATTCAGTGTAATTGAAATTGTCATTTTGACTGCATATTACTTTATTGAAATATGCCTTCCAAATATATGGAAAAAAAAAAATCACATTTAGTGTACCATGGTCATTGTTGTATCTATATAAGAATAATTTGTGCATGCATTTCTATTTTGCATGGTTGAAAATGTCATTTTCTGGATCTAACGTATGTATTCAGATTATCAATTATATATCCTTGAAACTATGATGCTGACTTCTGTTCCTCATATTGTGTGTAGGCTGAAGTAATTCTCAAAATATCTGCTGAGTTTTCCTTAAGCATCAGTGCAAACACAATTGCCATAGAGATGCCACTACCAAAATATACTACAAGGTATGAGTAGTATGTCTAATCATATAGACTCAGCATGCCAAAGCCCCTTTTCATTTCTCTAAATTATTGACAGAATAATACGTTTCAGCAAATTTATATTTTGTGATTTTGATGGTATATCTAAGATGTTGTTTAATTGAGTCTATTTGTCATATTTTTAGTTCTTCTGTCCAGTGAGCTTAAAGGGATAGCCTCATCTCGTTGGCTCCTATTCATTATTTTACTAGCTACATGGGTTGCATTGCAGAAGAAAGGAAAGTCATTTGAAAGGAATATGAAAATGATTTATAGACTCTCATGTATTCTTAGCTCTCTTAAGAGCTCATAACAATCAAGGTGTTGGCCAATCTACATTACTGTACCAAAGAACTTTGAGAGTTTTGCTCTTTATATACATATATATATATGACTCCTAAGAGAAATGATACAGGCAATCATGCTGGTGGAACAGAATTTTTGCACTGTTAATTTGTGTGGCTTATTGTTTTCATCTGAGCAGGGCCACTTTTGAGTTGGAACCTGGAGCCATTGGGCAGACCACAGATTTTAAGGAAGTAAACAAGAGACTTGAATGGGGACTAAAGAAGGTGAGAATTTTTATGTACGAGTCATCATTTCTCTTTTGGGTGTCTCTTGCTGCTAATATGCTTATTATGTCATAATGAACTGGAAATTATCAATGCAATGTGCAACAGATTGTAGGTGGATCTGAACACACATTGCGTGCAAAGTTGACATTTTCACAGGAGTTACATGGTATTAATTAAAAGTTACATTTTAACAGAAGTTACATGGTATAAATTATCTTATTTTACCATATGATCATTTTCTAATATATGATATTTTCACATGGTATTTTATGTAACCCGCATTGGGCAAAACAGGGAATCTAACAAAAGAATGTGGACCAGTTAGTATGACGTTCACAATACCAATGTATAATGCCTCAAAGCTCCAGGTATGCACCCATTCACACTTCAATGTTTGGATAACTAATAAATTCATATCCCTAATGAAAACCTGAAGAGATGAAGCTTTTATTTAGTCTATTCAAAAGTCTAAGGCTCTGTACCCATCCCCCCCAAAAGCAGCGGAACCCCCCACCTAGCAATGCGTTGGGACCACCAGAAAAAAGAATTCGGGGTGGGCGAGGAGAAGTGAGGAATGAGGGTACAAAATTTTGAATGGGTTTGCCACGATATTGTATTGCAATGCCTACAATGGTTCCCCAACCATCCCCACACCACCCCCCCGCCCTTCAAAAAAAAAAAAAGCCCATGGTACAAGAAAAAACCCACCCTACCCCGATAGGAAATGAAAGAAAAGATAGGTAATTCTTACAAGATCTCAATATAATTTTTGACAGTGTTGTTAGATGAACTCTTCCTCATCAACTTGGTTTTCTCCTTCATGCAGGTAAAATACTTGCAGATAGCAAAGAAATCTAGTACATATAACCCATATCGCTGGGTGAGATATGTCACTCAGGCCAACTCCTATGTTGCTCGTTTGTGACGCTGTAGTCTCCACCTGATTTCGTTTCCTTTACCATGTTCATTTTGACCTTAAATTTGTTAGCACTCCTTACATACATAGTTGTACGCTTTATTAATCTTGACGGTGGTCAAGTTCATTGTTATTTGTTGAGAAAGAACCGTTTTGGGACATTAATAAGGCATGCAGTTCGAGATCTTAGTCCCACGCCACAACGTCGGTGAGCTTATTATCTGAAGGTAAGCATGTGAAAGCCATCCAACCCACCGTCGGCTGTCAAATGCGACTGTTTTTTGAGGAGTATTGAATTCACGGTAAATGCCATATGTCTTACTACGGTTTGACTATAAACATGTGACACTTGCAGCAACTTGCTTCACGGAGCTGTAGGTCTGTATTTGATATGCTTAACATGCCGCAATCTGTACAACAAGATAGAATTATTTCAGTTGACAACATGAAAGGATTCATCTTGTTCAAGGGAAAATGTTTCACGCATAGGAAAATTGCACAATAAGTCATATGCATACTAAATGCAAGTACTGAAATAGTCGTCTACCAAATACATCCAATGGACTTGTATGATATCCAATGAGCAGTTTATTCAAAGTGTTATATTGCTTGTTTTGGACGTTAGCGTGCACTGGAAACGCGTCTGAACGTTTGACTCTCTGTGCAACCGCTATGGACAGAGGCTGTTGCGGTGCCAATTGGCATGACGAGGTTCGGGTCTATGGAACTTGTCAGACTGTGATGGGCCCCACCTGCAGGGGGACCTTACTGTCACGGGGTCCACCATGAACTAAAGGTTTTTTTGTTGTTTTCCAATAGGGTTGGTCAACCGCTCCTGAGTGGTTGGCTCCAAGCGGATGAGACTAGGACCGTGCCAGGATAAGTTGCGCGGCAAAAGAAAAAATTTGGGTCCTCCTTGTTGGGCTCATTTTTGGTTTCAAATGTCTTCTTCGGTGATGCTCCATCAATACCGACAACTCCACTTCTATTATTGATGTGAATTTCCATTTGTTTCAACCATCGAAGACTTGAAACTTTGCATCCATCTCCACAAGACTGAACAAGGTTGCTGTGGTTCTACAGTCAAGAGATGCCCCAAGATAGCTGGTTGGCTCGTAATAGTTCTTAGGGTATAGTTGGGCACTTTCCACCAACTTTTATTAACTCGTTCCCACTGGTGGAACAAAGGTGAAAGCAATTCAAAAAGGAGGGACTTGCCTTGACCACCAATTCTCCACGGATCCTGTGCCAAGTCACTGGCTCTTGGTGCTGCCATCCCAGCAGTATTCCAGCAAAACAAATAAAATCGCCACGCCGAAAAGTTCAATCCTAGATCGTGCTTATACACCCGATAAAATGAAAGCCCAAGCCCAAATTTGATCATCCAATGAAGTATTACCCTTTTTCCTTGTATTTTATTGAACCGTGTAGGCGAAACTTTGCCCTCAAATTTTATACTTAATGAGGATTAGGACGCTCCTATATTCTATTAAAGTATTACTACAACTTAGTACACTGTGGAGTTTTGGCCGTAGAGGGGATAGCGAACTTTGAAGTCCAAATTGCTTCAAGGCTTCGTAGAGAAGCCCCATGTGTCTATTGTGTCTAGGAGCCCAACTTGTTCTTTTTTTGGACGTATGCTATAAATTTTTATCATCCCATTTACTGCTTTGAAGAGATTAAATTTCGAGGTTTTGATTTTTCACTGTTCAGATACTCTAAGGAGATATTTAAGTTCAAATACTTGAGTATTAAGATATCTTCTCCAAATCATTTGCATCCATTTTAGCCAAATGCCTTTTGGGACTATGACTAAAAATCCCTCAACATTAACTACAGAAAATCATATTATCAAATAAATTTTACTTTAATAGTGGACAAGCTTACAAACAGCCTCCATAATCTGAGAAGGAATTCAATTCTCTCTTCGGAGAAAAGCTTCAGAACACAACTGTTATCTTCAAAACTTTGAAAATTAAAGATCTAAAACAAATGGACCAGTCGTATATATGGGAACATCCAATCGAAAACCTTTACTAATTTAGGGATACATAAAGTAAGGACGCAGTGCTAAAATAATAATTGTGAAGCATGTCGATCCTAGTCCGAAAATGTGCTCTCGAGTACGAGGGATTCAGATCGTGCGTTTCTGAACTTTAATTTGAGCTTGCAATCAGTTGCCACTTGCCAGATTGGGATATACGCAACTTATGATAACTCACGAAAATCATTCAAAGTTCTGCTTATGTAGTTGGCGTGTTTTGACTGTCCCTGTTGACAAGTTTGGAAGCTGGACCACACGACTAGTTTTTATGTGATCTTCAACTGTCATCTTGTGAGCAATAATGTTACCCTGTTTTTTAAATGAATAGTTGACTGTTATTTTTGAAATCCAGCGTCAAGAAACATCCTCGAAATCAACTTTATATGTCTAGCATTTCATTTAGAATATAAGATTAAAATACAACCCCCCCCCCCCCGCCGGGAAGTAGAATAATGGAAACTAGCAAAAATGAACTAATTGATTGACTCGTCCTGGAAAAAAAATTTACATAATCACCCAATTTTGATTCCCATTTATCCACGGTTCATCGTTTTTTTCTTTTTTTCGTGGGGGGGGGGTGTAAAGGGAAACATGACGGTCGTTGAATTTGGAAAATGGTTCTTCACCTAGAGAGTGACAAATTTATATGCACTTAACGTTACTTCCATGTTGTTTTTTACTTTTTAAGGGTTGGTGGTGGTGGGGAAGGCGGATTGGTGACACCACGTCTAGGCTACTGTTGTTTAGTTTCTTACATTGTCTTTTCGGCCTTCTAGCTAAGGCATGCACCACCATGCCTTTGAGCTAATTCGAGCCGCTGCCTTGGACATCAAGTGGAAATAACACTATGTCTGATGACATAGATGTTTAGTAATGTTAAGTACTGTTTTTATTTTTTAAATAAATAAAAAATCAAGGCATACACAATGTTGGGTATTAGATTTCATATATTGTGATTGAGTGTGAAAAAATTCGTTGGAAAAATATTATTATAAAAGCGATGAGCTTTTTTTTTTTTTTTATAAAGAGAGATTAAATAAAAAAATAATTGATATCTTTATAATACCTAACTTTTATAAAAGAAAAAAAAGAAAAGCTAAAATTTATGAAAAAAAAATTATGTTAAATTATCTTACATTTTCTGTAATCAAACACGTGTTTTGATAGACGATAAAATCTATATAAAAGATAACTTTATTTTTTTTTTTAAAAAAGAATCATATAATATTAAGGCATGCAAATTTTAATAAAGTACAGTACAGTACACTTCGCTTTACTCTATAATGTTTGAAGACAGGACGAAGGGTCGATTTGGCGCTGATTGACATTTTCTTCTTCAAATGTTATAGATATATATATATATATATATATATATATATATATATATATATTATTATGGAGTGTAAAATCATCGGAACAGGGGATGGGAGGATGGCTCGTTGGTCCTGGGAGGGTTTGGTCACTGGTGCAGTTAACGCGGACGAATGAGTTGCATGGGCGAAGTCCTTACACATGGAGCCCACGGGGGTGTGTGTGGGTCATGGCCCTCGTTTGCAAGAGTGACCACTTATCAGCACAGCCCATGAGTGTGTCTCTCTATCTCGAATGTTGTGGACCCTACTTCTATCTCTATCCCGTTCCTTCCTAACCAGCAGCGCCATTAGTCTTTGGGTTCCACTTGCGCACCTCGCCCACCTTTCCTCTCTAACATTTCGTTCCCTCTCTGCGGATCCTCGTCCTCGCTTTATCGCAGTAATCAAATCCAAACGCCTAGCCTAGCCACACGGTTCTTGCTTCTTGCCATATTGTCTATCTCCTCTCTCTCTCTCTCTCTCTCTCTCTCTCTCTCTCTCTAGCAGGCTCCTTGCATAAACCCCTCCGTATCTATCTCTCTCTATCTCTATGTCTCTTTTGTGACCCCAACTCCAAATCAAAATCTTTCCCTTTATATTTTATTCTACTTCCCCACCAATCATAGCCATATTATTTAGGCTAAAATACTTAAAACAAAAAGAATAGAAAAAGAAAAAAATTCAATCCAAGGTAGAGCGCCAAAAGAACATGAAAGGTGAATATGTAGAACAACAGCAAGCTTCAAACTTGTTCCCCAAGCTCCACCTCCCTTTCTCCCCACATTTCCAAGTCTCTCGCAATTCTGAGGATGATGACACCGGCGCCGCCGCCGTCCCTACACCGGCCACCACTACCACCACCCCATCTTCTGTGTCCCAGAAACGTAGACCCAATGAACCCAATAGTGGCCCTGCCACCGATGGCGCCACCATCGAAGTGGTTCGCCGTCCCAGGGGCAGGCCGCCTGGCTCCAAGAACAAGCCTAAACCGCCAGTCGTCATAACCCGAGAACCGGAGACGGCCATGAGCCCTTACATTTTTGAAGTCCCCGGTGGGAGTAACGTCGTCGAAGCGATTTCCCGCTTCTGCCGCCGCAAGAACATTGGAATCTGCGTCCTCACCGGATCGGGTACAGTTGCCAACGTCACTCTCCGTCAGCCCTCGACGACCCCTGGAGCCAACGTAACTTTCCATGGCAGATTTGACATTTTGTCTATAGCGGCTACGTTCTTACCTCAAACGGCGTCATGTCCCGTGCCGAATACCTTCACTATATCTCTGGCAGGCCCACAGGGTCAGATCGTTGGTGGGATTGTCGCTGGCACATTGGTGGCAGCCGGTACGGTTTATGTTATCGCGTCGACGTTTAACAGTCCGAGTTACTGCCGGCTGCCGATCGATGATGAAGGAGGAAACTCCGGGTCTGCTGGCACCGGAGAGGGACAATCACCGGCGGCTTCTGGGGCCGCTGGAGGTGGAGAGAGTGGCCAGCACGCTCCAAGCGTAGGAGAGTCGTGCGGGATGGCTATGTACAGTTGCCATTTACCCTCCGATGTGATATGGGCACCGACTCCTAGGCCACCGCCTCCACCGCCGTATTGAAAGACTGTGAAACTTCTATGTGAATTTTAGGTCATCCCCTCTATTCTTCTTGTCTTTTCTTTTCTTTCCTTTTTTCGTGGTTTTGGGCTTTTAACTTCATTAGGTGCTGCTTTTGGTCATCGCTTCTGTTTAATTATTCTGGGTTTCGATGGTAATGTGCTGTGATGTTAGTTCTATGCTACTAATCATTTATTTGGACCTTAATTACTTAAAAAGCACTGAAATGATGAAGAGATAACTCATGGACTCTAGGGCTGACAAGTGAGTGTTTATTTATTTATTTATTTATTACTCGAGAGATGGTTGGAGACTGTCAGCGAGTCATGCATGTAAAAATCAGTTCTCTCACTTAATATGTATTTTTACACGGTGGGTTTGTGATGGGTCTCTGGTCTTTGCGCTCTGAATGAGGGGTTATGGGGCATTTCTCTTGGCTTTTTAAGTTTGGGACCGGAAGGTAAAGAGCCAGCAATATCTCTGCAACTCGCGGCAGCAGCAGCAGATGGGGCGAGTTCCTTTCAGCTCTGCTGGCTGCAGGCTGCACCACCGCCTTGGGTAAAAAGATTATGCTGGAGAGTCCGATGGATTTTCCTTTGCTTCTTAATTTGTATAAAGGGTTATGTCAGCAGAGAACATGCTTAGGGGTCTGCTTGACAGTTCTCCTTTTCACTTTATTGATGCATTCCCATTCCCCACACACGCACAGCGAGAGAGAGAGAGAGAGAGAGAGCCAAAACCCACTTTAGTTTTTCTCCTGTCATATCTTTCTTTCCAACCTGATCCGTCTGTACTTTGTTTTGTCCGTTTCTTCTCTAAAGGGGAATGGAAACATATCGACAGCACCCCCAAGCACTAAGTTTATCTATCTATCTCCTATTTCCATGCCTAATAATGTTGTGATTCTTTGCCTGTATCTGGTCGCCATAAAGACAGTCGCCCCTGAACTTAGCCTAGAATAGATAAAAGCTCGTCCGGAGATGAACGTTATAAGGACACGCACGCCATCCCCGCCAAAATTTTTCCACCATTCCTCGCAAAACTAACAATGATGTCTTCGTCTATCATCTCCAATTCACCATGACTGCACGCTATATATTGTGTTTGGATTTGGAAGTGGGGTGTGCAAGAAAATACTGAAAAAGGGAGTTGTGTGAGAGAAAATGAGGAAAAAGAACATAGTTTTTCGGAGTTATTTGTTAGGTTCAAACTACTAGATGAGCAAAAACAATGATTTGAAAGTAAATTTTTTTGTTTGAATATGGTGAAAAAGTGGAAGATAACCCAATTTATATGTACAAAATTAACAATTAAGCTTTTCAGTTAAAACTTAATGTATAATTTGAAAGTCTTATTCTTTGTCCTCTTTTATTCACGTGGGGGATCAATTCATTCTATTTATTGACGTGAAAGAAAAATCGTTTGCATTGCTAAAGACAATTATGAATAATCATTTTGCATTTATAAGTAACCTGGCTTATTAAAAAGTAGCAACTTAGCTGTTGAGTTGTCTAATTTTTGGATGAGGTCCACGCAAGTAAAAAACAAAGGTGCAGATATTAACTACCTCCTTCTCTATTCTCTGTCCCCTTTAACTTTTTCACCTCATTTTCTCACATCCTTCTTTTCCAATCTCTTTCCCAAACAGCAAGGAAAATTTTTCTTATATGCCCATTTTCTTCCTAACCAGATTCTTTTCTAAGACTCTCTGACAATCCCAAAGTCTTAATGCAATTGGGCCATATGTGGATGCACCAGCGTATCTTGAATCCAAGATTTTGTCTACCGCTGATGGTATTAATATGGGCTTTGCCAAATTGAGCAAAGAACCAATATATTCTGGCTAAGAGTCCTCGATTTGAACGCATATTTCCTAACCCAAATTTGGATGGCTTTTGGAAAACACATCCAATTGCATACTTCACTTATAATTTACATGACGCCTTGCCCACTCTAATTGCTGTGACGTGACTTTCACTCTCTCTGTCTTTTCCTTCTCTTTTCTTTTGTTTCCAGAGTCACCAACCCAACTTTCCTGGCAACGAGGACGGTCATCACATATAGTACAAAGGGCCACCGTGTGTTGCAGCTAAATCACCATCAGTGCCCAAACCTGAGTTCTCCCGAGAGGCCACAATTACAGCTTATGAGGCAGAAGTGGTCTCCAAGGGTACTGGCTGGCATTTGAGTTGAAATAAAAAAAAATAAAAATAAAACCAATGCTCTTTATTATACAAATGCGTGGAAGATGTTAGTCTCGCTTAAAAATCGAGGACTCTACCCTACCGTTGAGTTAGCAACCCCAAAAAATAGAACTAATAAAATAATTAGGTTGCGTGGGTATGTCATCTTAGTCGTTGGCAACACTCCAGATTTTTCATCGAAATAATGAGGCAACCAACACATACGAGATTGCTAAATGTTTGGGAGTTCCTCTATTCAAATCTTTTTTTCGCCTGGATGTTCCCCTCGCTCAACTTGGAACAAGACGGGAGGGAACCGCGACGTGAAATATATATATATATATATATATATGTTCGTGTGTCGCCGCAAGGCTCATTTGTTTTAGTCGTGGGTCACATATTCTTATCAATTTTAAGCATTTCAGAATTCTTGGCCTAATATTTTCTTTTCTAATGACATGGGCCTAAAAGACCTTGACTTCTCCCGATGCTACAACTAACGATATCTTTTGGTTGCTCACAATTGACTTTTTGTTGACGAGTTGCCGCTTTGTCTGGATTGGCAGTACGTTAACCATTTTTTTTCTTCTTCTTTTTGTTGTTGGGGGGATTGATCCTTATCAAAGAAATACAGGAATTGGTTAGCATTGTTTCGCCCAAGCTAACATTGAATATTAGGCCATGCAGACAAAAATTGTGCATTTTGGGGGAACATTATATCCACAAAACAAATATCAATTTCTGCTCCAAATCTAGCTAACCGACGAGGAGAAGAAGAAGAAGAATAAGAGAACAACAGGTGTTAATCACAAGCCAAATAAACCGACAACTAGCGAATTGGAACATTAATTCTATGTCGACGGTGGCATGTGATCGAATCGATCGGTGGTCAGAAGTCATCCATACGCCCATATTCAACGCGGTAACAAAGACAGACAAAACTGACAGAAATGACTTTCTTCAAAATGGACAAAGTTCTGGCGAGTGCCGTGCGACTGCCTTTGCTTGTGTAAGGTGAATTGGAATACGTGTCAAAGGTCGTTGTCTCCATTTATGGCCACACGGCAATGAGTCATCCCATTGTTGGCGTTCCCTATGTCCCTGCCACGCAGATTTGACTAGATGTCAGCCTTCTTCGTGCCAATCCCATTGCAATCGGGCGTTTTACGAGTGGGGCACAATTCAACGCTATTAATTACTGTTTTAATTTTCGTTTACGTTTTAGACCTTTGCATTATATCACCCCCCCACCCCAAGACGATAACTCAGGAGTTTACAGGCACCCTGTTAATTTTAGAGGTCCAAATAGGGTCTGAGATTTATAAAAGAGAGAGCGAGAGAGAGAGAGATTAATGTTTGAAGTTAAGATATTGAGGATCGCAACTCTAATTAATTTTTGGCATTCGACATTTCACTTATCGTAAAATGATCGAACAAATAAGGAACAGTAAATGGGCCCTTAAGGAATGCATTTCGGCTCCTACTGAGTGGGCAATTGGGGCCCATGTAGTCCCTATGCGCTACGATTCAGTTCAGATTACTGATCCGAGTTTAAATTCCTTTCGAGAGCTAGAAGTGACTTGAAGAATCCATGCCAAGTAAAAAATTACTGATCTTAAGATGTGCTATAAATGATATTATTTTATAAATCATATTATAATTATTATTTTATAATTTATTTATTTATTTTAGTACAATTAAAATTTTTATTTAAATTATTTTTTAAAAAAATTACTTAATTTAAAGTATTTTTAATTAAATAAATAATTTTAGTTATAAATACTATATAAATTTATACGTTAATGCATCTAATAAATAATATAATTTTATAAATTAATTTATTTTTTAAAAAAATTATTCTTGTAGATTTTAAAAATTTTTATTAAAGATTCAATTAATTGTTAATTTTTTATTATTTATTTATTATACTTTCATTTCATGTTAAGTAATATTAGAATTTAGATTTACTTATTTGATATCAACTAACGTGCTTTCATCCCACGTTAGGTGGTATCAAAGAAGATTTGGCGTGTGTTAATGTTATTTTAGGGGTTTGAGGTAATCAATTCCACACGAAGATTGTAAAGGAAAAATTTTGTAATGTTCGTACTCACATTCTTAATTTTTAAAATATTTTTTTCTTTCATGAGAATTTTTTCATTAAAAATTTTGTTAGTTGATTAGTAGAAATTAAAGTTTATTTTGGATACAATAATATTTCTAAGGAAAAGAAAATGATTCTTGTTTATTATAAACTTTAAGATGGTACAGCTGAACGGTAGAATGATACTTAATATTTTTAATTAAGATGTGATAAGTTTGAAATTCAATCATGGATAGATATAAAAAATTTAGTAGTATTAAAATTTTATAATGATGATATGTTTGATGAGATTTTATAAAAAATTGAACAGAAATTTTAATTCTTATTTTCCACAACTGATAAATTATATGATAATATGTGTACTCCCAACGACATATCCATATCTCAATATTTCATGGTTCAAAAAGAAAAAGAAATATTAGTTGATAATCATTTGTTGATTGAGGCAAATAATTCCTATTATATTAATAGAGAACTTAGTAAGGAGGTAAATAATTTCTTTTATATTAGTGAAGAACTCAGCAAAGACATAGTATCATTTCTGAATTCTATTAACATAGAAGTTAACATGTCAAAGGATCTTGATAATTTTTTAACTTTCATATTTGTTGATTTTTTTAAAGTAAATAACCAAATACTTAATGATTAGATATTATTATTTGTTAATGTTATTATTTCCATAATAATTCACAAAAGCAGTTGTAGTTCATATCAAGGACGTTAGTTTATTCGAAATATTTGTCTTGTAGCATGGAAGATGCAAATTCCTTATTATCAATTCGAGTGCGAGTTTTTTTCAAGTTGAGAGGTCTATATACGTTATAAAAGATATTTTCTTATCATCTTATAAATTATATTGTAATTTATTTACTTGTTTCAATATAGTTAGAAATTTTAGTTAAAATATTTAGGATTTTTTATTTTAATTTATGTTAAATATTTTTTATTTAATTTAAAATATTTTTTAATTAATTAAATAATTTTAATTATAAATACTATGTAAGCCTATAAACTAATATATATGATAAATAATATAATTTTATAAATTAATTAATTTTATTTTAAGAATTATTACAATAAATTTTAAAAATTTTTATTAAAAATTTAATTAATTATTTCCTTTTTATTATTTATTTTTCATGCTTTCATCCCATGTCAAGTAGTATTAGAATTTAAATTTACCTTATTTGATTTCATATCTTATGTTACTTACTTTTCATTAATTATTTAAAACACAATTTTTTTATTTTTTTTTAAATTAAGATGTTATATTTAGAGGATATAGATGAATCATAATTTATTTAATCTTAAAAATAAATTAAAAAAATTAATAAAAATTACTGCATGACCTTTTATTTTTCTCATATTGTTTTTTATGTGATGTTATATAATGATTTTTGTTTTTGTTGGGTAAACGAGGAAGGTGGCAACCCAATCCAGGAGGCTATTACACGGGGGGAAAAGAAACAACACAAACGTCAAGAAGGGCAAATTGCGGAGCCGCCAGGGGTGGAGAAGCATAAAATTGTAAATCTTCTTCCTGGTTTAGAGCCACGCGGTTTGCCTCCCTGTGAATATGATGGAGAGTAATATTTCCAGCATCTACCCATCAAACTCTCGACAGCACTTTAATCAAATTGGACAGGTATTGTGTCCAGTCAGCAATCGACTGCTAATTTGGAACCGGCTTCAAATAATGACATGACGATACCCTTGCTGCCATGCAAAAAATAGCTAACCCTGGTATATTCCCCACAGCTCGGCCACAAATGTTGTGGCAACTCTCATGGAGTAAGAATAAAGAAAGGGCTTGCATGCCTTTCTTTCTTAAGTTCTTTCCCTTTTTTCAGTTTGGAACTTTAGTAATTAGTTGAAGCAACGCAACGGAACATTCATATCCGAATTGGCATCAAGAGACACGACAGAGGCACTGTAATTTGGACCGTAATTTTAGCAAAGAATTTTACTTAATAATGGGCAATTTGGAACGTCGTGCATGTGATACTTTAAAAGCCATGCCATGTAAGGGCTTTAACTTTTGAATCTATTCATTAAAATAATTTTCCTGAACAATTCATCATTAAAAAAAAAAAAACTTATCAAAAAGGAGGAGGTTGGGGGGGGGGGAAAGACGTACGTTTTTTTTTTGCTTCTTGTCCTCGGCCCCACAACCGTCCGGTTTCACCACAATCTGCCAATTGCCAAGCATGAAAAACTGAAAATTTGAAAAAAAGTCAAACCTCAACATGCCGTGCATGTCACCCTTTTCCTAAATCCTAATGCTCTGCTTTTCTCCTTCGTCAAAAGCGATGTGTTTGAATTTATGTTTTGTATAATCAAGTTTGAATATGATATTTCATGTTTTGAAATGCTGGACTTGCAAATGAAAGATTTTAGGGGGAAGAGAATACCGCGCCTCACAATTTCAAAGAAATAATAGTTGAAATTAATGTAGATTATTAATAAATTAAAAATTAATACTCAAATAAAATTTAAACAATTAAATGTATATATATGAATTATTAATGAGTTAATATTTGAGTGAAAATTAAATTAATTAATTCCAGTAATGATATTAAAATCAATTAAAGCCAATTTGAACCAAGAGTCGCAATCACAAATAAAAATTATACGAGCACAGATTCGATGCAAAAACTTAAAACCAGAAGAGGGAAGCCGCCACCAATTGCCCTCTAACACAAAAATTACTACGCGGGTAGGACTCAAAGACAATGATTAATCAAATATTGTCTAACATATGATTCAACTGAGATTTTCATGATCTGGAACCTCCCTCCTAAACAAAGAAGGCCCAAAAAAAAAAAAAAAAAAAAGGAGGGAGAAGTTAGAAATCCGAATGGATGGAAGCATGCAAAAGTGTGGGTATTGGCCAGAGTAATGTCATAGCCTGCCAGGTCAATTCAATTAAATCATCCCGTAACTCTTTCTCTTCTGACTTCTTATCCATGAAGGAGTTCGTCTAATTTGGTAGGGAAAGGGTTGACCGCCGACCAGTCGTCCAGCTCCACGTGGTTGTCCGCTTTATTTTTGCCTTGTTGGTGTGAATTTGTTTCACTTTGATTAGCGCCCTATTAATTTTAAATGACTCAAGTATAGTAAAATAAGTATAGACTCAAGTATAGTAATTTTAAATGAACGCCAAGAATTTTATATTATATTTTTATATTTCTAAATTATATTTATGTGATATAAAATATAAAAAATACAGCATAAAACCCTTTTTTATATACTTAAAGTTAACACCTTAGGCCTTCATATTTGCATGCATTTCAACTGAAACCGTCAACCAAGCCGTCACAAACTAGTGTTGATTAAAAATTGTCCTTTTACTAGTTTATCCTACCGTCGAATTATTTCGCCTCATTTAACATCGTTATGTAACAAATGCAGCAAATAACATGGATATTTGAGCTGCTTGAATGGATCTTGTTCGTTAGCTTGCCACTCATTAATCTTCGGCTTATTGTCTCGTCACCGTTATTTATCTCCAAAAAAAATTAATTTATTAAAGTACAAGCATTCACGTTATAAGGTCAATAAATCCCTTTTTTCTTTTCGATATAAAATTTCATCACATTTTTTCTTATTAAATTCATCTACATTCTCGTCGTAAATCAGGACCTCCTTACTTCCCTTATTTTTGAACTTAAAACACTCGGCGGCGGATATCAAATTTGAGACGAACAGACTCTGATGTCACTTGTTTCGAAATCATTACACTCTACTCAAAAAATTAATCTGTTTGGGATATGCAATTCCTAAATATATAAGACCTATGAATCCCCTCTCTTTTCCAACATTATATTCCGTCACATTAAATCGCAAACGAGTTGGCATCAGGATTTAGACGTGCGAGCAATTCCTTGCACCCAGCTAAATTTCTCGCAGAAAAAATCATATCCAGACAAGCTGCGAGGGAAATGAGGTAGAAACAATAAAATTTTATAACTTGCTTCGGCACGAATCAATTTACTGGCTGAGTCCACGTCCATCATGGGACTCAATTTACTTGCGTCCCGTGAACTATACACTCTCCGGACTACTAATGCAGGGGAGCAACGAATCAGACAAAATGGTTATGGCTGACGTCTTTAACCAAAGCCAACTGCGAGAGTACGTTTACATACAGCTCCTCCATCCCCAACTCTTATTTACTGGTCTAATCTAAATAACTGGATGACAAAAATATGCTTAACCTGTTCTCTCGCTGTTTGACCTTCTAAATGAGACCCCAGAATTTACATCGTTGAAAGGGTCAACCAGTCCTAATTTCCCCGAGTCAGTTCCCCTACAACTACTACTACCAACTAAATTTCTACACTTTTTAGCAGCGTCAGAATTCACATCCCAGAACTCATTATGCTCCGTCAGAGAACTTGCTTGGTCAATTTGAGATCTGCTTGTTTTGGAAATACTTGAAGCATTTTGGTCTCTATCAGCAAAGGGAGAGAAGGAGGAAGAGCAACTGTCAGAATCAGGAATGTTCCTCCAGGAGTTGTTCCAACCACCAAAAACATAGTCAGAAAGTTCGTCCGTACTTGTAGAATCCCGGGTACTATCTGTACTGCATGAACCTTCATCCGAGTTGTTGCTACTAGTAAATGAGTAATTGTCACTTGATGAATCCTCTTCTAAAATTCTTTGTAGTCGATGGAATTTCGAAAAGAAAGACTCAACATTGGCCATGTTGTCCACTGAGTTGCGGTCGGATTGGACTGCACTTAAGCGTGTAGCTGTGGATCTAGAATTCGATTTAGTATTCTTTTCATTTATCCTTGAAGACATGCCTTTATTTTTTGGATCAGGCGATACTATTCTGTTCCTTAGCAATCTTGGGGCCCTTGGTGAGCACCTGCAAGAAAATTGATTTGCCAAACATCACATTAAGAAAGGTAAAACATTAAATCTTCAATAAGAATATAGAGTTTCTGTGAATCTTCACCTTGCATAAAGAAGCATGTATGCCCCTTTCGTTAAGACGTCATCAAGTTCCACAGGTGTTACCTAACGACCATGGAAAGTACAACTCCATACTTAAAAGATAAACTATAGAAAGCACTCTATAAAAGCTTAGAGATATGGTATGCTGAGCTATGTTGTATATAAAGTAAAACGGGAAAATGATGCAGCTGGTAAAATTGAGACCAGTCGTCAGAGCCTCTGGGCATGAAAAGGTATACAGGGAAGAGAAGAAGGATGTTCCCCCCAAAAATAAAAGGGACACAAGCATCACAAGCATATCAATGTTTAAACTAATTCTACATTCCGTTCTAATTCACAAATGGCGGGCAAAACGGATGCTTATGACCAATACGCACGCAAATGGTGCAGAGTAAAAAGAATTGACTACAGCACTGCAGGCTCCGCTGTCCCAATAAGATGAACCATATGCCAAGAACCAAAAAAAGATAAGAATCAATGAATCATAGCCCTCACTAAAGCAGAAAACTCACTTCAAATTTTCTTTTAAGAGGAATAAATAATCGGTTGCTTAGAAAAAAATTCAAAACTTTTTACCAGGCAATGGAGGATGGAGATGCCAGCCAAAAGAATATATGCTAAGGCAGCCCTACAACTAAAATAAAGATATGGCCACCACGGACTGTTGACAGAGGCAAAAAGTAAAAATGTGAATTTAACAACCAATTAAAATGCCAATGAATAATGATACCATGATAATATCGAACATACCATGCTGTCGTCAATCTTGAACCACTTGTTCTGGATAGCTTTAACATAGCACACATAGTGACCAGAAAATGCAGCGTTCATTACATCCAAATGGACAACCACACCATAAAGTCTGTATATTGGAGATTTATCACTTGTCCCACTTATATAAGGTGCTAGGTCCAGGATCTCGGGGAACCTAATAGGCTTATTGAGCTTTCCAAATTTACCCGACTGTAAAATCAAGTAGTGAAAGAATGAGGTAATTTCTTCTAACTTGGGATAAAATATATAAATAATACATATATTTCTTCAAGAAATACCTGAAATCGCTTCAATGCAATTGTCAAGATGTTAGGAGCCTCAAGAATTGTTAATTTTTTCTTGGCCTTCTCATAGGATTTGCACCTAAAAGAAAAATCACCTAATGTTAACCCAAAGCAGGCTGAAATACAATATACACCTTTTCAACATTATAAGGTAGATAAATGCATGCATAACCATACCACCATTTATAAACCCAACCTTAACTCCACCCAACCCCCACCCACTCCTCCACTTTTGTTGGACAGAATATAATAAAGCAAATCAACAGCAAGTTTCCAGAACTATGATGGCAATGAGACCAAAATTCAGATTCTCTCACAGAAACATATATAAATGGGATATTATATGCTCACATCCTTTTATAGTCAGGATAGTCTAACCAACCTGGAACAGTGGTATTTGTTGTCTCCATCCAGAATCTCTGTACTTGTAAATCGTTTGAGTGCATCTTCAAGCTTCCTTATTTCCCCATCTATTTCAACAGCAAGATCCATCATTCTTTCTTGACGCTCAGATTTGTTGTGGCACTTCATGCATTTAATCTGTAAACAGTACCAAATACATGTAAAACTCAAGCCAATTCAACTCAACAAAGCCTTTAACACCAAAACTAATTGGGGTTGGCTACATGAATCCTTTTTTGCCATTCAATTCTTCTGGGATAAGTTGGTCTTATTTCAAATCCTCACCATCGATGACAACCACAAATGTCCTTTGCAATCAACACTTTCCAGGAAGCAGAAAAAGAATTCATTTGTAAATTTCAAGATTCAACCAATTTCCAAGGAGTTTTACCTTTGAACGAAGGTAGCCGCCAAACGTAAGGCCTATGAGTGTTGTTTCTTCTTCGAAAGAACCTATAACACTGCCCCCAACTTCCTTGAGGCAAATGGATTGCATTTGATCAATAGCATACCTGTCAGTTAACTTCATTAATTATCTCACAAAAAGAAAATAGGTGAAATCATGAAAAAATGGACAATGAATATCTAACAAGTTACAGAGAAGAGACACCAACCACACCTTAGGAATTCATGTGCATCTTCCTCTCTTCCACTACCAAGCTGAGTTCCCATGTTTTGTAGTTGGGACAATATATGGATAGGCGAAACTGGCGATTTCCATTCTTTTGCCTTCAAAATTAAATCTTCAAACTCACAACTGAAGCACCATTCTTTGTGCTCACCTTATGTTGATAAGAAAGTTTATGATTTAGATGTCATATATACTATTTGAAAACCAAACATATTGATGGTGAATGTGATACGAATCATACATGTTTTAGAATGGAGTCCTTGAACTAGATAAGCAGCCAAAGGAGGAGTGAATGCCAAGCACTGAAGGACAGCATTAGCATAACAGCTGTAGTGGAAGAAATGATACATTAAGGTCATCAGTACTCTCTCTCTCTCTCTCTCTCTCTTTCCCATAAAAGTAACATCCAAGAAATGAAAAGACTACCAAGTAATATAGCAGTATTTTTGCAAGGAAACAGCCAAAGATATTTGAAGAATGGAATTAGTCCCCAAAAACAAAGTGAAGTGGTCAAATAATCCTCCAAGATTAGAAGTTCCAATGCCCATAACAAAAATTAAATAATAAGATTTGTGTTCATTAATCAATCCTTGTTAAAAGTAGAGGAAAATTTCTAAAACATGCCATCTATTAAAAAGAATTGCTAGATGGGACATCCCAAAATATATGTGCAGAGAAAGGAGAAAACTAACTTTTTTCAACAAAAGAGGGCACCAAAATGATCAACAGCCAACAGTACCATCCTATCCAATTTACAAAAATCTCAACCAATCACATGACTAGTCTTTCCAATTGACAAATGTCGATTATCATTCCCTATCATGACAAAAATGTAGTCCTCAATTTGAATTGGGAACTGATCACTTTGTCAAAAGTTTGATTCATGCCAAGTAATCATTGATCTTTCATTGAAAACGGAAACCCCTTTATGAAAATTCAAATGACATGGGAGTGAATTTCTTCTGGAAGTTCTTTTGTTCAAAATTGAACAAGGTCGCCAGGAGTAAACATAACACAAGGGGGATTGATTAGGAAAATCAAGAAGGATGAAGTACACAGAACCCCAAATCTCTGGCTCCAAGTTTTGCTTCCCTCAGGACTGTAACACCGCAGATGCATCTCCTGAAGCTGTCAAATTGCTGGATAATGCCACATGCATCACATACAAGGCTGCCAGTGAATCCATTCTTAACTAAAGATCTGGAAGTGGTTTTTAAGGGGCTTTATTTTGTTTTGGGGAAAAAATCTATTTTTCTGGAATCTACCAGGAGGGTTTCTGGTTTCAGAGAGAGAGAGTTGGGGGGGGGGGGAGGAAGGGAGGGAGAGAGAATTGAGACAAACAACAATAACAATAACAAAGCCTTAATCCCACATTAATTGGAGTCAACTACAGGAATCTTTATTTGCCATTCCATAATATTATAAATTAAGTTTAGCATGAGATCTAATTGTTCTAAATCCTTCCTAACTCCAAACCAATGCAAACTCCACAAAAACAGAACAGGGAAACAAAGTTAAAATGTTAATGGGGTTATTTCGACAATTTATTGCCTTTTTGTTAAATAATGTTAGCTTTCTCCTTCCTTTGCAAATATATCTGTGATGCCTGCATCAAGTAATTATTTTTAAAAGATGCCACACTTTTCTGAATTTTCCTAAAAATTTGTATGACCAGCAAGGAACAAAATATCTAATGGCAATCACAGCAAGCACAACATAAGATCTAATTGTTCTAAATCCTTCCTAACTCCAAACCAATGCAAACTCCACAAAAACAGAACAGGGAAACAAAGTTGAAGTGTTAATGGGGTTATTTCGACAATTTATTGCCTTTTTGTTAAATAATGTTAGCTTTCTCCTTCCTTTGCAAATATATCTGTGATGCCTGCATCAAGTAATTATTTTTAAAAGATGTCACGCTTTTCTGAATTTTCCCAAAATTTGTATGACTAGCAAGGAACAAAATATCTAATGGCAATCACAGCAAGCACAACATAAGGGCGCATTCAGGTACAAATTTTTTAGCTTGTTTTCCAATAATAATAAAATAATAATAATAATAATATACTTTGCATACCTGTTTCCACAATTGATAAGCCCAAATGGTCTCATTTCAACTTTGTTTGAAGTATATAGCCTTACAAACAGATCATATGGAAAAAGCCCCTGAAAAGACAAGCATACTCAAAGTTGAACTCTGCTTGCATCCAGGAAAATGTCATCAAAAGACAACCAACAAGACCTAGACAAAACCTTTTCACTGTATTTTCCAGATTTAGCTCCTATGAATTGATCGACAACCTTCTGCACTGATGATTTCAGTCCATTGACAGAACCTGGTGAAGAACTTGGGATTTGGGAGGGAGTTGCAGCACCAGTTTCAACATTACCAGGTTTGCTCAATTTCACATTTGGCACTGAATGCCCTGTAGCACCAGTAGCAAAATGTGTTTGAGAAGTACTCGATGATAATTTGGACTTGGAAAGATCTGGAGTACCAATGGGCTCATTAATTGCATGACTTGGCCTTGAAGAGCATGAGGATGAAGATCTAAAGACTTTTAAAACATCTGTTCCTGATAAATCAGCTTGAGGACATGATTGTTGGTGAGCGTGTGAAGAAGATGATGATACCTTCAAATCCTCACTATAGTTTTTATCCATACAATTAGACCTAGCATAGCTCACAGATGGGGAGGCCCCAAGCTTTTGTTTATCACCACTAACATTTTTTGACAAAGTTGCTCTGTCAGCAGGCCTTGCAGCTGAATGCAAATCATCTGACATAATGGACTTTACCACAGATTTTTGTGCATCCAAAGAAGGAACATCCTTTCTGGAAAAATTGAACTTAAACTGCAGGGAGGATTCAAACTCAGATAACTTGCCATTAACAGCTCCATTAAAATTGGACAGGGTAGAACGACCCTGGGCATCACTCTCGGATACAGTAGAGTCAAGTGCTCTCCCCCAGAAATCTGAAGAAGCTTTACTGGTAGGACCAGTGGTTGAACCCCCAAATGCAGGATCAGTGCTCTGACATGAAGAACTAGATGTTGCACACTGAATCTCCCCACAATTATCATGAGAACTAATCTGACTTAATTTACTGAATGTGCTAAATCTGTCTACAGAATCAACCAATCTGGCAAATTTAGGAGATGATGGCTTGGTTTGGTCTGCATTGTCCAAACTAGATGCTTGAATATCAGCACCATAGCTGGAAGAAATTCGCCCATCTGGACCCTCGGATTCATTTGAAATAATACTCTCATTAACTGAAACATCATCTGATGACTCACCACTGACAGCAGAAGTTGAGAACCCAGAAAAAGGGGAACCTGAGGATTCAGTAGAATATGTTTCTTCTGCATCTTTTATGGGATCAACTATCACTTTATCTTCCTTTACACATGGATCCCCAGTAGAGTCACTGGAATGAGAAACTGAAGATTCTGAGGGAGATGTTTTAATTTGTGCGTCCTCATGTTGAACATTGTCAATAATGCCTTGCTTTGCAACTTTCTGACCAGAATTGCTTCCATTATCATCAATGTGGTATGTGGGCTGAGGAGGTTGGCATTCCTCCTTGTGTCCTTGTCGCCAGTGGATAATCTGGCATTTTCCAGAACTGAAACAAACAAAATATTATGTTAGATATGGAAAGACTGCTAAAGATAGACATCTACAAAATTAGGAAAACTGAAAAGTTGCAAAAACTACCTTTATCCATTCAAAGTACATGCTCTCAGCAATCAAAATTAAGAACATGTACTCATGAGTATCAACATGTAACAAGTCAACTGAGATTCTAAGCAGCTCCAATAAATAATGTTTCTTCTAGAAAAGCAAGGCATCAAAATCATGATCAACTGCAAGGACTTAAAGGTTGATGTAAAAGCATCACTATTATCACGTATCAGCATGAGAGCAGGTGACAAGACCAACTCCCTCAACAAGAAGCAAGTAATATGATCTTAATCAAGAGTTGACCAGTTCTTCACTAATGTGCAACACAAGGACTCAACACTATTACTTTGCTTAAATGAAAAATAATTCCATTAGTTTCATTTAGCAAAATAGTATGCAATTGATGATGTGACTGAATACTCAAAATTGGTGATATTTTTGTCAATAAAATTAACAAATGTGTAGATAATTAAAAAATCCATTCAGTTTTATATAGTGAACACTAAAAACTGTCAGTTTATAAGTCTCTTTAGAGACTTTATATGAGATCCAGACTGCTTTTACTGCAGCAAGCAAGGACTAGATCGTTCATAACAATGCTGCAACACATAAACTCTGTTCTTGGCTTGATTCCACTAATGAAAGAGCAGTCAAGGTAAAGGCCTCATTTTGTCCTATGAGGGAATTAGTGGAACCCTTTTTTGCACTTTATTGAGGGCGAATTTTAAGCGAAGTAGGTACACGACTTGAAGCAACTCAAAATTTTGACTTGCAGGCCCTCAATGCATCAAAAAAATGAAGAAGAAATTTGTACGAAATGTTTACAACTTCACCAAGCTCTATGTCCCGATTGACTTATGCTCACCACATTGCTTCCCTGATCAACACCCAACTCCACGCGTTTTCTTATCTCCCTCCCACCGCATATATCAACCAACGTGAAACAAGGAATCAGATTCTTATAAAACTACCATTCAAACAGGCTCCTTCAAATTCTAAAATTATCAGCACTCAATCTCCTGAATGAAGCTCAGATTCTTTCTTTCCCAAAATTTTACACCCACATTAGAAGAGAAGGACCAAAAATCTATTTACAGATCATTATGCAATCTGTGCCAAGAATGCCGACTTAATTTCCAGATAATCAAGCATTAAAAGGAGAAAAATAACGAACCAAAAAAGAAAAACTTTAACAACCAGAAGAGAATTAAACACACCAATATCTAACCGATTTACAGCGAGCACAGCGCGTGGTCGGGCAGTAACAAACAGCACAGTGATAATTATTGTGCGAAATAGGCACCGAAACGGCAGCGCAAGAAATATTGGCCTCGAGTTCGGCCCTAGCAGCCTCCTCCGAAGCCAAAACCAAAAGCCGCCGGATCTCCTCCTTCCTGGCAACCGCAAGCAGCCATTTATGGCGAATTACGAGGAAGACCACCGGAAACAGGACACAAATCACAAGGACCAGGCTCGAAAACCCTAGATCCCCGGCCAGAAGCATTTATTCACCTGCAAATAACACGTCATCCAGAAAAATCACAAACCCTAAGCTCCCCTGCTCTCTCCGCCACACATAGGAGAGGCGGCTCCGGCGGCGGTGGAGCCTACGACAGAGGCTGCGGAGCGCGCGTACGGATTGCAAGATCGTAGCCGTTAATAGCTCCAACAAGCTTACGGAGACGATTGCATAATGCCTAACGAGAGAAATAGAGAATGAAGGAGTGAACGTTGAAAAAGAGATTAACTCAGAGTGAGAAGGCCCACTGAGCCTCTTCGAATTTCCGACAGTCAGATCGAAAATTGAGGAGAGCTAGGCCTTTTCTGGGAGAGAGAGAGAGAGAGAGAGGGACGCTAGGAGAGAAATCTGATAAAAACAAAACGGAATATTTGTATTGGTGTGGCTTTTGCTTACGTATCTTAAAAATAAAAATATGTAATATCTATATATATGTATATATATATATATATATATTAAAATAAAATAAGAGATTTGATGGCCGAGGGAAAGGAATTTTGTTGCATGCACCGAAAAGCGTGAATTCTTTGCTCATCAAGCTGGTCCCACCTCAAGTCCTACCGGTACTCGTGCGGTTCGGTTTTCTTTTTCTTTTTCTTTTTTTTTAAATGTTTTTCTTAATGAATATTTTATTTGATGACGGGTAATAATAATGACTGCTACAAATCTTTTTTAACTGCGAAAAGATTCTGAGTTGGACGAATGCCTGATACCGTCATGTGATGGGGTTTTTGGCTCGGTGTTGGGGACGGACGGTGGAGATTTGCTGTTGGTACTTGGAATTTGGTACCGTTTGCAGGACTTTGACGGTGATGGCTCACTCACCACTCACCACTCACCACTCCCCAGATGGTAATTGCGTCGCATCAGAGGTGTGCAGACATTCCAGCATTCCACAAGTAATTGCCTTCCTATGTAAGGGTTTGTGACTTTAGAACCACTTCACAGCTCACATCCCCTGTTTCGTTTTTCATTCTTTTTTTTTTTTTTGGGTTGGTTTTTGGATTACTTTCTGACAACTAGATCCTCGGTTAAAATTAGAAAACTTGGGTGATTTTTTTTTCCTATAACTTTTATTTTTATTTTTATGTTTTTAATTTTTTCCCCCTTCTCCAACATAAGTTTCAATTCACATTCAAGCACGCCACACCGAGTCTAACTTGAATTAGTAATATTGTTGAAAACATTTGCCACTTGTTCGACACATAACTTTTGACTTTATTGTTCATTGATATGTGATCGCATGATTCGCAACAAAATCAATACCTACAAGGAATAACTTGGGCTTCAATCAATCCCCCATGTCGGTATAGGATTTTTACCAGACAGGAAAAGGCACGTAAACTGTATAAACAGTCGATACAGAGCTAAGTTTCAAGCCGTCCGCAACGTATCAGTGGGTGGTCAAATGTTGGACGCAGAATTTTCTATCGACGCTTTGCCATGTTCCCATTTGGCTTTTACACTTCTTAGCCAAGGCACCCAATGCCATCAACCATGAGTTGCGAGGAACTTTCTCCACTATTTCTTCACCGCCATCATGGCCACATCTAGTCCTACGGTTCCATCCAAACCCACAGGTCGACGATAAGGAACTTTTTTTTTTTTTTTTGTGTGTGTAACGTATCATGTAAGTTGGAAGTTGGAACAACCATGTAAACAAATGTAAATGTGTAATGCAACTTGCAACGTTAAACATAAAGTTAATTTCATTTTCACCAGGGTGCGTGGGAATCTTGTGGGGGAATGTTCGGGGAGGAGAAGCTTGCCAAGGCACCTAATCCAACCCCACAAGGATCGTCAGGTCAAGTTTTTGGGCTGGGGTGATGATGTAGGTCGTGTTTTTGTACGAGGGTGATGTAAATTGTTTTGACAATTTTGGCTAGCCGCTCGGCATGCTGCCGCGGTATCTGACTTTTTTTTTTTTTTTTTTGTTTTTTTATACATATCCAGCTTTTCAAGACGTGTAAAGCAATAAAATTTACCGGCTAGGTGGTATCATTATATTATATTATATTATATTATATGCATTGACCTCTTCTCAAATTGGCATGGGGTGATCAAACCCCAAGGATTAAATTGGTTGGATAATAACGCCGCCCCCCCTGCTAGTAATGAATCACAAGTAATTATATGTCATTCTTGCATCTCAACAATTATCAATTATTTTCTTCAAAAAGACATATCAAGAATTAAAAATTTAAATATCTATGATTACGATGAGGTGATTGTTTCACACGAATCAAAAAAAGACAAACTTTTATGTTATATCGTCCAAATCATTGTTATGAGCTCAGTTTTTCTTATTAGCATTGCTATCAGATGACATAAATGGGCCGATTCGCGGACATATGAATCATATTTCCAATAGCCGAAACGAATTACGACAGGAATGTGAGCCGGGGCAAAGAGTAAACGTAATATCCGTAATTCTAGAAACCAATAACATTTCTTCCAACTTCAATCATCCATCTCCCCCCCCCCCCCCGAAAAGAAAATAAATAATAAAACATTGCTTTCACTTGTTTGAGTACAGGTTTTGCTCTCTCACCCATTTTTTTCTAACAGTCTGTACGGAGCAATTCTTTTTTGAGGTACCGTGCCTAGTAAAATATCCCCACAAAGTATTGATAAGAACAATTGCACTCTAAGTATTCAAAGCACAATCAATTGTTTCACTAAAGTTACGAAGCATAATCTATTCAATTATCAGTCAATATTTGCAATCAACTTTTTTTTTTTTTTAAGTTCTAAAAGGAGACTGGCCAAATATGATTAGAGCTATAGTTTTTTATTTTTCTGTTTTAAATTAAAAATGTGAAAAATAAGGCAGTAATACAATGAGTGACGATGACGATGACATGCATGTGCGTGTGGGCTCATTAGGCCCATTGGAAATCTGTACACGCCGCCCACTAATTGCGAAAATCGCCAGCCGATTCACAGCGGCTGTTGGCCCACTTCAATAGCCGTCACGACAGTCGAACAAGCCGATCGCCGACAGCGACAATCTCCAAGGCTCCTACATCGTCCTCCATGTCCAGTCCCCGACGACTCGTATCCTGGCGCCATCCCCATCGGTGGGCCCAGTTACTTCTCCCACTCTTTTCCCCGCGCTTCTGTTTTCAGGATTAGTTTTCCGAGTTAGTTACCGAACGGTTCAGCATTGAAATCGTAATTGAAGCTGACTGAGGTGGAGGTGGAGGTGCCGGTGCCCGGCCTTCGCGGCCGCGATCGAAGCACCGCCAGAGGCAGATGAACCGAAGCGACTTTGGAGCAGGCGCTGCAGATTTGCGGCGAAAAGAAATGCAAGGATTTCCTCATTGCTTCACTTCGCTTGGTGCTTGAAATCTTTCTGCAGTTCTTATTAGCTTCGCTTGTTTGACAATGCAATGGAAATTCCATGACAATGGTTAGCTGATGTCTGCTTCAAAACCAACGGCCATCAGATTTTTTTTTTTTTGGTTCTTCTTATCGATTCCTGTTAGGAATACTATTCCTTGATAACGATTGTGAATAAATTCTCATTTCAACCCAATACATTCCTTATCTTGGCCTGACTTAAATTAAATTTGTTACTACAAACGCTCAACTTCTTAGGCTTCAAACGCGCATTCTGTCCGAATTATTTTTTTATTAAGCCAACACTCAAATTTCCTCATAAACACCTATAAACATTATTTCTGATGTAGGCATTAATTATTTTTTCTCGATGGATCAATTCTCACTTAATTATACCTTTCTGATATGAGTATCGGAGTGCTAACATGGGTTGGAGCATCCGACACCCCTTGCTGTCCCAATTTTGCAAGTCGCAAATTCCATTCCAATCCAACCCAAACATGCATGTTCGGGCCCTCCACAATCCAGCTTCATGGAGTCCTTGTTCGATCATTCTTGTGCATTTTACCATTTGTAAATTGGTGGACCCTGGTACCGAGAATCATTATTGGGAACTCATTTTCTGGTAGCATGTGTGCAATTTCTATTCAATGCCATTGTCAATGATGAGGGGGAAGGGAAAGGAAATTATTTGCGACGTGGGAGAAATTGGTGTGTGAAATATATGTGTCGTGAGCATCCTTGACGGAACATGCAGATTAATAGAATGTTACACAAATACAGAAAATGGGACAGACTTGGGATAGATGTCATTGTTTGTATATATATATCATGGATCCTTACTTGGAGTTGCATGCTTTTCCATCCATGGGATTCATTATCATATGTATTGTGGAATGTCGTGGATACAGCTTGTTTTCTTCGTGTGGTTGAAATGACACCCTGTTTCATTAGCTACAAATTATATCATGATAGCTGTTATCATCTTATCGCGTAGAATCCTGTCCAAGGATGACTAATATCAGTGTAAGTTGCCTCGTTTGGGAAATAGTGTGCATTAACTGAAGAGAGATGTGATGTGTTCGACGAAACACTAATTGGGATCATGCAAGAATTTAGCACATATAATCACTCAATTTCGTGGATTATAGAGAGATTGGTCGTGAATGGCAGAAGCAAATCTCTGCTGGAATTATGTTGGAAAATTATGTCTTATACGGGTGTTCATCGTCACAATTTGTTATTGGATAATGGTAACATGATAAATGTTATTAAAGCTAATCTGTCTCGAATTGGACGTATGTCGTCAAGTACTCTAAGTTTCAAAATAGATAGAAAACTCCAATTTACAATAATTACGTTAATAAATTTGATGAAAGAAAATATAACGGAATACCATATTTTTCAATGATTTAATCTTTTAAAGAGAGATAATGGACCCGTCACATATAACCCGGAATCCCATGTCCATGAATAAATCTCTTCAATCACCTAAAGTATGTTCATTACACATATACACAACAATAACAGAAACTATGACATGAAATAAATTGAAAAACTGTTACAGATGTAAGAGACTGTTCTTTGGGTTTTGCTTTCTAATGGTCACTTCCCTCAACTCTTGAATGTCTCCCCTTTTGGATATTCTCCCGTCAAAGTTTCAACCCCACCACTGGTGGACTGCAACACCCTCATCCCTCAACTTTCCATACAGAGCCAAGCATTCCCAATAAGCCCTTCTGCTTCCGTTGCTTTTTCCCCCATGCCCACGCGGCTTACACTCCAAGAAAAGTTCATCCACAAGTCTTATTGCTTTACTCTTCACCATTTCCTCCACTACCTCAGCCTCTGCCTTCATCACCACGTATTCATCCTCCTTTAAATTCTTCCTCAGCCAATCTGACATCCCCACCTCTTGTACCTGCGGCACTTCCTTCCCCGATGACTCCTCTGTCGCTGTCTCAATCTTGTATACCTCAAAATCAAGGTTTCTTGTAGGATAGTGCTCTGCAAACCATCCAGTTCCGCTTCCTTCGTGTTTCTCGGGCAGCCCCACCTCAAGGAACACGCGGCGTGGGTAGCTTTCCAGTGAATCACCCGTTAAGTCTGGCAGATACCTCGTTCTTTTCAAGTATCTGCTTGACTTACCCGAAGCCGCTCTCGGTGGTTCCAGGAGCACGTCTTCAAGATTCTTCAGTACTGCTTTTCTTGCCTCGGGGGTATATCCTAGGAGCTTCCTTTCTGTGGCCAACTTAGCATCATTCAGGCCCATCTTCCGCATAGCCAAGACAGTGGATTGAAATCTCCTGAAATAGATGATTTTGTAATTGGACGGCTTGATGAATGCAAAGGAAGGATTGTCACTCAGTTGAACAACCACGATGCCGCCTACTTTGAGAGTCCGGTCAATGAACGCTGGGGCAATGTGATAGTTATAGCTGAAGGCAAAGTCTAAAGACTCGTCACGAATCATCTTTTGCCGATCAAGATCAGTGGCAGAGACGATATCCATGTCGGCATCATTGACAATCTTAGAAGCATAGATGGCGGCATTGTCATTGCGATCCCCGCCACTCAAGAATACGGCTTTGTCGCCATTCTTAAACAGGCCTTCGTTTGATAAGTCACGGAAAAGCAATGAGAACTGGTTAAGGTTCGCTGAGGTGGAACCAGCTTGATCAGGCGCAAGTACTAACGAACCACCAAAAATGGCTCTCAACATGGAGAAGGCAACAAGCATCAAACCCAAAATCACAGCACGAGCAAGGAGCTCAAATATCTCTCTGTAAGTGATCTTGTTTCTGTCATTTTCCAGATCAATGCTATTGACATGCAAGACAAAGGGCTTGCATTTGTCGGAGGTTTTGGCTTGGAAACCTTGTCCAGGCTGGATTTCCATAGTTGGACAAGTCTAATCAAGGTTTTTGGTCCGGGGGAAGATTTTGTTGTGCACACAATCCGATTGATTAAAGCAGGATGCAGAATTGACCAAGAGGATGGAAACTAAGTAAAAAAGGCTTAGAGAAATGGAAGCTAAAGAGATAAAGAAACTAGGAACTTGAAGAATTCACTAAAGATTGGAAAAGATAGGGAGAGGGAACGACGAGAGAAGAAAAAAAAAAAAAAAGAAAACTTAGCGAGTGCAAAATCTGGAGGCAGTGTGATTTCCACCCACAAGAGCCACGCGGCTACTTCGCAATCTAGACCATAGTGACATCAACTCCCTCAACCGCTGCACCTCCATTTCTTTATTTTGCACCCCAGATCGATGATTTTGCTCAATTTTCCAGCCGATAGAGGCACATTGTTACGCACACAAAAACAACGATCATAACAAAATTGAGGAGGGAGTAAAGGCAGGGGGGAGATCTTTCTTGGATTTATGTTGCTCTTTGCTTTCCTTTTCTTCTTTTCTCGCTTCTTCAGGACGGAATTCTATAAGGGTTGAGGGGGGCCAGGACCATAGCAATACATGGAAGAAAGAAACAAGGAAAGGATAGATGTTAAAAAAAGAGTGCGTCATGGAGAATTGGTTATGTTTTTTTTTTTTCTGTCAAAATGGCTGTCGCCGCTAAAATTGAGTTTAGCCATATCTGGCTCGTGTAAAAAATTTCTGTTTCTGTTTTCCTAAGAATGGCGTTGTTTGTAATGAAGCTCTGAGGGTTTGTTACGATTACGCGCAATTTGGGGTGTCATTGCCAATAGCTATTACATGCATATCATGTAACCTGAACGACTCGGAGGTTGAAATTATCATCTCACGTGTCTTTCTGCAGCTTCTGTCGTCGGTTGCTTAGTTGTGCTAATTTTGTCGTATCAACTGGATTGGCACCCGACATGTGCATGGCCCGATTGCTGAAAACAACAACCAGGGGCAAAGGATTTCTTCGGCCTGCGGAGTTAGGTTGGGCTCCAGCTTCTGGACCCACCAATACTTGGGATTACGCCCAAAGTCAGATATTTTCTCAGGGGCTGATAAGTTATATCAGGTAGACAGACACCCATCATCCGGTCCCACCGTTGTATAACTTGAATTGCTAACAAGTTGTAAAAATCTAACGAAACTATAAAATAACACTTACATGCCTTTTCATTTTTTACTAAAAGCAAAAAGGACATTGAGAGCATGTTCCATGGGGGGGGTTGAGTGCCAAATGTCAGTTCAATAAAAAAATTTGCTTCAATCAAAGTAAGGGTAAATGTTTATGGCTAAATTTTATTTTATTACTCAAAATTATTAAATATACAACTCAAATAATAAAATATGTAATTAAAATGAAAATTTTGTAATTATATTACACGTTTTCAGAAATTTTTATATTTATTATTATATATCTATTGATTTTTAGAAAAGTTTAAAATTTTTCAATTTATTAAATCAAAATATTGTTTTTCATTAAAAAGGCTCACATATCTCTCTGGTCATGTAAAGGGACTCGTCAAATAATTGGTCTGGCAGCACTCCTCCCAAAGTTTAAGGGATTGTAATGAATTGGATCCAAGATTTGCAGACCATTTCGACGAAGACTCGATTTGATCCATCGGGTGGACCCTGTCTTGGTTCACACATCCGGAATTAAGCCTGTCGGCTCCCTCAATTCTGCCTCCCCCCCCCCACCTCCCCCCAGCCACCAATTAAGCCTCGCCCTACAGAATATTCAGATATTATCTACTTCAGGGATTCGTTTCTTCAAATCAAGAGTTAATGTCTTTTTCGTAACTGCAATCAAGAGTGAGTTCCATGTATTCTTCCACGTTTAGTTATATTCTAAATCTTATTAGTTTAAAATTTTAAGTATAATAATTTTCTGATATAATTTTAAAATTTTTATAACAAAATAATTTTATATTTAAATTATGTTACCTTTATATATATGTGATTAATTTACTTGATTTTCCGTTTACATTTTCAGTTCAATAAATTTTATATAAGGAGACTTGTCAAATTAAATTGAATAATTTTTTATATTTTTTTGTATAAATAAAGAGGAGAGACCTCCTCTCCTAACTATACTAATTTCTGTTGTCGCATCTTTAAGTGTCCTCCAAAGCGCTACTAATTTTGGGAACAGATCTTGCTGCCCCCACGTCAAGTAAAGTTGGCAATCAGGCTGTTGTAAGAGTATTTTAAAATGTCTTAACTTACCATATCGGAAAGTAGAATCTAATTATATATATATAATTGTCAGACAACAATCATCTTTCTTCTTGTAAATAGAAAAAGACTTTAAGGAAAGGCTTTTGTGCATCTCGTGAAGGGCCTTGAGCTAAGATCTTGAAAGATTCCTTTTAACTTTGTGGTGCAGGTTTAATCGATTTTTTTTGGCGCGGTGGCTGCAAGGGATTGTGATTCTTGTACCCTTTTTTTTTTTTAACACAATTATTCAGATAAAGTACAAGAATTCAATTGAATGCTAGGAGACAAGCAAACCTACTTATCTTTTTTTTTTTGGGGGGGGGGGGTGATAATAGGGGAGTGGCTGAATGTTAGTTTTAATTATTCGATTAATTGAATTAAGTTTTATTACTGAAATTAAACTTAATTGAATTCTAATAAAAATAGCCTCCATAGATTTAGGTCCTTCATTTCCAGGAAGTGCCAATATCCAATTTAAATTGGTGACAATCAAGATAAGCCCCCTATGGTATTCCAGCTGTATTTGCAAATGTTCTCGCGAAAGAGTAAAGTAAAAATAAAAAATAAAAAAAAATCGCCCTAGGAATTTGATACGTGAAGGTAAACCGACCAACAATACAAAATGTCGAGTAGCTGGAAATATACATTTTTTTGATGAAAGAAGAAGAAGAAGAAGAAAGAAACACGTAAAAGAGAAAGAAAGTAGAAGGGGGTTGATCATGATGAATAGAAAGCCTTAGTCCACGGGACACAATAATTGGACAACCAAAGAAACCAAATACGCAAAAGATGTTTTACATATGCGAGGTGCCCAGTCTCTGGAGATGGATGCACGACTCCGTTTGATTCAGAATTTCAAATTTACGTGGCGACCAGCGAGTGTTAACGTTACTTTCAACGCTGTACTTTGAAATGGACATGCATACCCAGGTATACACGCAAGAAAGATTAAGAATATTGTATGATTTTATTACAATTAGTTCATATAATTTTATTGAAAATTTTTGGTTTCGCGTTCAAGTCTTACTGAGCTTTCGCCTCCTTGTAACAAAAGAGAGAACAAAAAAACAAAAAACTGAAAGAGGAAAGATTAAGGACACGTCGCTTTCAAGCTTGCCTCAGCCTTTTCTATGAAAAATCTGTGCATATGACAAGAAAATTTGGCTTGTGGAGACGGCGGTTTATTACAGAACTTCATTGTATTTTGAGAGTTATTCAATTTCATTGACTTTGAGCACACCGATTATAATATTTTTGCAAGGACGAATAAAGGCTCAAGAAAAGTCATATTTACAGCACATACTGAATTAATTTACAATTCTAAATGCTTCTATTTTCCCTCTTTTATTCTAGCATCGGTAAATGTGTGGCAAATGAATCAAATTTGTTCCCTATAAAATCTAAGTATGCAATTTTTTTTCCTATTCAGCATAATTTACTTGGACGAATTCAAGATTTGAGGTCATTTAAAGTTCTATCTTAACTAATTTTAGGTCAAATATATTATGCTTTTAATGAGAAAAAGGGTTATGTACTGAGTGTGATACCTTTTTCCCCCAAAATAAGTATAGAGGAAAGGGGTTGTAAAGGGGTCCTACAATTCTCTTATTTTAAGAGTGTTTAAGACCAAGTTATATTTGGTTCAATTACTCGAACCCCTTTATTAAAATCGATGCATAGTCAATGTGAATGCATGTATTCAAAAGAAAAGTAATCTGAAAGAAAAAAAACCAAAAAAGAAGAAGAAGAAGAAGAAGAAGAAGAAGAAGAGCACAACTATTGAACATAATTAAATTGAGTCAATTGACTTGACTTAGTGAGAGGTCTCCAATCCAATTCTATTCTTAAAATTTTTATATTGTCTTATATATATACCCCAACTCTTCATATATTCAACGACTAATTCGGTTACGTCGAAATTCGCTTTTGCCTATGGAAAGGATGTCGTAGTGCTTTGTCTCCAAAGCAACAAAACTCAAGACACTAAATTACATATAATTTAGCTTACTGGTTATGAATACATCGAGCAACTAATTGATATTTACATGGAGGACTTATGGGGATAATAGGACTTTGCGCATCTTCTGTTGGCATGGCCATCAATCGAACTTTTGATGTTGCTACCACGAGCTTCTACAGATGATAACCATGTGTGCAAAACAATTTTCTCCAGACGATATGTGCACTAGACAATGGATCGCAAATATCATCTAGTATTGTTCCTTGGCATTGCTCGCAATTGACCCAATCGTTGTACCTTGTCAGCATTGCAGGGAGTATGGCCTTCAGATCTTATTCTGTCAAGAATTTGGGCAGGCTGGACATCCAGATCCTGATTCTTACCTAATCGACTGTCAGATTTCCTTATATTATCGGAATTTGGAAATGATTGGCCCTCAATTGCCAACCCTTTGTCAGGGTACTGGGCTGATTGGGAAACCTCAGATCCTCTACCCTTGTCAGGGTTTGGGACCGTTTGACCTGAACTGCTACCTTTGTCCAGATTCTGGAGTTCATTTGCAATCTGGCTGCGCCGCTCCTTCAGAAAGTTGAGTCTTGTTGTCAGCTTCGTTAGTGCAGAAGTTGTAGAATTTGCTCCCTATGTGCACAGTAATGGCAATTAGCATGAAGATGATAGCTTGCATTTTGGAGGCGGTTTATGGCCAATGCTTAATTAATTCCACAGGTCTGAATAAGGAATATTATTATTATTATTTTCTAAATAAAAGCTTGTCATGCATGAACACACATCCACCCAACCCAAACAAGACTACTCTGATCTATACAGAGCAGCCCCTCTTCTTTCAATCAACTAGAAAATAAAATCCATACCTCACTTCTTGCACTCGACTTCTTGGAATTGCTGGAAGTATGCCTTGAACTGCGGCTAGGTGCCTGATCCACCATCTGGTTATGTGGTGAATGAGTTGATTCATGCCTAACATCACTATCAGCCCCATCCATGGTAGCATCCTGCA
Organism: Ceriops zippeliana; assembly: GCA_037897445.1. NCBI lineage: Eukaryota > Viridiplantae > Streptophyta > Magnoliopsida > Malpighiales > Rhizophoraceae > Ceriops > Ceriops zippeliana. Next base: position 434,117 of record JBAPLH010001437.1, on the reverse strand, counting down.
ATAAATTGGTTAGTTTGTGCATGTCATCAGACATGATAAATGGCTGCAAGGCTAATTAACATGCCAGTTTGGCTTCCTAAGAAGCTGCTTTGTCTGTAGTATCTAATGCTGCTAAACCAGGGAACCAACTTTGTTATAGATCTTGAACAATGCGAGGGTCACACGAACTACATTGAAAATAAATTGCCAAAAAAAAAAAAAAAAAGCTGCTTATGCCATGAGTTATGGCAGAAATGTGCCTGAAAATATACTAGCAAGAAAAAATCACAACCATGCTTAGAATTGTATGCACACATTTAATACTCTCCAATAATGAGTTGCAGACTTGTTTAATCCGTATGTAGGAGGTTATTACATGCATTAAACAAAACAAACAGAGCATTGTTGTACGGATCTTGCTTCTCATGACAAAGTATCTAGAAAGATGATACATAGCTAAATCAGCGTTCCAGTGGCATTATGCCAATGTGACTGAGACCAAAAGAAGCCCATGCGAATTTTATCCAAAGGAATGCTAGGATTCAATCAAGCACTGATTCAATGGTTGACCCAAAAAAAAAAAAAAGCATTGATTCACCAACAAAGAGTTACCAGTGACAAATTGAAATCACCTTGTTTGCAGACCTTCCAGAAACATGGACGGTAGCAGCAATTTTTTCTTTCTGTTTATCTTTCCTGCAAGCAGAACATGTCAACTACACCAATGTCCCACACTTTGTGTGTTGAAGTGCTGACTAGGATTTCCCTTCAAATAATTGATGGGAAGCAGCTAGAAGCACGATTCAAACATCTGAATCAAATTAATAAAAAGCTTACACTTTTGCTTGATTATTTGATATTTGTACAGGCTGATTGCTTGAGTCATGCATAGAATCACTATTTTGTCCATGCTGTTGGTTGAGCTGCACACAGAGCTCATCAAACTTCTGGTTCAAATTGGTGATATCTGCTCCTGCTTGATTTATTTCCTCTATATCTGTCTTCAGCTGTAGCACAAGTTGAAAATTTAATGCAAAAACTAGATCATCAAAGCAACTAAAGCAGAGACTAACTTTTTCATCAAGCGTGGCTGGAACAAGCAAGGATCTCTGGGATGTGCTAAGCCCTGCCTCCAGACCCATCCGTTTATCTCTTTCATTTTGCAGTTGTTCCTGCAGTCTTGCCACCTGCAAATACATGTGGTTTTCACTCACACTCATGCATATATCTATCTTACTTAGCAAAGTCAATGTGCTATTTTATGAGCCCAGAAAATTAATGCAGCTGAACACTTTATAAAACCAAGAAGCAACCACATTTGACCTGTGGCCCAATCAATGCCATGAGGGTAATGAATCTCTCCAAGATCAAAAAGGCTGCTATTTCAGACAAGAACAATCAGCAAATTTGAAAATGAAATTAATATCATAGTCAAATCTATGAGGGGACAAATAAAAGACAAAAATAGCCAATAACATAGATGTAAAGAATCTCTTTTCATTCTCCATTTGAAAATGCCCAGCTGGCATTTGCCCTCCCCCCCGCCCCCAAAAAAAAGTCACATAACAAAAGAACAAGCACTAAGAAAATGGGCCCTGGTTTTTGTTTTTTGGGAGGGGGGGCAGTGGTGAGGTCGACCAGCAACTAGCAAACTGGCATAATCTTGTTATTGTATATTATGGTAGAAATTGATCATACCAATAGCCTAAGTAAATTATTTATGTTTCCTTCAGCTGCATAAAAATACAAGTGCAGCAATCATATGAAGGTCAAACAGGTCAATATCATTAATCCTAGGGTAAAGCATGTAAATCTCCTTTCACAAGGAGCTTAAGAAAAGCATACGGAGGAGTTAAAGCAAGAGAAGATATGATCTCTCATACTAAACATACATCTTGCTCAAGAGCTAAACGCCTCTCATGCAAAGCCTTTTTTCGTTGTTCCAAGTTGGCTTGGAGAACTGCATTACCTTTAACCTATATGAGACAAGAGAGCAAATTAATAGTAGCCCAGAAAAATTAATGCGTGATAACAAGAGGCTTCGTTTTAAGTACTAACCTCTTCAGAGATTCTGCTTTGTAACTCAATTTTACTTGCTTCCAGCTTCTGGATTTCAACCCTACATGTAAGTGAAAATTCAGATTTGCATCATAGCTGAATCCCATAAAAAAGGCTCATGCCTCCAAGCAAAAGGTTTCACACTAATTTAGGAGGCTGTTTTCTTCTAAAAGTTTTCAACAGCAAACAATGTTTATACGAGGAATAAAACAGAAGAAGCATTTTATAGATGCCTTATTGTTAATCCCCTCAAGAAAAGGCATCATGTTTGAAGTGACAACCATAATTAAATCATCTCCAGAAGTAACCAAAGAATTAAGAGACACCTTACGATTAAAGAACAAAACTAGGTTTTCAAGAAAATGCAGTAGCAAACACTAGTCAACAAAACAGAGTGACAATCAAAGTAAACATAACATGAATAGAAGTAGAGAAGGATGTGGATATAAGCAGGAAGATTATACACCAGGTATTGAAATGTTCATAACTTCATATTTAAGCATATAAACAAATTTCAATCCAAAAAAAAAAATCAATAGCATTATTTATGAATTCCTAAGCCAAACTATATTCCAGATGAAGGGGATGATAAACAATATTATTATAAAGAAAAAAAGCCTCAAATTTAAGAACAAGGTTTATAGTGTACCATAAAGGATTTTCCTTTTTTGCTGGTTCCTATGGATAGGACCAAAAGCAATTATCAAATTGCAACGGATATTTTTATAGTTCAAGTTTTGTTGTCTCATATGCTAGTCAAACCTAGCACATCTCAAGGTGTGTATTAGGAGTATAAATACCACAATGAAAAAGTATAAGGACCTGGCCTAACTGACAATGTAAATGGGCTTCATCATGCTGGCATTCTTTGACAGTAAGTTAAAACATTTTGATGACAGTCTCTCACACACTCTCCCTTGCAAATGTATATGTATCTCAAACACAATAGTCTTACTAAGCATGCATGTACAGATTATTCTTCAAGCAGTTTAAGAGTTGCAAATTAAGAGCAAGCCTCAGTGTTGGTATAACAGTTTTAAGGGTTGCAAATGTAGACAAAGGGATGTCATACTGATGGCTTAGACATATTACAGTTAAAAATGCCAAACATAAAACATAGAATAAACTATATGGTATGAAATATAAATAGGTTTTATGAAGATAACATATTCCATACTTACTCATCTTCTAAAGAGTAATCAATGGATTCCATGGAAAGGTTCTTCCTTGCCTGAACTCATATTAAAAAGATACTTGCCAGATGTCAGTTTCAGGTAAGAATGACTGATAACGAAAGTTCAAACCACATCAAAGGTAAGAAATAATTACTCACAGAGGTACGCCCCCAAACAGTTGGACGCTTAGAGCCTTGCAAAGGTCCATTTGATATACCTGTAGATTTCTGAACACCTGCAGATATTTTACAACCACCTTTCTTGTTCTCCAAAGTTGTTTCCCTAGAAATATCTCCCAAAAATTTTCCACAATTGTTTTTCTGTCTACTTGAAGCATTTTCATTTTGTTCTGCAATGTTCTTTCTTTCAACATGATCATGTGGAGAAAATGAGGTTCGAACTGAACTTGGTGATCTCAGATCGGACTTAGATACATCTTCTACTTCAGAGGACTTGGAACCAGAGCTACAAACATCACAACCCTGCATATTTGAAATAGTTAGTGCATATACAGCTAAAGTAGGGGAGAAAAGATGAGGTACTAATTAGCAGAGTTATAATAGATGCATAATTTGTTTGTGGAACCTTGGAATTGGGACAAAGATTAAGGAAAATTGGGTTTGTATGATTGGGATTGCGGGGACAGAGAGCCACTAGTTCTAGCGACTTGATTAGCTTTGACCTCCCAGGCTTTTGAGTCATTAGGTTTTAGGGGAGAAGAGAAGAAGAAAAGACCAAAGGTAAGATAAGAAAAACGTATTTTGGTGATTTTCAGTAACTGCTTTTGGACAAAGTTCAAAAACTGTTCAGCACTGTAAATATTAATCTAAGATATGACTGGGTTTATGTTACCATATTCTCATGTGCATAAATATAGAAGCTCATTTTAGTAAGAAAGTGGACAAACCTTATCGTCAGAGAGAGCATCTTCAACAGAGACACTGCTCTCAGTACAGGTTTCACCAGAGACATTGTCAATATCATCTTCTGTATATGCATCAGATCCTTGAGGAGCATCATCGTGTTCATCATCTTCATAGTATTCATCATCATCTGTTACCTCCTCACCCTCACTTTCACACTCATCAGAGTCAGAGTATAGCCCAGGTGACATTGAACCCTCCTGCAGGCACTGAGTGACTCAGAGAAAGCATAAAATAAAAGTAATTCCAGATGAAGTAAAAAAGATGACTGACAAAATAACTGCAAAATTTCCAACTTTGATATTTTGATGAATTTGACCTTCATATGTCATATCTACATTTGGCAAACTAGTATGGCCAACATTCTTACTCAATGTTATTATTAAGTCTGAAACAAATTATACATCAGTTTTTTTTAACTTAGGTACACTACTCATCATGCAGGCGTAACAAGAAATTAACAAGCAATTGCTGCTAAAAGCAGAAACTAGTAGACAGAAAAACAAGGAGACATTTTAATCAATGACTGGGATCCAGAACCAGTGATAACTTTGTCAAATGTCACTAGTAACAAGAAATGAGAAACTATCTGCTTCACTCGTTGAAACTAAGTGTTGGTGACTACATTTTGATTATAGATCCAAACTGATCAAACATAGTTGATGCTAAGATCATTGTAATTTGACATCAACATTCTAAGACAATTGAAAAACCTTCAGATTTAAACTGTATTTTCTACAATAATACAATTCTGTTTTGAAGGATTTAAAAACCATAGATAAACCATTACTTACACTGAATATGTTGTTGTACTCTTCCAATAATGTGATAATAATGGCTTGAGCATTATTAGCTGCAGCAGCTGCTTTCAGAAGCTGTATGGAACCATCACCGCCAACATCAAAATTGGTTTCGATTTCACAATCACCAGCAAGAAGTGGGCGAAGAAGTAAAGGTGCCATACAAGCAGCTACAGATGAAGTGCTCATTCGGTTCACAGCTTTGTGATAAGCAACAGTTTGCATCATTACAAGAATTCTGAAGACATAGCAAAACAAAGCACATTTGATCAAAGATTTAATGCAAGGAGGAAAAATGAAAAAGAACAGGAAATTGATCAAGTATTTTATGGTCACTAGTCTTTTCATGCATGCATGGCAGCACAGTTTAGATAAATGAATTACAGATTGCCAGTTGAGTTTGTAGGCATCATGCTGTCATATGAGAAATTCTGGTAGACTGATGTTTGTCATATTGAATACTTCTACCTTGGTGTGGCAAGATTCAAAGATGGAATTTGAAATCCTTTGCTGGAAATTGCATTCCCAATAAACACAGCTTTTATAGACCAGTTTATCAGAATATTTGCTACAATAACTCCAAACAACAGATTTATTGCACAATGTGGTTTATAAAATTTGATAATCATCTTTAGCTCTGTCTTCGGTCTGACTCTATGTATACTAACTCAGAAGCACCCTTTTAAACATTGTATTGTAGGCTATGAGACAATGATTGTCACTCTTGTTATAGCTAATTAGGCATTGCAAGGGACAGAAGACATGAGTACTCACGTGAACTGAAGAATATTTATATCAGATAATGGTGATAAAAATAACATTTAGGCTATTTCTGCCTCTGGGTTCTGAGCAACTACAAATCTTATGAGACCATATATGAATTCATTCTAGCATGGCATCACACGAGTCAACACAAAGAAACAACATGCAGTTAAAACTTGTCTTGAGAAAATTAGAAAAAAAAAAAGGGTGAGCAATATTGGAGAAACCAAATAAAAATAAAACAGACTTAAAGAGATAATTAATGCTCAAAAATGGGAAAAGTTACAAGAGAAAAACATAAAAGCAAAGTGGACTACCTTTGCAGTAAGCGACGATTGGGTTCGGGAAATGTTTCACATATTGCTGCTCGCATGGCATTGACTCTACTGCCACGATCAGTTCCTGATCATCATACAAATATCAACTAACTGGAAACTTAAATGGGTAAAAACATACCAGAATGTTATATGGCCTGGAAACTTTGAACCAAATTCCTTATGACAGTTATTACCAAATTTTCTAATAAGCTTACTATTTTGTTACAGGAAGAATGTCCATATCCTTGTCTTTAGGTGCTGCTAAAGCTTGAATAATTAATGCCTTGGAAAAGTATAAACAGAATACGGCACATACACAAAAAATTCAAGTATATCATCACATATCTGCCTCATATTTTCAGTTAATGTTTCATCCCAAATTACAAAAATAAAAGATTCTAAAAAGGATTCTAAAAAGTTTCAATCTCATAGCAGATTCATCTCTTTGGAATGGATTACAAAACAAGCTTTTGGTGATCTAACATAAAAGCTGTTTCCTCTATGACATCTGGGCACTCACTGATTCTAGGATTGGCATTGTCAAAAAGCATGGCAAGATGAATTGAGGTATGCACATTAACTCAATGGCATCAAGGATAATGGAATGCATTTACCTATGTTTATTTACTTATTGCAATTAACGCAATAGAATGCATATTTTACACTAATCAAAGGAATTTGAGCTATAGAGATGACATAAAATGAGTTCAGACCAAATGCACAATTTTTTAAATTAAGGAAAGCTTAAACAAAATTTACATTCTCTAAAATGAAAGTGACAACTCACATTATATTTTCCACCCAACCAAAAACAAAACAAAAAGAAGAAGAAGAAGAAGAAGATATGCCTCTTCACGTGGATAAATCTACTTGAAATATGGCAAGGGTTAACAATCATCTTTTGGACCCATTTGTATGGTTGCAATCCAGAATTTTGATGGAAATAGGGGGTAACATATGTCAAGATAAGATATTAACAGCTACAGATTCAATTCCAGGTCACACTCAGTATGACTTGTACAGACAATCTATGATGCAACACAAGAATGAAAGAAAGATGATGACATAAAAACTCCAGCAATGGACTTACGGCATGCTTCTAATAGTGCATTACAGCAAGATGCTGGCACTGGAGATGAAGGCAACTCCCGAAGGACATACTGGAAAATTACAAGAAAATATTAATGTAGATATTATTGGTTCCAGGGCATAATCTAGCCTGAAAGAGGGGAAATCAGCAATATATTGTGATTCAAAAAGAGAAATACCTTGATACAATCACCAATGACATGTGCATCCTCCTCTGGAGAGAACTCCATTTTTCCTGGAGGACAAAACATAATCCACAGTGTTCAGATTAAGAAAATCATCTCATTACAGCATGTCTAGTGTAACTCTATCATTTGTCTGGCTCCTTTGTGTACTTCACTCCATAGCCTATGTGGGCTTCATTGGCCCACATTTGAAAACCTTAAATTTCTTAAGCTACTGTTAATGTGCATGGAGATCATGTAAACTTCAAACCTCATGTGTACAGTGTAACCTACAACTGCATTTAACAAAGGGGAACAACTATGCATGAAAACAAACCCTGCTCATATTCTCGAAGTCGACGTTCAACATCCTCAACATCAGCAGCTTGCCGCAAAATGCCTTCCACCTTGATCCCTGTTGATCATTTTTAACTTGTCAGACTCAAACAAGGAGAAAAGAAAACACACCCATCACTTTATGAACAATAATGGAAGTGGCTGGACAGACTTAGCACACCTCATAGTATATTAGCAAAAGACCTTCAAGCTAGAAATATACTCAGAAAAATGTTGTAGTATAGTAACACGAGAAAAATTGTATAAATGCTTGAGTGCATCATATAGTTGACCCTGATTGCAGCCCCTATCCCCAATGCAAGACAAAATCATAGCTGACAGTTACAGGTGAAGAAAGTAATCTTGGTCACCTCACAACTAGCAATCATATGGATGGTTAATGAAGGGAAACTAGTGAGTATATAGCAATTAGGTTGTCCCCCCACCCCCCCAAAGTGCCCATTACTTAACCAATTATCACTCACAAAGGACAAAATATGCAAGAAAGCCACTTGACCCAGTTCTATAAACATGAATCTTAAATCAGTAGCAAACAAAAGCACCCACCATGGTCCTCTAAAAACCTAAGAGCCTTTTCCAGGAAAGATGGAGATCCATCAACATCTTCTAAAGCAAGTAAAATTGGTCTGCCAATGACCATAGATTTCCCAGGCGGCTTCCCTAAACACAGGGAGAAAAACAAAATATTAATAATCTCATCAAAAAATGCACGAATATAAGTCACCAAAAGACACAAAAGTATAATGATGGTAAAATATTGAATGGGAAGAAAAAGCAAAGGAAAAGGGATGAACCCAAAAAAATACACAATAAAGATAATGAAGCATATTTTTCATCATTCTTCCACATAAAAAGGAGAGATGTTACATTATAGTCTGCCATAACTATCACCAATTGTCACCTAAATGCTTCAATGGCTTCAACACATTTTTGCTATCCTATACTTCTTCTATATACCCATACAAAACTTTGAGTTCTCTATAGCCAAGAGTATAAGAAGGGAAAAAATTGGGTAAAACATGGCTCTGGCAGCAAAACACACAATACAAGTTAACATACATTGTTCAGAAGAACCATCAGTTTCATCAGCACGATCATTTTTGAAGATACCATTTTGACCCACAAGTGCAGCATTCGGAGCTTGTGCTAGAGCATTCTCAAGTGCAGTCTTCCACTCATTTAAATCTTCTAAAGTTTCAGCCTGCAGCACCAAAGGAAAGATTTTAATAAGACCAAGAGAAGTAGATAAATAAGAGTTCCTCATTCTCACTTCTGCCCCATGGATTTTCAACTACAATGCACCACATATCTCTATTATGTTCCCAGCCGAGTCAAAACTCAGTTTTTGAAATTTTTACTCCAAGAAAATTTGTACCACAAAAACCAACAGCCAATTCAATTTTCATTAATTTTTTCTACCTAAAGCAACTCTGCTGATGCAGTTGGTTCAAGAGCCAAGACTGAGCATTCTATGAGAAAACTGCACAAAAGAAAATGCAGTATCATGGGAAAAAAAAAAAAAAAAAAGGGAATAAACAGGGAACCACCTTAAGAGTAAAACCTCTTCCATCATGACCATCGGGAAAGATAACCGTCAACAGCTTTTTGTCTGCCTTGACAACCACACTAGAGATTTTGCAAAGAAACACCTCCCAGTAACACGATTAGTTTGAAAATTTAAAAACTAACAAAAAATTCAGAAATTAATAACTTCTAAACTGATAATGCCAACCTGCCTGAATTGTTGAGGTCAATACCACCAAGGGTCAAATTCACTTCACCCCCTTTTTGAGAAATAGCACTCTGAAAATTAATAGAAGAACAAACTTAGAAATCTAAATCATCCAAGTATCAACAACAAGGGAAAAGGGGTAAGAAGTAAAACTTCTGCAATTAAATTGATTTCACCAATAAATAGCCCTACATGTATTTGATGTGCACCATGTCCATGTGGCAGCTTACTTACCGGATCACTTCTAAAGAAAATAAGTGAAGTTTGTGTCAAGATAAACCACCGTTTTTTCCACGATGTCCATCCAATTCCTGCACAATGAACCAGTGAGACATTTGCTAGCAACTATACGGCTGCTAGTTGCAGAAAGGACAGTCAGCAATGTTTGTGCAACTGTAGGAAGGCCCAACAAAGGAGTATTTAATATTCTTGCCTTCCTTATCCACCATTAGCATTTAATCATAAAGTGTGAGCAGATTTATAGACCAAATCAACAGAGCACACCTTTGGATGATATAAAAAGAGGCCCGCTCTTCAAAACCTGCAGAACATCTTGTACTTTCAGACTATACCATAATAAAAAGCTTAAAAAGAAAAAATTACACAACAGAGCAACCTATGGAAACCTTGAAGTAGCAATAATCTAGAGGCCATTAAAATGATATTTGGCAGTGATACCATACATTTTAAGATTTCAAGATAATAATAATCATAATAATTTATTTAAAAAAAATGTTAGAAAATTACCATATTGCCATTGCGAGAACCTGGATGCTCCGGCTGTCCCGGAGGCAGAGAAGGAGGAGGTGGCGGCGGACCACCATCTTCCTGCAAACACATATGTAACGGTAATGATCAAAGCACAAAAGCAAACTGGAATCCTCTATACTGCGCACGTAATCACCATAAGACGCGTTCAAGAATCACAAAGCATCAACGTCCAAGTTCCATTGGCATTGCATTCAATCGGACAGACAGACAGACACACATATATTTCAAGGCACATTGGCTCAAATCGCATTGCACTGCAAATTTGCATTGCAGGCGGAAGAGTACCTGAGAAGATTCCGTGTTTTTGTTAGCAGTCATCCTTTGATCCGTGAAATCTCCAAATCACATCTCATTCGTTGATCAGCAAGAGGCACAAACGATCGTGTTGCGCCACCGGCACCGCCGCATTGATCAAAAAATCTAAAGCGAGGAAAATCACATAGGCAATAAACAAACAAACAATTTCTGGTCAAAGAAAAAAAAACAAAGAAATTGAAAAAGTAAATAAATAATTTCAAGAATTGGATGTTTGAATCAAGACAATGTACCTTCGTTTAAAAATAAATTTCTTTCTTCTCTTCTCTCTTCTCTCTCTCTCTCTCTCTCTCTCTCTCTATTCCTTCCTCTCTGTGTTTGGCGAATTGCCTTGGTTTGGGATGGGTTGCCCCCCCGCCCCCCAGAGAATAGGCTTCTAACGGAAACCCGTTGCTCAAGCCAACGAAGAAAAAAAAAAGTTTTTAAAAAAGGCACAAAGAGAGCGGAGGAAGGGCCTTTCTCTCTCCTCCTCATACGCGCCACCTCTACACGCCATTCGTATTATAGGCTCTCTCTCTCTCTCCCCCCCCCCCCCTCTCTCTCTCTCTCTATCCCTCACATTTCATCTCGGCGTGCGCCCGTTGGTGGGGTTGGAGAGAGGAAAAGTAAAATGAAAAAATAAGGGTATTCTTGTAATTTCGCATCCAATCACCATGTGCCTTCCCGCAAAAACAAAAAAGTGGGATGTCAGTTTTTCACGTCCAGATTCGTCTGGTGGGCAATGACAGCTATGGCCCTGATTGTTTGCTTTTTGCTCCCCTTTCATTCTGCCGGTTTTGACTTTTGAGGGTTCCAGAGTCGTTGGTCAATCCAATTAATTGCCGTTGAGTTAGTCGAATGATTTTTGCATTTTCGTAACCCCGGATTTTCATATGCACGAGGGTCCAATTCTCTCTTTGAAAAAGAACAAATGTGTTTGAATAACCAAATCATTTTTTTCAGTACATAAAATGACGCTCGATTATTTAGATGTAATTCTTGAATCATTCACTGTTGAACCAATCGCTGCTGAATCAAACTCGTTGGCAATACCAAATTTTTGTGGTCTGACGATGAATTTAGTTGTCTTTGGGCACAGGAAATACGAGATGGAAGCTCGTAGTTTATTTTTGGGTGCACAACTTCCATTTCCTTTGTAAATTTAAGTGTGTCAACTGTCAAAAGGGTGTATTTTTATTTTTTTAAAATTCACTTGCTCCAATAATTGAAAAAAAAAACTAATAATCCGACCATAGATGCTATCCGATCCATTTTAAAAAATCAGATAAAATTAAAAATCGAAAAAAAACACTCGATTTGGTTGATTTGTATGGTCCGATTGATGAAGTTGATGAGATTTTGTTATAATTTTTTCTTAAAAAATAGCATTTAATTATATTATTTTATTAAGAATATTTATACACATTAATTTTAATTATTTTGCTATAATATAAAAATATTAAAATATTTTAAACACAAATTCACCTGGCAAATCAACGGTCGCAGAGCCCATCTACCGAATCAGACCCTTTTCCAAATTTGGTTTGGTTTGGTTTGGTTTGGTTTGGTTTTTAAAAAGTATTCTTTGGCCACACCGCCACCACCCCCCCGCCTTTTTTTTTTTATTTAATGTCATGGCGAGTGTGCGGGAAAACTATTCTGTCTGTCTGTCTGTCTGTCTGTGATGCTTTAACGGCACATACGATATGAGCGCTATAATTAACACGAAACGTGAAGAATAAAACATGATGGCACATTATCTACTCACTGCTTGGTGCCAATTCTTTTATCTATTTCGGAAATGGAAAAGGCCTGGCCTTACTACCAACACTCATGTTTCCCAAATTACGAGAAAAATGCAATCAAGAGCAATAGCAGCAGCAGCAATGCCAAATTTTATAACATCATTTGCTTGTCCCTCCCATGTCTATTGATTCAAACTTTTACACAGTGGTGGCATAATTAGTAATCATTGACCACACAAACACCAAGTCAAAAGGTGTGACCACATTGCCAAGCTCTCGGCTAATCCGTGCTTTGGTCGGACGTTATTGGCAATGGGATCGTCTCAAGGCATCAATCCTACATACGTCTAGAACGTAGACTAGCTCTATATTCCTTCGTATCCCACTGGGATCTGCTATGTTCGTCTGGAAGGAACCATTGACCACTTAATGGGTTTTACTGCTCGTTCGTAACGCGCAACTTGGCCCCCACTGCTCTAGACGTGACTTCTCGGACGGTGACTGTTATGGACTCCCGGTCTTTAGCTATAAATTCGATAAATCTGTGCATCAGAACTCATCAACAAGTTCATCAGATATATTGCACATGATATACAATAGAACTTACGCATGCTGATCTGCGCTCACTTTATTTCCATAGACACCGAGCCATTGATTCAACTGTGAATGCAGATGTCTCATCATACAGAAACACACAAAAAAACCAACTAGGCCTGCATATTCGGCGAAAGCAAAAATGTTTCTCCTAGCATCAAATTCAAAATCAAATGGCAATCTCTCAATGCTAAAATGCCCATTTGAGCTGAATTATTATTGGAACCGATTCCGACTAAGCCATTGAGCCAAAAAGAGACCGAGGTTACAGAAATGTGCACTTCCAGGAACCAGAACTAAAATCGAGAATTTCCATGCAACAAAGTTAATGTCTTTCAACACAGTCCCGATCACTTGCAACCATAACATCTTAAACTCTGTACTCCATACATACGTAAAAAAAAAAATGCAGAATGATCTATTTTTCTCCTACTGATTGTTTGTCTTCCCTATTTTCCTCTCTCAAACACAAACATTAACTAATTTTCGCCTATTTTTCTCTCCCTCTCCTTCTTTTCTCCCCTCCCAAACACAGTGGCATTGTCAAGCCGTGCCAGCCCATGGCGCAGACCCGGAAGGCAGGAGAACTTTTCATGGGTTGCTCGGAAGGGCACACAGCCTCTATACAAGTCCTTCTTAATTGAAACCTCTGGAGACTTAAGAACAGCGGTCCAAAATATGGCAACGCGTTACGTTCAAAAAACATTCATGAACCCCGCACACATTTGTGTTTCTTCTTCAAAATATCCCCTTGAAATCCATCATCGCATAATCATACAATGGCAAACTGCGTTTTATTTGTTTTAACGCGTTGGCCATCGGTGCAAAATATCCCCCATAGACTTCAATTTTCTTTCCTCGGGAATATACTGTATAAGTTTTTTTTTTTTTTTTTAGTTATTTATCGATTAAGAGGCTTGCAAGAATATGTAAAATAGAATAGCTCCCCATTTTCTAATATGCTTTTCATTCTCCTCTATACGAGACTTTTAACATAAATGTCTTTATTCAATAATTTTCAACTTCGAATGTCATGAGAGAACGCGATTGGTTATGAGAAACCAAAAACAAAGATTAGATAGACTTCTACCCGCCCCCCCCCCCCAAAAAAAAAGAGAACCATTGGTTAGATAAAATTGTAATTTGCCTCTTTAAAAATTTCATACTACTCATTAGTTTATCCAACGATTTAATAAACAACACAAATAAATTTTAATTTTGTTACAAAAATAAAGTGACTTTTCAAAAAGTACTCAAATCGATGCGCCGTCGCCGGAAGATGCACAACCGACTGCGGGGTCTATTTGTATGGCAAATTGTACCAAATAGCTAGAGATTCCTTTATTCTCGTCATTTTCCTCTGCACTATGATTCATTGTACTAAATGTGTTTGCGTAGTACCATTTTTTAAGACTTCCTTGTTTAGGGGAATTCGTTGTTTAAGTTTGTCCTCGATCCCACTACCTCAATTATTGCCCAAATTCAACAGCCCAATCGTTTTGTATTTTCTAGCCGACAAGTTTGTATTCATTGCAATCGTTTAAAAAAAAGAAAAAAAAAAGTCTATTTACTCAAGCATTAGATTACGTGAGCAAAATGTTTATACTTAACAACCTGACGATAATTTAAATTGTTTTTACAAAATTAGGTTTAGTTTGAATTACTATGATAGCGTTTATTTTGTATTTATAAGAATGTCTTTTCCAAACTTTTTTCTTTTTCTAAATCTAGAAATAACAAAAAAAAAAAAAATCAGCTCATAATAAAATTCAAATGTCATTGTAAAAACAAATTAAAGGAATAAGGCCTCGCCTGCGTTTTGCACGCCTACTGCGTTAGACGACGGGAAGATAAAACCTCCGTCGACACGCAGCGTTTATCTCCGTCGCCCCAACAGCGTTTACATGCAATTGGGCTGTGCTTGTGTCCGTCTCTATCTCTCTTTACCGCTAACCGTTTTATGCAACCTGAGCCGACACGGCCCGATCGTTTTCGGCCAAGCAGAGAAGAGCATGATGAGGCGGGACTCATGGGACGATTCTCAAACTCAACCCCACCAGACTGGCCAAGATGGCTGCCCTCACCTTAATTTCGATTTCATTTCTCTCCTGTCCAAACCCAAGGTCTCGAGTCAGTTTCCTTTTTATTTTTTTTTCAGTCCCATGTTTCTTTGGGGTTTATTAATTAATGTCTGATTATTGGAGTTTGAATTTGTTTTTCTCTCATTTTTTTGTTTTGCATTTTTTGGGGGGCAATGTCTCAGGATTACTATAAAATACTGGAAGTGGATTATGATGCTTCGGATGACGCTATTCGGTCCAACTACATTCGTCTCGCTCTCGTTTGTGCCTCTTTTCTCTAGTCTTGTGAATTTGCTTTTACATAAGAATTGGGGTTATGGGTTTTTGATTTTTTGATTTTTTTATAATTTTTTTTGGGTTATGGTCGGTGTTATGCAGAGATGGCATCCAGATAAACAAAAGGAAGAGGACACTGCCACATCGAGGTTTCAAGAGATAAACGAGGCTTACCAGGGTCAGTCATGTCTGGTTATTTTGTTTTTATTTATTTATTTATTTTAATTTTTGAATTCTTGATGTGTTAGCAAAAGGAGATGTTATTATTCCCTGGAAGAACGCAAATTTCTATTTGTAGATGGAGAATTGAGCTTCATGGTTGTGTGCTCGTCTTTCTGAGCGTGGAGATTATTATTTGGTTATTTTCGAAATTATCTAAAGAATGCAGTTTTGAACCCTTTTTAACACGAAAGCTAGAGTGAGATTGTTCCTTCGGCATAGATACAGGTGCAGTGATGTCCATTTCATGCTTTCAATTCGTTGCTGTGGTTGAAGAAGACTAGGGAACTTGTTTTGGTCCCTAATTAATTGATTTTTCACGATGACTGAGTCAGAGTCCGAACCTTGCCCCTTCTTTTCTTTTTCATTTCTGTATTCTTGCATTTAATGAGAGAGGGTGAGAAAGAATTAGAGGTGGGGGGGGGGGGAGAGTGTTGTGGATTGGGGGTCAGGGGCATGCCCAGTGGCAACGCTTGTTTCTTCTTGGGAAAATCCCTACCAGATTGAATTGGACACTGTTCAAAGCACCTTGCAAAACATGATTAGATTTCTGTAGCTGGGTTTGAAAGGAAACAATGGTGATTTCAATGGGAATAGATCTTTGTTTCATGTGAACAGAATGTAATTTTCAATCATCTGGAATATCAAAAATAGGTTCATATGCTTGTGTGACACAGTTTCTGTGGCCTCAATGACTCAGATTAGGTGTATTAGATAGAAGATAAGAGAGTGGTGATTATCCATTATAATCAGAATATTTTCAAATGCATCATCGTAGTTCTCATTTGTTTGGTTCTTGTTGATGTCCTTGGCTCATGTGTGGAGGTCTCTGCCTGAGTAGAGGGCATCAAACTAGCTGCTGACTTGGTAATTCTTATAGTTGTTGAAAAACCAAGATTGTGAAGAAGAAAAAGCAAAGCGAAGCAGTGGCCAGGTTTAGAAAGAATTTTTCAGACCTATCTAACCATCATCTGGATTTGAACAGTTTTGAGTGATCCTGTTAGAAGGAAAGAGTATGATGAAGCAGGGATGCTGTATGTCCACGATTATAACTTAATTGTAAGATCTCCATCATATTCTCAAAATATTACTAGTTAAGACATGTCCATTTAATGTGTTCCCTAATTTGCACTTGGTTGTTCATATATTGGCTGCAGGAGTACCTTAACCGGTACAAGGGCCTTATATTGACATGCAATGGACTTGGAATGGGGCTCTCAATTTGGTGAGGTAAAACAGCATAATGTGCACCTACTGCAGTGCTTCAGGCTTGGTGGCACAAAATGCTGATGGCCTGCTGGCGTTAGTGGACCAATACTTTCTTGATGTAGCGGGAATCTGTGTGTACATTGAATAGAAATCAACGGTGCCTGAACCTTAGTTTAACACATTGTAAGTTTGTAACTAACATCTTCATTTTTCCAGGCTTCTGTTCTCTGTCCCTGGGTTTTTACCGGCACCTGTGCTTACTTGCCTTTTATTTAGCAATGTGCAAATTTCTAAGAGTTATAATTGAACCGGAGACCATATGAATTCAACGAAAGTTTGCAAAATGATAATCATTTACATTATATATGACTGATAGGTTTACGGTTGCATCCGCACAACTCTTTTTCCCCTTATTTTCTTAAAATGAGTCGGTCACAACATTGAAACGCGGGTGGTGAAGATAATGAAACACCACGGGAGAAGATTTGCCTGAGGCTATAGGTCCGGAAGGTGCTTGATAATGTCTTAAATTTATTTGAACATCAGATAAGTGTGAATTATTGGAATGCGTTCACTTCAAAGTCTGGAAGTTGCCATTGGTTTTGCAGTTTTCTAAGCTGCCAATCTAAAAACTATATAATATTGCGTGGGAAACAGGAAAAAAGATTACCACTTCCTTTTTTTTTTTTTCTCACATCTGGAGATGATTGATGATACACAGGTACATAAACAAACAAGATTAAGCTTCAGCGTCTTTGCACCAATTAAACTTGACGCTGGTTTGGTCAATTTGCGCCTGTAAGTCTCGCGAAGATCTATTAGCAGTTAAAAAATATAGTTGAGTGACATATGACAACCGGCCAACTAAAGCAGGCCTAACATCCAACAAAAGAACGTCTGATGTGAAGGTGACATTCTGATGTCATTTACCAGTTCTTTCAAGATCAAGCCAGAAAATTTGCCCATATATTAACGGTTGAGAGAATAAATTTGTTCATTTCAGAAAGCTACAGAGTTTGTACGGTCAAAGAATTGTATAAAAGTCCAAACTTCCAATAACTAGGATCACAATGGTGAAATACCTTCAAAATTTTCCGTCAACAGCTCCTCAAGCAGTTCAAATGTAAACAATAGCTTTCTTTCTCGGCAAAGCAACTCAACTAAAAGAGCCCAAGAATCGGCTTCTGGTTTAAAGCCCATCTCTAACAATCCAAACAATGCCATGCCTGCATCATCAACCATTCTAGCTTTGCAAAGGCGAACTAACAAACTATTTGAAGTAGCATAATGCGGCAAAAAGCCTCTTCCAAGCATCAAACCTAAAAGTGCAGTAGCCTTCTCCAGTTCATTTTTTTCGCACAAGAGATTCAATACAATCCTGTAACTTGCTTTGTTAAGATAAATACCCTCATAAGGTAGCTTCTCAAGCATTGCAAGGGCTTCTTCGAACCTAGCTTCTCTGCACAACCCCCCAAGCAACACGTTAAAAGTTATGAGATCAGCTCTGCAGCTCATTTCTTTCATTTCCTTAAGTAAATCCATCGCTTGATCAACTCTACCAGCCTGACAAAAGCTAGTTATCAATGTGGTATAGCTAACAGTATCAGGTCTCAAATCAAAGCTCTTTATTTCATTAAAAACAGCTTTGGCATCCTCTATCCTTCCCTGCTTACAAAATCCATTCATTAGTGTTGTGTAGTTAAATATATTGGGTTTGCATCCATTACTCTTCATGAAATCTATTATCTTCCTAGCCTGATCAACTTTCCCATAATGGCAAAATCCATCAATCAGAATGTTATAGGTGAGGGCATCGGGTAAGATATGATGCTTTGAGACCATTTCCTCAAAAAACTCCATTGCTTCTTTGAGCCTTCCATTTTCACAAAGACCATCTATCAATGTTGAGTAGGTAATCAAATTGGGAAAAGAAATTGTAGACTTCTTCATCTCTTTAACAACTTCAAAAGCAGACTCAAGATCCCCACTTTTGCAGTGATGCTTAATTAAGATGTTAAAAATGCAGGTGTTTGGTTTCAAACTGAGACACTTCTTTGCATGCAATAGAATATTCTGGGCCATATCAACCTGCTTGGATTCAACCAGTAGATTGAGACATGTACTGATAGCTTTGAGAGAGGGCTTCTCCTGGACAATTGGCTGAATCTTATAAAACATCTCAAGCACTCTTTCATGTAGAGAAGACTTGGAGAAATGCTTCATGAGATTAAGAAATATATTTTCATGAAACTTACATGTTTCATAGGTCATTTGATAAAGAAGTGAATCAACAGCATGAAACTTCTTTGCCTGAGCAAGCTTATGAAGGATGGTTGAATAGGTGGCATGATTGTGGTTAAAACCTTTTTGCTCCCCAACCATGTTGAATATTTCTAATGCATGTCGTGGGTCTCTCTCACGTTTGATCAAGCTTACTGCATAATCATGAGAAATGAATTTGGTTTTCCTCCGAGTTTCCACATCCTTTGACTTTTCGGGTGGGAAATCTGATTTGGAAGGAGCTATTTTTGGAAACAAAAGAGGAGAGATCCATGGGAGTGAAGATGATGTGGTTGAAAAGGAAGCAGAAAATGAATGATGTGTGTGCAGAAGTCCCTTTGCAGAATTCATGAAAATGATGCTGGCATCATTACATGGAGATGCTTTACACCTGTTAACCATTGTTTTTGCAAACATAAAAAGGCTAAAAATTTTGAAAGCAAGAACTAATCAAAGGTAAAATCACTATCACATTCAGTCTGCAATATCTAAAAATAAAACGAGAAGTAACAATGGCAAACAACAAGAATGATTTCCTGATGTGAAAAAACACAGAAGCTGTAAAAGCAGAAAACTTTTCTATCTCCCCAATTACTGCTAACTCTGTAAGCAACAGTTTCACGATTAACCCCAACAAACCAGACAAAGTTAAAGAAAATCAAAGGATAACCCAGAAACCTCCTTTGGTTAGGTCACAATATAATAATTTTCAGCTATAAATAAGTATTCTAAATAGTTGAAGAAATGGAATTCAAAAATTTTCCATTAGGAAATTTTTGTAACTGATGTAAAATGAAATAAGAAAAATAATTGATACTTCTGTGGTTGTTGGGCTGTCTGACTCCTGCTACATTTAAAGAAAAGGAAATGGTAGCTGTGGTTGTGCTGTTTGTCAGCGAAATGCAATGATGCAAAATTTTAGCAATAGCAACTGGCCAGGGCTATTGCCAAGACTCCTTCCTCCATTCCCAAACTGAGCATGGCCCCCTTGCCCACCCCAACACCTGAAACCCAACGGGCCATGACATTTCATTCCAATCCTTTACCCCATTGGGAGTGGGATTTCAACCCTGCCTCGTCACTGAGAACTTCATGGCATAAAGGAAAACATGCCATAGAGAAACTCTTGCCATGGCTGAACCAGGCTTATGACTGTACATTTTGCTTTCTTTTCCTCCAGCCATCAACAAATTCAAGGTCTTATCAGCCACCATTAGCATGATCTTAGACTTAATACTCCTGTTGTTTTGATTTTGTTACAAATATTTATTGACATGGCAGCAAAATTTTCAAACTTCTCGAGCCCACACATGTTTCCTCCAGTCCTAAGATTGTTACAACTGCATGCATCGCCTACTCAATGGAACATAATCTTTTCAAATCAAATTTTCTTTTTGTGATTCAAAAAGCTTACACGCAAACAAAAAAAAAAAATCCAAGCTAGCGGGTGGACGTTAAAAGGGCTTGCAGAGGATAGTATGGAAATCTATGCCTGGCTTGCTGTAATTTTTTTTTTTTTGAACGTCAAGTTTTATTGCTGTGATTCATTTTCTTACTTCCTTATACATATTCGCATTTAAATAAAAGGCAACCATCTACAGATAATCAGCAAGTTTTTTTTTTTGTTGTTGTTGGTTCATTTTCTATTGCAACAAAGGGCAAACTCAGAAACCCATAATTCCATCAGATCGTAGAGAATACGTACCCAGATCAGGCCCCTACGATTCCTGTTTGTTTAAGGGTTGGTGTTTCTTTTTCACTCTTCCGTCGAGTTGACAATTGCAAAACCCGGAATTTTACGCGTGGCACAGTGAATCAAGAGCTGGGGAGCTTGCAACGGACTCAAAGACCCTAAAAATATGCTTATAATACCACGAACTCGGCGGAGAAAGAGGAGGAGGCCAATGGCGACGGTGACCGGTGCTAAAAAGGCGAGGGAGGGTTTTGGAATTTCCGGGGGTTTTCCGGATATACGAAACGAAATAATCTCCCTTAATGGATTTGATCCCAATTTAATTGTACTCCCCATTCTTGTAAGGGTCAGGATTGAACGATTGGGCTAATCCAGTCGTTGATGTTAACACATTTTGGGCCGGTATTGACAGTGGCCCGACACTCCGCTTGAATTTACCTACCTCTTAATAAGGAATTGGGTTGTCTGCAGCTCGCATTTCTTACAGGGAAGAGAATCAGGCGGCAGATAGTTCAGCTATTTTTACTAATTCTCTTCTGCTGGATTTTCATATTTTGTCGAAGTCACCACCTGATTTTAAGAGACCCCTGGAACAGGACATATTTAAGGGTACAATAATCCTGTCTGTGACCCCTTTAGCTGCGATCTCTGTAAAGGTTGACAAATAAATAAATAAACTCATATGTACTTTAGGATTTTTAATGGACAGAAATTTTTTTTTTTAAAAGGCGTAATCTTAAGACGTAAATCAAATAAAAAGACTTTGAAAAAGAAAGAAAGAAAGGAAGAAAGAAGAGCCTGGCAAAGCTCAGATTCTAAGAGTCCTGCAGCCTATAGGATTTAGTTTGAAGGGCTAGGTGGCTATGCCTGCAAACAAATTGGAGATAATTTCTTTTTTCTTTTTAGTCCGGAGAGATAATTTCTGAGTGCACGCACGTTAATGCAGGGAATGCATCCTTAAGATCGCCTTGGAACGTTTTTTAGTCTTTCAAAGAAAGAAAAAAAACCACGTAATATGGGAATAGATATTTATAGGAGGACAAGAACTCCACGCAAAAGAAGGCGATCAAAGCGAAGCTTACATCATTGTTTTTCTCGTGCAAATACCATCTCCCTTGGAATATATACAAACATGGTCAAATCGTTATCACAACCAACCCACCGGCCAAGTCACATCGGGCACCAACACAGTTTGGTTGAATTCTAAGAAATTTGAGTCCGCCGAGTATGGAACCTAATTTGTTACTAACCAAAACTCAAATATCTGACGCCTAATTCTTATCATAACGAACACCTCTTTTTTTTTTTATAGCTTAAATTTATCTCATTAGTCCCTATTATTAAGCCTTCGCCTCAAAAGTAAATACAAAAAAAAAAAGGTAAATAAGGATAAGATTGATGCTTTTTTTTTTTATCTGACTTATTTTTCCCCCCGGGGGTGGGGTGGGGGGAGGAAGAAGTTGCTCGAGTACACCAAATAAAAGAAGATAGGAATGGAAAAACAAAATTATATATATATATATATATATATATATATCTTTTAATATATTTATTTAAATAAAACAGATTTATTTGTATACGTCAACTAAAAAGCCGTACCAAAGAGTTAAAAAATATTATTATTTAAATAAAAATATGACTATAGTTTTTGTGCTAAACTAGGAATAGGAGGAGGACGTGTCAAAAAAACGGCAACTATAAAACCCAAACACACCGTACGTATCAGGTTTCTATCTCTCTCTCTCTCTCTCCCTCTCTCTGAGCATAAACGTGAAACGAACAGCGATGGCGGCGGCCGCCGTGCCAGACAATCTAAGCAGAGAGCAGTATGTCTACCTGACGAAGCTCGCCGAGCAGGCCGAGCGGTACGAGGAGATGGTCCAGTTCATGCAGAAGCTGGTCCTGGGGTCGACCCCGGCCGGAGAGCTGACGATGGAGGAGCGGAACCTCCTCTCCGTGGCCTACAAGAACGTGATCGGTTCCCTACGGGCGTCTTGGCGGATCGTGTCGTCGATCGAGCAGAAGGAGGAAGGGAGGAAGAACGAGGAGCACGTGGCCCTCGTCAAGGAGTACAGATCTAAAGTGGAAGTCGAACTGTCTGAAGTCTGCGCGAGTATACTCAGGTTGTTGGACTCGAATCTGATACCGTCAGCCGTGGCGAGCGAATCCAAGGTCTTCTATTCAAAGATGAAGGGAGATTATCATAGGTACTTGGCGGAATTTAAGGTTGGGGATGAGAGAAAGGCGGCCGCCGAGGATACTATGTTGGCCTACAAGGCTGCTCAGGTAACAACAATTGTCCTTGTCTCTTTTCTTTTGTGTTTCGAAATTTAGCTGATTACTTGGCCGGAGCTTGCTTTTATAGGGCGATTTGTGGAGAATTGATCATGTTGAGTTGAAAATTTAGGGATTTTGTTTGAGATTTGGAAATTTTGGTACTTTGACTTAGTGGGAAATTAGAAAGCTTCTGCGTTCTTGTACCCTCCTATTGAGACTTCTTATTCTTCTAATTGCTTTTTATTTTTTTTGATTTTCTATGCAGGATATTGCACTTGTGGATCTTGCGCCGACACATCCAATAAGGCTGGGGTTGGCTCTCAACTTCTCCGTATTCTACTACGAGATTCTCAATCAATCTGAGAGGGCTTGCAGTATGGCTAAACAGGTGTGCCAAATTTACGACTTTTCTTAATTGCTCGTGGCTAGTGAGCTCTGACTTCATATATGATCTGAGCCCAATATGGTTTTCCATGACTATTAATTCCTAGCAGGTCTTAGTCAACTCTCTTATCAATTTTTTGATATTCCAATGACCCAAAACGAACAAGAAAACTTTTGAACTAGAAATTCCTATAGAATTTTTGTCCAATAATACCACAGGATGGTATTGCCCCCACTTATGTTGAGAGAATTTCTACCTCAGGTGCTTATAGTGTACTGTGGAAACAAAATGTATTTTTTGATTCCAGAAATTCAACTTGCTGGATCTTTTTCATCCAACGAGGAAATTGCACTTTCATGTGTGGATATCCAAACTTAATCTTCTTCTTTGTGAGACTATGTTGATTCTGTCTGTTTATTGTTTGATCCAAAAGTATTGTCTGCAGCAACTTATATTTTAGAGCAAGACAAATTTGTTTGAACTCAGACAAATTTTTCAACACAATATAGTCATCATATGCTTAAGTTATGTGCTTCAGTGGGTGGAAGTTCATAGACAGAATTATGGTTTCCAAAGATGTGCCAGTGTGTGTGTATGGTCTAATAATCGGTCATAGCATATGAAGTACTGGAGGAAGAGAAGCTTTCCAAAATTTACTGCACTATATTTGGATCCCCCTTATGTATAAACGAGCATGAAGAGTGAAACAGCAATGGATTGGTTTGACTTTACCCAAGCTCTAAGTTTTTGTGCTCTTCGAGCATATTGATGCTTGTTTGTGTGCATAAGTGTCTTACCTAGAAAGCTTGGTGGGAATAAGACTGAAATTTTGTTGCTTAAACGTTTGAAACAAGCTGAATGCTTCTTCCAAGTCTGTGGGCTCTCTATCTGTATTTCAGCTGTCATGTCATTTGGAATTTACCACATTTCTTTCCTGCTTTTGAACATGCATAAATGCGTGCAGGGGCCTTGCTTAAGGTTAAAAATTTTACCTCCATGAATGCATCCAAGTACACTTAAAATACTTCCATCTCTAATGCAGGCATTTGAGGAAGCCATTGCTGAGCTAGACACTTTGGGAGAGGAATCATACAAGGACAGCACTCTAATCATGCAACTCCTGAGAGATAACCTCACTCTTTGGACTTCAGACGTCCAGGTCAGTGCCTCTATTGCACTTTTCTTCTTCCTCTTCTTCTCTCTAAGGTTCAAGTACAGGAATTTTCTACCGGAAGTTAATGGTCTTATATTCACAGAGCACCCGTTTCATTGTTTCATAAGAGCTACTAACTTCGGTTCTTCATTCCTTGCAGGACCAATTAGATGAGCCCTAGAAGGCATCATAAGCTAGACAGGTCCCGGTCTTCTTTTCGGGGAGGTGGGCTTTGAATGTCATCGATTCGTCATGAATACCATTTTGTAATATAAAATATTGGGCTTCACCACATTGACGTGAATGTTGGATCCGTACCAAACTTTGCTTTTTTAAATTTCTAAGACCACGTTAGATAAGATGTAACGAAGATCGAAATGCGAGTGACATTACTCTACCTCTTCCTTATCCTTACTTCGTTTGGTTGCCAAAATCTTGTAGTGTAATGGAAAAGCGATTACAAAATCGTCCGTCGTTTGATGTCCATTACATGGTTTCATGTTATGCACCCACTGTTGCCTGCATTTCAACCGAGAGAACTGTTTTTTTATGATCCAAATTTTCCCGACAGCCTGTCATGGTGGGCAACAGCGCGAGACAGACACAAAATTGTTGCGAACATGGAGATGAATTGTTGGAGGGTGGGTGGCAAACGTTAGTTATTCTGCCTTACAAATTGCAGTATATAGCATGATTGGCCACAAAATGACAACCTGTGAGGGTATGGTGTATTGGACCTCCATTATCTATAGGTAGTTAAAATTATTGGCAAATTATTTTGCCAAAAAATAAAAAAGCTAATCCACCAATCAAAGATTGACCGGATGCACGTGCAAATATTGTCTCAGAGAGGCCCAACCAGCGAGAGAGAGGGAGAGCGGGAGAGAGAGACAGAAAAGCACTCGTACCAACTACCATAACAGGAAGCGATATATCATTCCAGAATGGAATGTGCATCGCCCACAAAACAGCTTTAAGACAATCGTTCAAATTAGCATCATCCATACAACATATAAACATGACACGCTGGCATTAATATTCCATACAGACTATTAACACAACAGACAAGCAGCATCCATATCTTGCAGGCGGTAAGAAAGCAGCCCCATTTTGGACACAACCCATGTCATCACTCAATTAGTGCAAACTTCCCGCACTACAGTTGAGTCAATCTCTTGTGCTGTTTTTCAGCCATTCCAGGTAGGGAATACTGCCACCGGTGATGGGCAAAGAGATTACTTCTGGAACCCTGAGCATAGAAACAGGTCAAAAAAAGGTCGAGCTTTGTAAATCTTGCTAATATTTATGGGAACAAATTGTCCAGGTGATTGATTCAATTTGAATAAGTTGGTACATCTTCTTCGTGCGCCTATTAAAATCCAAGTAAAACCCTTTCCACTGTTCCCTGCTCTAATGACAATTGTTATTTACACCACCAAAAATGCTTTATACACAACAATAACAAAGTAAAAATGGGACCTGCAAGGCTGCATGTATGCAGTAGTTTTTTCATGTAATGATAACTGCCTTCTCTAACATTGTTGATTTGCAATTAAGTTATTTATGCTTACTCGTACTCATGGTTTGCCTTGACATGTTCCGTAAGAGCCTCTAATAGGGATTGCCTAGTCTTGATTATGAGCAGTTCCTCAGAATCTGTCTGGATCTGCAGCCAAATGTAAGCAACTTACTTTCAAAGGCTCCAATGCACAGAAGAGTGCCTACAAGCTCAACCACATTGTCCAAAAATGAACATAATCAATGGTGAAAGAAAGAATCAAACCTCTCCCTGCCACTGATAAACTGATTGAATGCCTGCATATGAAGAAGGGGTTCGGGCTCATTCAAAAATTTGTGTGGCGCACAGATTACAAGCCAGCAATTTAATAAACAACCAAAACAAAACAACTAATCATGAAGAAAATACCTTGAAATGGAAGAAGGCATGATAACTGATAGGTGCAACACACCTAAAATGGTTATATCTAAAGCTATTTTTCCAACAGGAATACATGATGAGGGTAATTCCCATAATGAACATGAGATAGTTCCCGTAAGGAACATGAAGTATAGAAATGTAAGTAAAACATAAATATACCAGTAGAAATTATCCACGGATCAACAACTATTTGTGTTTGCCTGTAGATGTGCATCTGCATGTATGCACACAAACTATTTGAAGAGAAACTTTTCCCTTTGCTTTGACTGATGGACAAAACAGAAATCATTCCTTCAACAGTTCTTCAACCTTTGATCATGGCCTTCACATGATCCACACTCTTCATTCTATTTCTCTGGTTCCTAACATTGTGATGACTAAGGAGGGGAGTAGTGGAAACTCCTTGCTCTTGAAACAGTTAGGTTAACAGTCAATCCATCCAAGGAATCTCATTGAGACGCATTAAGGAGAATTTGACTGTCCATTCAGAAATATTAATGGGGCTCAAGTCCTCCACACTGAATGCAGCATGCATACATACAGAACAAATTCACAGATATAAATCCTACCAGTCTATCTGCCAAATATAAGATCTATAAATCCATTGTGTGTGTTGATCAGATGGGCCTAGAAATACAAACATCTATAAATCCTTAGACCATGTTTGGGTCACAAACTGCCTCTAAGCTCAACCAACTAAACATGTGTGTGAATGTAGCAAAGGAAGATAATACACATGAATGACCTCTCCGTTTCTCTCAGAAAGAGAGAACCAAAGTATTCTTCTGCCTCTCTCTCTCTCTCTCCCTCCCTCCCTCCCATACTTGCTTGTAGACATCCTTTGTCTTCAAATAAGTTTTATATATATATATATCATCCTTCTCAAACAGTAAAATAAGTGGTAAATTTATTTGCCATTATCGTGCATATATGTTGTCATGGTGGAAGCATTAGGGACAATAAGCCTCCTGATGGTATATTTTGTCCATGCTTCTTTACAGAGCAAGCCTGGCCTAGGATACAACTTCCAATTTTCTAACTGGGTTTTGGGGTTAGGGAAATTTCAAGGCCGGAGTAAAGTCTTGCCTTGACCATAAAGAAAGGTAGATGAAGGCTGCTATATATACAGCACAACAATGGAGGGAAGTTGCCACATACATGAAGTTGATCTCCCCTCCTCCAATGGCATTCATAACATTGATCCCACATAAAAGATTGTTAGGAATGCTGAATTAGTTGAACAGAAAACAAATGGTCCAACAAGTAAACATCCATTGACAATTAATTAACAAACATCCGATATGCAGGTCACATTGCCTAGTCCTTGATAGATAAAAAGAATTAAGCACTTGCCTGGCACTATGTTTACACAGGCTGCCAGTTTCTCTTTGACAATGCTGTGAGCCAACTTCTTTCCTGCAAACCATTGGGAACAATTGTGAAGAACAATATAAAGTGCTCCAAACACAATTTTTGCAATAACATCGTAAAAGATCATGTGGTTTATAGAATATGAAGGAATTCTGCAATACAAGAAATTATGGTAATTGTACAAGAAAACATGAAAATAACCATGGGGGATTTTTCTACATATAGAAGAAAAGGCCTGAAAGGAAAAGAATTTTTTCATCAACTAGATTTGTGACTAAATGGTCAATCAACCTTCAGTCTTGGAATAAAAAACCCATTAACTTTCTAAGCACAAACAATCAAGCCAAAGAGATAAGTACCTAAAGCAGCAACTTCTTAGCTTATCCAAAATTCAATGATAAATGCATCACAATGGATCTTTGGCGACAACTTATAAAGCCAAAGCTATTTCTCAATGATTAGTAAAGAACAATTCAACTCCAAAATCTTAAGTTACCGGGGGAGGTCCTCACAATACATTTACATCGTACTGTGTCATCTATTAAAAATAAATAAATAAATTAGTCCAACTTCTTAGCTTATCCAAAATTCAATGATAAATGCATCACAACGGATCTTTGGCGACAACTTATAAAGCCAAAGCTATTTCTCAAGGATTAGTAAAGAACAATTCAACTCCAAAATCTTAAGTTACCGGGGGAGGTCCTCACAATACATTTTCATCGTACTGTGTCATCTATTAAAGAACATTGTCATCTTAACTTCGATTCATGTAATAATTCCCCAAGCCAAACATTAGAAACAGCACAGCAGAGACAGAGCAGTTACCGATTTCTCTATTAGGGACAGTAACGTAAACAACAATGCTAGGCACAGTGTTGGAATTTGCTTCCATTTTCGCAGGATTGGCTTGCGCTTGGCTACTGCTGCTAAACCTTGATCTAATCCACAATTATTACAACATTAATTAAGAACATTAAGGGAACCAAACGTAAAAGAAGAAAAGAGAGAGAGAGAGAGAGAGAGAGAGAGAGAGAGAGAGAGAGAGAGAGAGAAGTGAAAAGAAGATTGTAGAGATTACTTGAAGAGAGGAAGAAGGGGAAGAGACTGAGCACAGCCCGTTTTGATGGTGGAAGAGAGAATCGGGGAGAGATTGGAGAGGCCCAAGCTCAGGATGCAAAACGCCCCAACCAGAGGCAAACGCCGTCGTATCACTGAGGAGGATCTTACTAGAAGAGATGGTGACGTCGAGCAGAGCGTCGCTGCCATTTCATTCCCCAGCGTGTTGGATTCATTGCTTCGACTTCCAGCTAGTTTGGATGCTCTCACTTTTTTACTTTACACAACCAGGCAACCACGCAAGGCCACGCTGCGATTACTGGAAGCTTCTGATTTCGACACGTGCCATATGTGATGCTGATCAATCCGGCGGTTCGTAACATCGTTATGGACTATGATGTTTTGGGCCTTAGGC
>JBAPLH010001437.1:377500-400000 GCA_037897445.1 Ceriops zippeliana | reverse complement strand
TTTTTTTTTTTTTTTTTTTTTTTTTTTTTTTTTTTTTTTTTTTTTTTTTTTTTTTTTTTTTTTTTTTTTTTTTTTTTTTTTTTTTTTTTTTTTTTTTTTTTTTTTTTTTTTTTTTTTTTTTTTTTTTTTTTTTTTTTTTTTTTTTTTTTTTTTTTTTTTTTTTTTTTTTTTTTTTTTTTTTTTTTTTTTTTTTTTTTTTTTTTTTTTTTTTTTTTTTTTTTTTTTTTTTTTTTTTTTTTTTTTTTTTTTTTTTTTTTTTTTTTTTTTTTTTTTTTTTTTTTTTTTTTTTTTTTTTTTTTTTTTTTTTTTTTTTTTTTTTTTTTTTTTTTTTTTTTTTTTTTTTTTTTTTTTTTTTTTTTTTTTTTTTTTTTTTTTTTTTTTTTTTTTTTTTTTTTTTTTTTTTTTTTTTTTTTTTTTTTTTTTTTTTTTTTTTTTTTTTTTTTTTTTTTTTTTTTTTTTTTTTTTTTTTTTTTTTTTTTTTTTTTTTTTTTTTTTTTTTTTTTTTTTTTTTTTTTTTTTTTTTTTTTTTTTTTTTTTTTTTTTTTTTT
Organism: Ceriops zippeliana; assembly: GCA_037897445.1. Taxonomy (NCBI): domain Eukaryota; kingdom Viridiplantae; phylum Streptophyta; class Magnoliopsida; order Malpighiales; family Rhizophoraceae; genus Ceriops; species Ceriops zippeliana. Next base: position 399,452 of record JBAPLH010001437.1, on the reverse strand, counting down.
TTTTTTTTTTTTTTTTTTTTTTTTTTTTTTTTTTTTTTTTTTTTTTTTTTTTTGATTTTTTTTTTTTGTTTTTTTTTTTTTTTTTTTTTTTTTTTTTTTTTTTTTTTTTTTTTTTTTTTTTTTTTTTTTTTTTTTTTTTTTTTTTTTTTTTTTTTTTTTTTTTTTTTTTTTTTTTTTTTTTTTTTTTTTTTTTTTTTTTTTTTTTTTTTTTTTTTTTTTTTTTTTTTTTTTTTTTTTTTTTTTTTTTTTTTTTTTTTTTTTTTTTTTTTTTTTTTTTTTTTTTTTTTTTTTTTTTTTTTTTTTTTTTTTTTTTTTTTTTTTTTTTTTTTTTTTTTTTTTTTTTTTTTTTTTTTTTTTTTTTTTTTTTTTTTTTTTTTTTTTTTTTTTTTTTTTTTTTTTTTTTTTTTTTTTTTTTTTTTTTTTTTTTTTTTTTTTTTTTTTTTTTTTTTTTTTTTTTTTTTTTTTTTTTTTTTTTTTTTTTTTTTTTTTTTTTTTTTTTTTTTTTTTTTTTTTTTTTTTTTTTTTTTTTTTTTTTTTAATAAAAAAATAATAAAATAGAAAAAAATAAATTAATGAGTAAGTAAAAATAATATAAATGTGGAATAATAAAAAAAAAATAAAATTAAAAAAATAATAATAAAGAAAAAATAAGAAAAAAGAAAAGATAGAAAAAAAAAAAATAAAAAAAGAAAAAATAATCATAATAAAATAAAAAAAAAAAAAATAATAAAAATAAAAAAAAAAAAAAATGAAAAAAAAATAAAAAAAAAAAAAAAAAAAAATAAAAAAAAAAAAATAAAATAAAAGATAGAATAAAGGTATTATTTTTTTTTCTTATTGTGGTTTACTTTTTTTGTTTTTTAATTCTTTTTGTTTTGTTGTTGGGTGTTAATTTGTGGGTTGATGAAAATGTCGTGTTTTATCGATTTGGAGTTTGTTTTAAATGAATAAATTAACCATTTAATTCTTATTAAAATAAAAAAATTAGTTTTTTGTTTAAATAATAAAAATTACATAAATTTTTAATTTTGTGAGGAACATAAATCGTATTGCTCTTTGAATTAAATAGAAAAATTAATGTAATAAAAAAAACAGAATTAGATTTTATATTTTATAGTATGCTTATGAATCATGATATGGTTGTAATTATCAATTATGATTCTTTTTTTAGTTAAAAGAATTTATAAAATAATTCTAATATTTATATATTAATAATTGTTTTGAGAGTGTTAATAAATAAAATTTATATTATAAAAAAAATTTATAATAAAAATGACTTAATTAAATTCTAATTCAACTTGTTGTTTTTTTTATAATTTTAACATTAAATCTTTTTAAAACATGTGTTTTGTGGAAATAAATGAAGAAATGTATTTTCTATTATTCTCCGTCGTAATGTATCACTCAATAATTGAAAAAAACATAAAGTGATCAGAAAAAAAAAATGTTTCATTTTTTTATAATAGAAAATAGTCTTACATTCGATTTTTTTAATAGGATCTTTTTGCTTTTTTCCATCTTGGTTTTTCACTACTAAAACAATTTGTTAAAATGTGTTTGTTTTTTTTTTTTTTTTCTCTTTTCGAATTGTGTCTTTTTATATTTTTTTTTTTGGTTTGTTGTGTTTGGATTTGAAATAAAGAAATTGTGGTGAAAAATAAATAGAAAAAAGAGAAGGACCTTGTTAATTTTCAACGAAATAAGAAAGAATAACTGGATCTTCTGATATAATTTTAGTCTTTCATAATATATTCGTATTTATCATGTTAGTTTAATTAAAAGTTATCTTTTTTTTTTTTTTAGTTTCATTTGTTTTTGTAAATTTAAATTTACTAAGATAAATTAAATTTCTTGTGGTAATAAAATTTCTTAGAAAGTGGGGGAAAAAAATCATAAAAAAGAGAATATTATCTGTTATATTTAGAGTTTTTTTGTATTTAAAAACAGGGATCTTCCCAATTTTTTTATATTTGCTAATTCATGGATTTTGGTGTTAGTTGATTTACTTTTTTTTTTTGTTTATATTTTAGTTTTTATTTTTTTTATTTTATTTATTGTTATTTTTAAATTTTTTTTATGTTTGTTTTATCTGAGGCCAAAATCGTTTGTTTTGGAAAATTCATGTATATCTGTTATTGGTCGAATGTAGCTAGAAAAGAGGCTGTTGATTGGATTGGGAAGGTGGGTTTTTTTTTTTAAACAAAGTTTCATCTAACACTTATAACCGATGTTAAGTTTTTGTTCCTTTTTCCCCACTGTTTTGTGTAACAATGAGTGACTGACATGCACTTGTTTCTCCGAAAAATGGTCTTTATTGGTCGGAATAAGGCTCACTTGCAAAAGTTTTTGTCCAATTAGTTTATCAAAAGAGTGATTTTTTGTTTGGTTGTCACCGTGAGTGAATCATGAAGCACATTTTGTTTAAGAGGGGAAATCTTTCAGGGTTTCTTATCGATATTTTGATGGTCTAATGGAGTTGTGGTGCCCGATTTCTGAAGAGTGATATGGACTGTCTCTTCATTGTGATTGATGTACAGTCTGCGTGCTATTATTGACTATATTTTTTGCGCGTTCTTGATATTGTTATTTTTGTAAGTACCTTGGCAATGTATGATGATTTGAGAGGTTGGTTGTTTTGGGTTTTATTTGTTGGATTTTCTCTACTCAATCTGAAATGGTCTTGGTGGATTCCCTTTTCTCTTTTTCGCCCTTTTATCTGGGCCCGTGCTATTTCCTAATTGAATCTTGATGCGTTCTTTCTATCGTGAAGATGCCTTTGTTTTTTTTTTTTGGTTGCATATTTTATATTGTTTCTGTTTCCCTTCTTTGGATAACTCCCATGTCAATGTTCATTGGCTGTAAAGGACTTTTCCTAGCTGTTCCATTCAATTTTTGTTGTTAATTCCTTTCCTCTGTTTAGTTTGGTTGATGATCAGTGCTCATAGTCTTCTATTGCTTCAACAGGCCCATAAGCATTTTGGATTTGGACCACTTTGTTTATATCTATCAATAAACTACTTGGATAGGTTTCTCTCCGCCTATGAACTACCTGTAAGTTGCAAAATTCAATCATACCTCCATATTCGCCCGAGATCTTTCTTGCAAAACTTGGTCTGTGTTCACTAATTGCAGCACAAATGAATTCTCGTGGCGCCTAAACATGTTTTATTGCTGTACTTGATATGCAGAATGGTAAAGCTTGGATGACGCCGTTATTGGCCGTGGCATGCCTGTCTATTGCGGGCAAAATGGAGGAGACCGAAGTTCCACTATCTCTAGATCTGCAGGTGAAAATCCATTAGAATGTTCTATTTGCTTGATTTGGTTTGTTTTGATTTTAATCCAAAAGTTCTAATGGGTATGATGTTAACAGTTTGGCGAATCAAAGTTTGTGTTTGAAGCAAGAACCGTACAAAGAATGGAGCTTCTCGTACTCAGCACCTTGTGTTGGAGAATGCAAGCAATTACCCCTTTCTCCTTCATAGATCATTTCCTTGACAAGATCAATAATGATGATACCCCACCTAGATCATTTGTCTTGCAATCGATCCAGCTCATATTAAGCACAATTAAAGGTCCTTCACCCTATGTCCCTAACCCATATTTTATTTGCGCTGCATACTAAGTCTACAATAATTTTCCCTCCACAGTTGTAACCCTTGTGATGGTGATATTTGGGGGAGGATGTCTGATGTTCTTGGTTGGTGGGAATTCAATGCAGGGATTAACTTCTTGGAATATAGGCCCTCTGAAATCGCAGCGGCAGTGGCCATTGCTGTGGTGGGGGAGACCAAATCGGTGGACCCTGAGCAAGCACTTTCTGCAATCTCTCGACTTGTCAAACTGGTAATGTTCTCACTCGGTGGTCCAAAGCCAAAGGATGAGGCATCCTTGAATTTTGGTTTTTACCCTTTGCTTCAATGACGTTGAGGCATAAATAGATAAAAGAATTTTGGTTTTATCTATGAATTTCAGTTTTGAGTTTGATTACTTTGCAGAGAAATAGATGAATTTATTAGATGCGGGGTTAAATAAGGCAATTCTTATTGGAATCTCCTTTTCATGATTTTGATTTTTGCAGGAGAGGGTACTGAAGTGCGTTCAATTAGTTCATGATCTGTCATTGATTAATGGTTCTGCTAAGAGTTCGACAAGTGCTTCACTCCTTTCTACGCCCCAAAGTCCAATTGGGGTGTTGGATGCTGCATGCTTAAGCTATAAAAGTGATGACACAACTGTTGGGTCATGTACAAATTCTTCACAAAATACCCCCGACACCAAAAGGAGGAAGCTGAACAGTCCACGTGAAATGTAGCTTAAAAAAAAAAAGAACAAAAAAACACACAAGAATTGGGGTTATACAGCAACTGTTTAATTTTGATGTAGAGGAGCATTGAAGTGTCTGCGATGATGGGCCTCGGAAATTTGCAAAGGTTCCACGAGTGGTGATCAGGGAAAAAACCGTTGATTGAGGAAGGGAAGAAGATCAAAGAATTGATTTGATAAATTTGATCACGGCTGGATGATGGCTAGAGAATTTGCTTGAAAATGTTTCATGTGGTGTGCATGAACGGATGAGTGACGGCTGTTAAATATTAGACTTCTTAACGGCTACAGGCGTGAAGATGGAAAACATTGGTGAAAAAAACGGAAAATTGCTCTTTGTTTTGATTTAGAGTTGGTTCTAGACTTTGGATTTTTTCGTTTCTTTTTTTTTTTAATATATATTTTTATTTTATTCTCTTGGTTTTGAACCAGTACCCCTTAAAATCAGAAAAGAGGTCGCACAATGTATAAACGTTTGGAGGAAATTTTGAAGAACTATTTTTCAATTTGCTCAAACACAAATGTCTAGGCGATCTTGGTCACTAACTATAGGTTTAACAAATGAACAAGGGAGAATTCTATTTCAAGGTTCAATTTAAAAAAAAAAAACAAAAGAAAAAATCATTTCATATTTGTTTATAGAGGCAACATCATCCATGGATATGTGGACAAGGGAAGTTGAATAAATTATTATTATTCAGAAGAGAAAGAGAATTAACACATGGGAATCGAATATAATGCGCATATGAATATGTTAATTATCGCAATCATAAAAAGGAAAAATAATAAAGTTGTGTTCGTGGTAGTCATATAACTTTAGGCCAGATAGGAGGATTGGGTTTGACTAGTCAAATGCCAGCAGCGAAACGCAACCATGTTTTTTTTTTTTTCTCTTATAATTTTTTGTTTTTATTTTTCAATCTTCATTTACTTCTCATGTCAGCTTTATGAGATTGTCACGGCTGCATGATCGAGGCTGAGGGACACAAGATAAACAAATTAACATTGGTAAATAGGTAGATGAGCTTAGGGAGAATGAAAGCAAGAATTTGCTATAAGAGACATACGGTGAGAGAGAGAGAGAGAGAGAGAGAGAGAGAGAGAGAGAGTAACTATGGTTAACGTGAGTTTAGAACAGTTAAATGGGGATTATCCACTCTTAAAGACGATTACATTTATCAAATCCACTTGAAGTAAAACACCTATTCCCAGTTGGGGATTATCCCAGAATCGGAGAGAATCATCATCTGTTACTCCAAGATTCGCTAAAAAATCTGCACAAAAGTTTCCCCACGTAGAATATGCTGTAAGCTATAATTCCAATATTTTTGCTATCAAGGTCTGCTGAAAAAAGCATGTTCCCATCTCTTGAAATCTTTATTATTATTTTTTAAAGCAGGTGCTGAGTACGACTCCCCAATAATATTACGAAACCCCACTTTGTCATGCTATCCATAAAGTAGTAACACAGAGAGCCCAAAGTTCCGTTACCAAAAACCATACAGATGCTTGCAAAATCGGAGAATCCAAACACCCCGCCTACCGTAAAAGTCCCTTGCTACATCGTCGTAGCCTGCAAAGCCAGGCATCCTTTTCACACAACCATCATTTTCCAGACCATCGGCACAACTAAATGTTAAAAAAATATGGTCATAAGTAGAAGCCATCATTTTCAACACCATCCGCCAATCCTGATTCAGCTTTTAGGGGAGGCAAAGCCCTCTTTTTAAATTATTGGCTATTAGCTAAGTATGTAATGGACACACAATATGCACGTGTAATATTAATTTTAAAATTTTATGATCATACACAAAAAATTTGTTCATATAAATATATTAATTAATATTTTTTTTAGTAAGAAAAAAATATGGTCAATAAAAATCTTTTATTTTGAAAATTATATTGCATATTTTAGTTTTTAATGTGGTAGATATTATGGTTTATGTATATATATTCTTCATAATTATTAATATATATATATATATATATGTATGTATGTATGTATTCATACTGCCTGGGTTCACCTTTAAAGCTTGATATAGACGGGATCCTGGTGAATTGATGCTACAAAATTTCTACACCTCACTAGGATTCAGGACATTCCTATTAATGACAGCCCAATTAAATTTGGTCTCTAGAATACAATCAATTTGCCATATTTTAATAAAATAGAGCAAAATTTATTAGTAGTGTGATTATGAGAGAATTGTTTCTATCGTCGGTAACATATATGTTTTTAAAATTTTATTCAATTAGTAAGTTACCATATTTATAACTTATATAATATGCATATATTTTTTATAATTATAAAATTTAACGTAAAATAGAAAGTTTGGCAACCAAGGAGTTACTTGTCGAGTGCCCCGTAGCAATAGAGAAGGAATTTGATTTTTTTTTTTTGGTCCATTTGACTTGCGAGGCAATTGCCAACGAGGGCTTGGAAATTTTAAATTTCCTATCTTATTTTCCAAGCTTTTTATGATTGGTGATTATTAGTCTATAGCTAATAGTTGTGCTGATATGATATTTGGCTAATTTGGGAGCTAATATCAGATCTAGAATTTTCGGTGTTTTGTGAATCACCTGGAGAACTTCTTCTGTCTATTGGTTGGCGGTTGAACGTCACACTCCTTCGCGGCGTGACAACAAGGTATGGCCACAATTTTATTTTCCTCTTCTTTTTCTAGTGGGGAAAATACGTCCAGTTACTTGATCTTCCTCGTGTCAAAGTAATGGGTTCCTTGGCTGCCCTGGTTATAAAAAATATGCGAGTGACAACTAAACGTCATAAATAAATAAATAGAGGATCATGGAACTTTTGTAAGAAACCCATATGCCATACCTGCAAACGAAACTTTCAGAATGCTTGGTCGAATAAATCACTGACCTTGGAACCCTTTTTTTTTTTTTTTTGTGTTTTTCAGCCATCCCATGGAACGAACCCCAGCCTGCAAGATTTATTGTTTTCCTTTATCAGATTTTCCTGCCAACAAATTAATCTGTGGAACCAAAACCCATATATATATATATTTATAAGAAAAATTAATTGGACTCACTTAAGAAACATATAATAAGTATATAAGAGATGTAGATAAATCCATACAAAGATTTAGCTGAGGGAAGAAGGGGACCATTGCCTCCTGTGGGGCTCCTTTAAATATATGTGGATTCCTTTACTTTTGTAACATTGCTCCCTAAGTGTATGGCATTAAAACTGTATATAGTTCAGTTAACCAGATCGAGTTGTTAACCGAATTGTTAAAATCAAATTTCAACTAAAAATTTTAGTTACTTTAAATTAAAAACTAAAATCGAATGAAAATGTTGGTTAACTAATGATTCGCCTTAATTTTAATTGACTATTATCTTAACTTAAATAATATAAAAAAGATTTAAAATTATCATTATATATAAGATGAACTTAAGTAACTATTTAATATATAATAATATTTCATTAATATTTATTTGTTATTAATAATTGTATTTATAATACATTTTTTGTACTATTAGAATAAAAATAAAAAAATATAAATTATCATTTGAATTTTGTTTGGCTAATCACAATTTTTCAATATAAAAAACAAAAAACAAATAAAAATTTTATTTTTATTTGATTTGGTTAATTAATCATAAAATTAGTTCAATCAACTAAAAATTCAATTTGATTTAATTTAATTTAATTTTATTGTTTAATCAAAATTTTCAGCTTTTAGTTGTGTCGATGCTCAAAAAAGGACGGGAAAAGCATCCATAAATTTTTTTTGTGTGATATTATTGTTATTATTATTATTATTATTATACCAATGTTTGGGCTTGGGTTGCTCAGTTACCCCAAACAGACATCTCTCGGCCTATGGGCAAAATACCGATCTCGAATCGTCAGTGACTTGGACCGAGTAAGTGAGAGTCCCTTCACTACCTGGATGTCCCGTAAGTTTTGTCTCAAGAAAGAAATGTGAAGTAACACCTTGCGAGCCGACCATTGTGTAAATTAACCGCTTTTTCGCATTTCACTGGACTTGTCATGTAGCTTGGCAGCAAAAGTCAAGACTTGGGATGAAGAAGTATAAATTCAAATATCATTTTATTACCTATTAAAAAAATCACTTTTTTATACCGATTTTGCCTGTTAAGAATAATGAGCTGGGCCTGCATCTGAAATACGTTTGTGTGAGTGACTAAAAAACTTGTAGCTCTCTTTGTTATACAATTGTTCGCAAAATAAGTTGCTGTAGCCCTTATGATGTTAATTTTCCCCTTCTCGCTGGCAACTAAAATGGTTTCGTCACGGTGAAAATAGGAAAGAACAAGAAAACAAAACAAGTGTCGTTACCAATGGCTCACGATCCATGACAATTGCAGTGTCCTTTTAGGGAAAAGAGCACTGGCCATTCATCATCATTCTTCAGGGATATTATTACTTTTGCAAGGTTGAGCGAGCGTTCGATTGTGATCTATCCTGCCACGATTCCATCACAAATTCTCGTAGCTAAGCTAGCTGGGCCTATTATAAAGAGCAAAGGGTCACGGCTAGACAACTCCCACCTATTAGTTTTGGACGTGGATCCCGAAAAAGCTATCCCAGAACCATGCATGGCTGCTTTCGAGGTGGTACTTTTGGTTACTCTTTCAATCAGGAGTGGACAGCTGGTTGATCCCTCCACACATTCTCTGATAAAAGACTCTGTAAACTTTTTGTTTTTACTATGCTAGTCCATGCGTTCCGTGGCTTCCGCCATTCCCTCTCTAATCGATATCCCGTCATCGTTCCATTTTCCTTTTAAATGTTGAGTTCCGGTCATTGTCGTTGCTTTGAATTCCAGAGGGATGTTTGCTCTCGCCCCATAAAGGAATACAAAGTTGCCTGTGTCGTCACTTTGCACTGTTTGATCATCGGCACCTGCTACGGTCCATGACTCTACCAGATGATGCTAGGGCGCACATTGGAAATTAAAACACTAAATATAACCAAGAAAATCCATCGAAATTTTCAAGTTAATTATCACGACAAAGGTGCATTATTTTTTAATCCATCATTCCGCGTTGGCTAGGGAGGCATCAAACGCAGCGAGCAGGTCCTTTGTTTCTTCAATCGACAGTTTTTCACCCCCCCCCAAAAAAAAGGATTCATTCAATTACGTTATCTTCATGATTTCGAGAGAGCATGATTTCTTTTTTTTTTTTTTTTTTTGGGTACCACCTCTTTTTCTTTTGTCTATCTGGAGCAACAGAAGTAGATCTCTCAGTTTTGGTGTTGTTTTCACATGACAAGAAGGATTTACATTCACATTAATCTTGTTTAAGGACATGGGATTAACAAAAGCATAACCAATTTACAAATAAAAATAAAGGGATTATTCAACTAATTTATCAATTGTTTGCATTATATTGACGGTGCAGCTTAAGTTTGCTAGCGTAAATTATTAGAACATGACGCATGTGCACTGGCAGTCTCTCTCAAGAATATGAATGACGTATATAAATATTTAATACTTTGAGATGATCATTTCATTGTTTGGAACCGTTCTTCTTTCTCAACACGCTTTGTCTTTATTCAAATGCTTTGAAAAACAAGCCAGTTATTATTATTATTATTATTATTATTAAGTTGTGAAATTTATTTATGATTCTCAATTGTTAACTTTAACTACATTAAAACTATTATAAAAAAATAAAATAAAATCAAAATCGATAATCCTTTCCACCTTCTATCACGTGACGCGTGTGGCATCCGTCCCCAACCCTACGCGTGGCCATCGTCCTCAATAAATAAACACACAGGCATCGTACACCTCGCTGTCGCCCAAACCCTCGCGTGCACGGTGGTGAAAAAGCCCAATTTAACTATTATTACACTATCCTTTGACCAAAGCGCCCGCACAAACGCCTCCCTTTCTCTGCAAGCGTGCTCGAATGCATGCGTTCCACCTTAATCCGATACCGACGCCAGGAGTGATGATGCGAATGCGATCCGATGCCAAATATAATATTAGACTCAAATCCTCACCCTGGCGTGACGTTCCAGATTCTGACACGTGTAAGTCCTTGCGTCATCAGACTCTTACAGTTTTGCCCCCGGGCCTGTCCCCCGTCGTAGCATGAGCGATGGTAGGTGAAATGTAGCAGAACTAGAGCAAAAGTTCGTGCCACATTGCAAATAAAATTGAAAGTGAAAGATGGGAGTCGTTCGTGGAATATTATTCTTCCTTCTTCGTTTTCATCCCCTCTGGCCCTCACGAGGGGTTGATTTCGAGTCCGTTTCTGTTCAGAATTACTGATTACGGTTCAGAATCAGCAATTTCAGTTAGCCAGGGGGAAGTTAAAACTAAATTGTTTTTTCAGACGTTTCAATTATAGTTTGAATAACCGAGTTATGATTTTAATTTCGCGCCGATATTAAAATTTAGTTCAATCACCAATTTCGTTTGGTTTGGTTCGGTTTCAGTCCAACCTTAACTGACTGTAATCGTTTGTTCAATTCCAATTTTCTTTCGGACCGTTCCGTTAGTTAAGTCTAATTCTCTAATTAGAAATTTGGGTGCTTCTATTTTTAACGATAATAAACTATGTATTAATCTCTTTTATTTTGATTGACAAGCAAGAAAAAAAAAAACCTTGAAATCTTAATTCGTTTGGAAGGTTCCTCTCTACTTTTTTTGTTGCCACTGACTACGGAATTTAGTACTAATTAGTTGGTCCAAAATACATCACATAATTGATAGTGAAGCACATTCGCAAGGGCGCATGTCTATACAAAATTATTTGTATAAGAAGCATACCAGTTGGTTGTTCTGTGTCAAAATTGAACCCTTTTTTTTTTTTTTTTTTGAATAAAGCTTGTGTCAAATTGACATGTTTGATTGCTTCTGGAAGCTGAAGTGATTTATAATTAGGTTGACAATTTCAACAAGTGAGCCCTAAACTGTACCCTAGTCCAAGGAGGGAAGGAACATACACAACTTATTTGGCATATCTGACATGGCTTCGTTATATGAAACTTATCTGTTGAATGCAAACCGGTATCAATCTGATGCATGCTACTAATATGCGATTCATATTACTATGGTGTTAAAAAAAAATGTTAACATTAAGAGTATAAAGGAAAATTTTAGTTAAACTAAAAATTTAATATAAAAAAAGGTCAACTACGTTGGTCGTCAAAGTACAGAATTCATACAAATTGTTTTAAAAAAAAGGTACAAAATTCATGACAAGGGAAAACAACAAGGTAGGGACTCATCATTCATAAGTGGGAATGTAACTAATTTTTCTTAAGTGGGAAAGGGGATATTCTAATCACAACCGTAGTGAAAGACCATCCATTAATTTGGTAAAAAAAAAAAATTTCGGACAATGAACCAAAACTCGGTGTGCCTAATCGTCCTTTTCATAATCATTGAGTTTGGTGGAGTAAGGTGGAAGATGTTAACTATTAATGCCCTTATAATTACTTTGCAACAAACACACGATGCGACTAATGAAAATGCAATTGTTCTCTAAACGCCGCTATAATAACACTTGCTACAAGTCCACGCCTCCGTGCGATAGCTATTATTCAATCACAACGATCAACATCATTGGTCACGTTCTGCAAATTATTTCGACTTTGAAAAATTATATATGTAATATGTGCAGACAATCAATTGGCCAATTTTGATTCCATTTTTCTTTTCTGAGGGAAACGAAATGATATCAGTGTGCCTTTGGAAATGGACTTTGCCCCGCCCCCCCAAAGGCTTTTGATTTGTTTGTGCAACAGATGACAGATGGAAGTATGACTGTTGGGGAATGGATTGGCATGTGCAGATGGATACTAATTTGAATAGTTGGCAAGATACTTGCAGCTCATTCGATCATCTTCAGGCATGGTCCAGCGAATGATCTAATGTGATCTAAACATTGGCACCATCCATTTATAGATTTTAGCGGTTTCCATGTCAAATGGGGTTTGAATTGTTAGTGAGTAATGTTTATAAACACTAAAACATTTTGTTAAATAATTTGACATATGTTGAAATGCACCAATAATTTTGATTATATATATTTATATATTATAAAACAATTATAAGTTGTCCAATATAGCAGTTTTCAATAAAGAGTCAGCTATCCTCCTTGTCAAAAACCTAAGCCATGATGTTACCTTGGAAATTCGATTCATCAGCCTAATCCAACTTTTCACCCAGTGCAAGGGGTTTACAAGCAGACATAAAGATATTATGCAAATTTTGTTTGTTCTGATTTGCAAGTGGCATCGTAATTAAGAGTTTAAGAGAGGCGATGAAGAAAAATCTTTCAAAAAGTCTTCCTATCTGTAACATTATCACTATTTGTAATGGCTGCTAACAATACATCTTTACTGGCCTTTTTGTTTTTGGGATGTCAGTGGTGATTATTTGTTGACTTTCATATACACCCCGTTAATACAGATCTAGCTACTGTACTAGGATGTGTTGAAAACAGAATTATTAATTCTTCCACGAAAATGCACTCCCATTTTAGCACTTGATAGAAGGAAAGAAAAAGAGGGAGTAGAAGTTTCCTTCAACATCACATCTACAAGATTGCAATGCAAAAGGTTTCTGTTTTCTTGTCATCGAACATGAAAGTGCAACAACCACATCCAAATAACAATGTTTCTTCGCCTTGCAATGTGATGTCTTGCAAAAGCAATGGCTAAACCATTTGCACGTATGCACACGAAACCAAGGCTTTTGTTTGCATACACATGGGCGTTGGTATACCGTATATATGCTGCCTTAATTAGAAAACAAAAAAATTCTGTTTTTTCGTTAGGAAATTGGATGGATCATAGACTAAAGATATAGAGTAGTCCTTTCTTTTTTCTTTTTTTTTTTAATCATTTTTATTGCTGGCAGTATCCGTCATGAACACAATATTCTTTTGTTAATAAGCATAAGACAACTTGCCTATAATATACGTATGGATTGATTGTCATTAAATTGAAAAAATTAATTTGATTATTAAAAAGTGATTTAAGTTAATTTAATATTATAAATAAAAATATAAAAAATTAAGCAAAATATAACTAAAATAAAAAAATTTTAATTTAAAATAATAAATTTATTATACTCTCAGAATATATATATATATAATTAAATATTATACGTTTGATGATGAAAAATAAAACCTAAACAGCCTAATCCTCGTCTCTAAATCAGCAGCCACCTGCCCTAATTATAAGATTTTTTTTTTAAAGAGTAATTATAAGAACTTTGAAACAGTGCTCATTTATAGTAAAATAAAAGGAGGTTGACACTTTATAATGGGCCATTTCTTTTTGATAAAATAGGGTCATATATGAAAAGCAAAGCGAGATAAAAGTCTAAAAAAGTGGGTGGCGAAGTAACCTATGAAATTCGAGAGAGGGCAGCATGGATTCCTTACTTTTGCCTCTCCTTTGCATTGCCTTTGTGGGTGTTTTTTTTTTTTTTTTCTTTTTCAAAGGCACGACAAGGCAGGCAAATCTTTTTAGTGCGGACTTCAATTCAGTGGTGGAGAGAGAGGGGCATTGTTTTAGCTTTCCAAGCGTGGATGTTTTTGTTGGAGAATCGACAGCCAAAATGGCTCCATGTTCTCATAGCTCCACGCTAAGACAACTTAATTCCCTACTCGAATTTATATGCTAATGAGTCGCTCCTCAAAGGCTTTAACTTTTGCTTGCACTAACCATCTCTCTCTCTCCCTCTCTCTCTCTCTCCCTGATACTAACAATAGAAGATAATATAAATATTTTGCTTGCTAGTCAATGCTTATAAGCCTGCTGCGCGGCACATCCTCATGCAACTGATGGGCTTAAACAACGCTTTTCCTAGTTCAACAAATTAAAGGTTCTTCATTTTGTGCCCTTTAATAAACTAGTTTTAGTGGCCATAAAGACTTGCTTTCTTCCCTTTGTTTAGTGCGACAGGAGAAACAACTATTTGATTGTGCTTCTTTAATCGAATGCAATATCAAACCATCCAAGATTCCTGCATTTTTGTATAGGACTATAAGTCGTGTGTATGTCAATCAATTTCCAATATTGCGACTGATCAACCCTTATCTCGGGGGAGGACTAACTAATCAATTAGATAATCAAGTCAAAATTCTTCAAAAAGAAAAAAACAAACAAACAGAAAGGAAACATGCATCTCTGCATATCCTCGGAATATGGACCTTCCACTATGAAGTGAAATGCGTTGTATTGGTGCGTTACACAGAATCAACCATTTTGTATGTTTTGGCCTTTTGGGTGGGAATTGCTAGAGCTCCAGGCATTTTGTCGAAACAAACCCCACGCACACACCCTCGCCAACACCCCCCCCCCCCGCGGGGCGGTGGAGACCTTTTTAGGTCAAGTGGTCAATCCATAACCACTGTTTTGTGGTAAGAATGATTAAAATAATGAAATTATGGTATAAAAGCAATTATAAGAGAGCGAGCATGAATATGATGGTTAAATAACAAACGAAACGTGTGGAGGAACCCTTTGCTTTCCATATTATTTACTTTTTGTATTAGAGGGGTAGTTGTTTAGTGCCACCAAAAGGGCAGACCCAATGGGATTGGAGAGAGTAGAAGAGCCTTGATTAAGCCCGTTAATTGTTCCCCCCTCTCCAAACAACAAAGCATGAAAGTATGCATATAATTATCCATTGTTAATGGCCAAAATCGCATAAATTATTGAGGACAATGGATCTTCTTACCTGTGCATAAGATCTTCTTCAGGTGACTAAATCATGTCATGGGTTCCCTTTGTATTATATATTTGGAGCTACCATACCCTGTCTTCCACCAACAGACTTCTCTTTCACCAGTGCCACTTTTTTCAGTTTAATTTTTTTAGCACCGAGCTCTGTCTGGTTACTTTAACAGGACACTATATAATTAAGAAGCTAACATGTAATTAGTTCCTTGAACTTTGAGACACAATTGAGACATTTTTTATTTGACAAACAATAATAATAATAATAATAAAAACAATCTGCCAAGCTGATCATATATTAGTATATTACCTCGTATGGATAAGAACAAACTGAAAGAAAAAGAAAATTACTTTCCATATTTTCGGCATACAGACTACTAGGATAGCAACTTTAAAATATATATAATTAATAATTATTATAATATAACAATGTGTGAATTTACATATAAAATAAGTCAAATTTGATGCATTTACTCTACGGTTATTAAAGTGTTCCAAAAAAAAAAAAAAGGCCAATGCTGACCGGATTTGAAGGCAGAAGATGGGGATGGATATTGTTTAATAAAATATAAAGCGATGCATAAGTGAGGTGAAGAAATGAAGGCCAATCAACTCAATTGCGCTTTGGATGGCCATTTTTGATGGGATTAGGCACATCCATTTCACATCACTGGAAAGTATTGTTGTACTCACGGACGGACCACTAAGACTTTTTTTTACCTTTAGCCGATCCTAAAGCTAAGCCGCTGCGTACACGGATTGGACCGCTATGATGACGGACTCCTCTAAACGGGATCGTGATGGAAAGAGAGAGGAGAATAGATAGGTCCCACAACTTTTTTTTAATTTTTTTAAAAAATATATGTAATGCATAAATAAATAAAATAAATTTGTATATCACCTATTTTTAATTGAACATACATTGCACTTGATCGTCACTTCACTCTGGTCACCCCATTCCCACCCCCCACCCCCCCGGGGGGCCTCCATCCCAAAACCTTTTTCCATCAGAGATAATAATAAGACATCCACCGTCAGCTGTGGGTGTGGGTGTGGGTGTGGGTGTGAGCTTTTCAAATACGATGCATCCGATGCTGATCAGTGGGTCCCCATCATCAATTTATGATCACGGTTTGAACGGTCAAGCTACAAATTATTGGTGTTCATGTGGAACATAGGATACCATCCCTTCTTCCACAATTTTCATCCTCTCGTTCATGTTTATTATCATTCACCCCCTTCTTCCAAATTATCGGCGTTCACGTTTTCACGAAGTAGAAATTTAATTGATAATTTAGTATTTTATTTATTAAATTATTATTATTGATTTTATAATAAATATAAATTTATATTAAGAATGTAAAATTAAATTTTAATTTATTAACACTAAAATTTTATAAGAAAGACTTTTAGTTCGATTTAATAATATTAAAATAATAAAAAATAAAAATTATATATAATTTTTAATTTCAATCTGTAAATATAATAATTAATATACCTATTCTACCTTATGGAAAAAAGAAATGTATTGGGCATAGACTATTCTTTGTCTGTATGGTATATATTGTACATACCACAATACCTCAATTCAAGCTATTTTCTCAATTAAGAGTACAAGGCTTTGAATTCAATTACATAACCTTTTCTTTTTTTTTTCTTTTTCTTTTACTATAGTACATTTCTCTTTTCTCTCTCTCTTATTTTTTTTCCCCTCCCAAATTGGTAGATTATTACATATTTTAGCAATTACTTAAAAGCAACTTTATTTTTACCTTTTTCCGTTTTATCCACGATCACTCACGTCCATGTCAAGTAGCGTCTTTGTGGGGACCATATTCCAATAATAAAAATAATATATGATATCTTATTATAATTATATTTCACATCAAATTTTAGTCTTCATAAAATGTATTTAATTATAATAAAAGTCAACAATTTTTTTCTTTTTTCTTTTTTTTTTTGAATCGATACGGTACGATAGCCCATTGGTAAGGAAGTCTACTCTGATAATATTGGAACTATTTTGTCTCTCTTTTTTTTTTTATTTTTTCTGAACAGACACCTATAAATCCATTTTTCTTGAGATAAAATGTAAAAAAAAAATTAATTTGTGGACCATGTCAAATTGCAAAACAGATTGCCCCCCCCCCATCGGGGAGAAGAGAGAGAGAGAGAGAGAGAGAGAGGTGTGGGTTATGTTCCAGTGTATCATGATTGTACACTAATACCTTGCTTGCACTCCTCACCGCACGTACGATGTTTAGCCCCGGCTTTAACCCTTTTGCTTTTTCTGTCAGTATGTTTTCTATATAACCTCGGATTGCATTCCTTCCTTGGTGTTTCGACTTGACTGCACTGTCTCCTTCTCTCTCTCTTGCTGCCGTTTTGTTTGACGTTTGTGCGTGTTGGTGTTTCAATTCGATCTGAGCTTTGCTTCTTGCAAATTCAGCTACTTTTAGGGCTTAATTATTTGGTTCTGTCTAATCCTCTTGTCTCACTGTAAGTTCTCTACCCATTTCTCAAAATTTCGTGTTCGGTATATCATTCATCTCCTCTGCATATAACCTTTTTTTTTTCCTTCCGTTTTTTCTTATTTGTGTTCTTCAATATCTCTATTTGCGTCCCTTCTTTTTTTTAATAAAAATTGTATTTGGATTTCTTTTTAAAAAAAGAAGCTTTGTGATTTTAATTTCTCTTATGTTTTTAGAAACCTTCCGTAAAAATTTAAAAAGAAAAAAAAAAGAAAAATTATGATAGATATTGGGTCTCCGTATTCTCACTTAAGAAAATTAAGTGGGTGTATTAGTTCGGTAGAATAGTCTGTTTTCGCCTAGATTCTCTGTTTCTGCTGAAATATATGAACAAAAGCCTGCTTTGAGTAAATTGTAATTAATTTTTGGATCATTTTTCCGTGGCTTTTCTTTGTCGTCTTACCATCTCTGGTTGCCCAAGATTTCATAATTCTTCAATTTCCTTTTTCCTATCATTGACGTGGGATTACAATACTCGTAGCTAGGAAGCGGCGCATTATCAAATTTACTTTATTTTTTCGTGTTAAATTGGTGAAGATATCTTCTCAAATCGGAATCATTGTTTTGCAGTGGGGTGTGCTCTGGATCGGTATCAAGGGGGAGGATAAGCCGTGGAAACCTTTTGGCAGAGTAAAACAGCATGCGGTGGTTTTTCAGTCTTTCCGTTGATGTATTTAAGAAAGTTGTCTCTTTGAACCTCTACTGCAGAGTGATTCTGTAATTTTACTTTGCCAATCACGACCACCCCTTTATAAACTCTCTTGTAGTTTCTCTATTCGACCAGTTCCAATGGGATCATCCACATTTTTCATTGTTGTTCCTCGCTATGTTCTCCAGATTAGCTGAATTCTCCCAAATCAATCATTGACTTTATTCTGATATTTCTTTCTGTCTTTTTCCCAGTCTTAAAATCCACTGGTTTCCGTGACTTCTTGGTCTAATTTTCACCTCCTGTCACACCTGTTGTGTTTCAGTTTTTTTTTTTTTTTGTTGTTGAATCTGGGTTTTTGATGTTCAATTAGTGTTGTGTCGCTCTAGAAATAGCGTATTTAGTTTGCTATCCTTTGGAAAACTGCGTTCTTGGTGTTTTTATTAGATTGAAGGGTTGGGAAGTAGGTATGGTGTGCCAAGCAGCGAGCCGAACAAATTTTCGAGCATGGAAACACGAAAATGGGATTTCTGGGTGTGCCACCATTATAGTTAGAGTCATAGCGTGCTTTCAACCACTTCCGGATTGCCAGGTTAGTGACAGATACTTGAACCAGTCTCTTGCGATCTGGTTTTTCTCCCTGCTTTTTATGCTTTGTTCTTTGTTGTCGATGGCCATGTTCAGGAAGTGCATGATATGCTTATCTCTATTGCTGATTTTTTCCGTCTTATTTTTTCCAGGCTGAATATTTCCGTCATTTGCTCAAACCCGTTACGTAGATTTAGAGTTGGGCTTTTGTTCGAGTTATGCTGGAGTTTTTTGTTTTTATTAATATTCCTGAAAGAAAAAGCAAGTGATTAGGCTCCTCGACCACCACAGGAAACGTTTGTCCGGTATGTTGTACTTTTTTAGCTGTAAATTCTTCTGATCCATAGATACGCGTTAAAATAAATTTCTGTCTTTGATTTATAGGTGATTGCTTGGGTTGCATGGGAGAAAATTGTGGATCCTGGTTTCCACAGAATCAATTTGTTTGGCAATCACCCAACATGGCTTACATGGGTGCTCCGGCTCCCTTAGGTGAGCAAAGTACTGTTCCTTTTATTGGGAACCCTGACGCCGCGAATCAAACCTGGTCCAAATACCCGTTACCTGAGGGACCTCTGCCTTGGGCTAGTCAAGCAAATGAACTGCATGGTCAGTTTTATCATTTGCCCCAATTCTGGCAGGCATTCATGCCTGCTTCAAACTCTACCATGAACCAGAAAGCTTCTGCTGCCAGTCATGGCAATATTAAGAAGGAAATGCCTAGGGCAGATTCTGTCTGTACTAGGAAGAAATTCCTTGTTTTTGATCAGTCAGGTGATCAAACTAATTTGATCTTTAGTTCTGGGTTTGGGGCCCCTCCTCAAGGTGTTACTTCATGGATTCCAAAACCAACCAGTGCCTATAATTTGAATAGGGAAGAACAGGGTATCAAAGAAAACCTGGAATATCATTTGGGGCCTATTTCCATGAATGAATTTGGTGAAAATAATGGTAACAATTTGCAGAGCGAGATGCATGAAGATACCGAAGAGCTGAATGCATTGCTTTATTCGGATGATGATAGTGAGTGTGCTGGAGATGATGAAGTTACTAGTACAGGGCATTCCCCTAGTACAATGACAGCTTTTGATAAACTAGATTCATTCGAGAGAATCACAGAAGAGGTAGCTTGTGATGGTTCCATTGAAAAGCTAAAGTTTTCTAATGGATGCTGTAGCGATGTACCAGCACTCATGGACACAGCTACTTCTGTGAGAACTATTAGAGGATTTGAGCATGAGGAGGGCGCAGAATCTAGGTGTGCCAATGGCATCAAGCATAGGTCTGGTGAAATGCATTCTGTATTGCGCCACAAAAGGATGAGAAAGGAAAGAATCTGGGAGACAATGAGTGTTCTGCGGAACATAATTCCTGATGGAAAGGGCAAGGATGCAATTGTAGTTCTTGATGAAGCTATTGAATATTTAAAATCCTTGAGGCACAAGGCCAAGGCATTAGGGCTTGATACTTCTTGAATGCTAGTAATGTCTTTGATTCATGTTGCTAGTTCCACTGCCAGGCATTATCTTTTAGTGTTTGTTTTTAAGTGTTTAAAGGTGTGCAGAAAATAAGTCAGTTGAACATGAGTTGAGAATGGTTTTGCACGGGTTATGGTAAGGATTTACTACAACAAGAGGTTGCAAATTGGAGAGGAATGAGCAACTGCAACAAAGCTTTGGGTTGCAAGGTTATTGTAAAATGTTTTTATCCTGGTCTTTAGAAGAAGGTCAGCGTATCATGGGTTTGCCATGTGAATAAGAACGGTTATTAACGCGGGATCCCAAGAAAGAAGATAGCGCACGCTCATGAGGTGTTTAGGGTGCCAAATCTCTCGCTTTAACACACTTTTTGTATCATCTCGTCATGCTTTTCTCTGTGGGGTTCCCATTTTTCTTGTAGTGAATTGTCCAGCACGAGTGATGCCCTCATCTGATTTAACTCTTGCAAGTTGAAGACTTTAGGGACCTCCCAGTTTGCCCCGTTTCCCCATTTCCATGTGCCCCTCGCTCTCGTATGAACTTTTTAAGTGATATTGTAACTTGACTGCGGAAGAACCTCCCATCTAGTGCTTTGAGTGTCTGCTTGCTTTCATAGTGTACAATGGGTTCGTCCTTGTGCCTCCCGTGGATTGTGCTTATGTGATTCCCATTTGTTTATGTGGTTGGATTGATGCAATTTAACATTTTGCTTTCTTTTCTTCTCCCTGGTCTGTATGCCTCTGTACGCACGTCCCATGCAAATATTTATGATACTGAACGGTGACGTGGTAGAATGTGATTCCTCCTTCATTTTGTGAAATGGTGCATCTATTTCCATCCTTCTGGAGGATTGGAGTTGTGGTGGTGGGGGGGACCATCGAGCATTATTTGGGAGAAGAAACGCATGTGATGATGGCGGGCCAGGGAAATTTTGCCTGTTTTCTTGCCTGTATTCGGGGTCAAACTTGCAGGGGAAAAGAAATTTGCCTCCCAACTCTTCCTTTCTTTTTACTCGCCCTGATTGATTGAGACTGTAAAGAATCGCATTAAGTGCTTTCCCACAACACGCAATGGGCAATGCAATAATGCTACAGCCAGGCCACACCATTACCCATTTTTTACGTCGTGTGGCCGAAATTTTGTTTGAGGTTGTTTACAGTAAAAATTATTTGACGTAATTTTCAGGAACCAACGTAATTAATCGCAATTGTTGAATATTTTTTATTTTTACTTTTTTTTTTTTCAATTTATGGCCTTCTTGTACGTAAAGGCTCCGGCATTGTGTGTGTGTGTGTGTGTGCGTGCGTGTGTGGAGAGTGAGAGAGAGAGAGTGCAAATGGGGAAGGCAGGTGTAGGCACAAGTTGATGAATTGTTGCAAAGAATCTCAACGCATAGGCAAATACCATTTGGGGAACATGGGCAGACGCCAAAACCCTACTAAATAAATATATTGTTTGTATATATATATATTTAGATGAGTGTACTATAATTTATATCACAGGAGATATTATTTACTATTATATAAATATTATTTAGTATGATATAAATATTATTTATATCATATAATCACGTTATATGTAATTGTTATTTATGAAAAGAGGTAGGTCTATCTAATATTTTACTTATTGCAAATGTTATCCTTTCTCGTGAGGATTTGGATTGGAGATGAAGGAA
>JBAPLH010001437.1:370000-372500 GCA_037897445.1 Ceriops zippeliana | reverse complement strand
TTTTTTTTTTTTTTTTTTTTTTTTTTTTTTTTTTTTTTTTTTTTTTTTTTTTTTTTTTTTTTTTTTTTTTTTTTTTTTTTTTTTTTTTTTTTTTTTTTTTTTTTTTTTTTTTTTTTTTTTTTTTTTTTTTTTTTTTTTTTTTTTTTTTTTTTTTTTTTTTTTTTTTTTTTTTTTTTTTTTTTTTTTTTTTTTTTTTTTTTTTTTTTTTTTTTTTTTTTTTTTTTTTTTTTTTTTTTTTTTTTTTTTTTTTTTTTTTTTTTTTTTTTTTTTTTTTTTTTTTTTTTTTTTTTTTTTTTTTTTTTTTTTTTTTTTTTTTTTTTTTTTTTTTTTTTTTTTTTTTTTTTTTTTTTTTTTTTTTTTTTTTTTTTTTTTTTTTTTTTTTTTTTTTTTTTTTTTTTTTTTTTTTTTTTTTTTTTTTTTTTTTTTTTTTTTTTTTTTTTTTTTTTTTTTTTTTTTTTTTTTTTTTTTTTTTTTTTTTTTTTTTTTTTTTTTTTTTTTTTTTTTTTTTTTTTTTTTTTTTTTTTTTTTTTTTTTTTTTTTTTTTTTTTTTTTTTTTTTTTTTTTTTTTTTTTTTTTTTTTTTTTTTTTTTTTTTTTTTTTTTTTTTTTTTTTTTTTTTTTTTTTTTTTTTTTTTTTTTTTTTTTTTTTTTTTTTTTTTTTTTTTTTTTTTTTTTTTTTTTTTTTTTTTTTTTTTTTTTTTTTTTTTTTTTTTTTTTTTTTTTTTTTTTTTTTTTTTTTTTTTTTTTTTTTTTTTTTATTTTTTTTTTTTTTTTTTTTTTTTTTTTTTTTTTTTTTTTTTTTTTTTTTTTTTTTTTTTTTTTTTTTTTTTTTTTTTTTTTTTTTTTTTTTTTTTTTTTTTTTTTTTTTTTTTTTTTTTTTTTTTTTTTTTTTTTTTTTTTTTTTTTTTTTTTTTTTTTTTTTTTTTTTTTTTTTTTTTTTTTTTTTTTTTTTTTTTTTTTTTTTTTTTTTTTTTTTTTTTTTTTTTTTTTTTTTTTTTTTTTTTTTTTTTTTTTTTTTTTTTTTTTTTTTTTTTTTTTTTTTTTTTTTTTTTTTTTTTTTTTTTTTTTTTTTTTTTTTTTTTTTTTTTTTTTTTTTTTTTTTTTTTTTTTTTTTTTTTTTTTTTTTTTTTTTTTTTTTTTTTTTTTTTTTTTTTTTTTTTTTTTTTTTTTTTTTTTTTTTTTTTTTTTTTTTTTTTTTTTTTTTTTTTTTTTTTTTTTTTTTTTTTTTTTTTTTTTTTTTTTTTTTTTTTTTTTTTTTTTTTTTTTTGTTTGTTTTTTTTTTTTTTTTTTTTTTTTTTTTTTTTTTTTTTTTTTTTTTTTTTTTTTTTTTTTTTTTTTTTTTTTTTTTTTTTTTTTTTTTTTTTTTTTTTTTTTTTTTTTTTTTTTTTTTTTTTTTTTTTTTTTTTTTTTTTTTTTTTTTTTTTTTTTTTTTTTTTTTTTTTTTTTTTTTTTTTTTTTTTTTTTTTTTTTTTTTTTTTTTTTTTTTTTTTTTTTTTTTTTTTTTTTTTTTTTTTTTTTTTTTTTTTTTTTTTTTTTTTTTTTTTTTTTTTTTTTTTTTTTTTTTTTTTTTTTTTTTTTTTTTTTTTTTTTTTTTTTTTTTTTTTTTTTTTTTTTTTTTTTTTTTTTTTTTTTTTTTTTTTTTTTTTTTTTTTTTTTTTTTTTTTTTTTTTTTTTTTTTTTTTTTTTTTTTTTTTTTTTTTTTTTTTTTTTTTTTTTTTTTTTTTTTTTTTTTTTTTTTTTTTTTTTTTTTTTTTTTTTTTTTTTTTTTTTTTTTTTTTTTTTTTTTTTTTTTTCTTTTTTTTTTTTTTTTTTTTTTTTTTTTTTTTTTTTTTTTTTTTTTTTTTTTTTTTTTTTTTTTTTTTTTTTTTTTTTTTTTTTTTTTTTTTTTTTTTTTTTTTTTTTTTTTTTTTTTTTTTTTTTTTTTTTTTTTTTTTTTTTTTTTTTTTTTTTTTTTTTTTTTTTTTTTTTTTTTTTTTTTTTTTTTTTTTTTTTTTTTTTTTTTTTTTTTTTTTTTTTTTTTTTTTTTTTTTTTTTTTTTTTTTTTTTTTTTTTTTTTTTTTTTTTTTTTTTTTTTTTTTTTTTTTTTTTTTTTTTTTTTTTTTTTTTTTTTTTTTTTTTTTTTTTTTTTTTTTTTTTTTTTTTTTTTTTTTTTTTTTTTTTTTTTTTTTTTTTTTTTTTTTTTTTTTTTTTTTTTTTTTTTTTTTTTTTTTTTTTTTTTTTTTTTTTTTTTTTTTTTTTTTTTTTTTTTTTTTTTTTTTTTTTTTTTTTTTTTTTTTTTTTTTTTTTTTTTTTTTTTTTTTTTTTTTTTTTTTTTTTTTTTTTTTTTTTTTTTTTTTTTTTTTTTTTTTTTTTTTTTTTTTTTTTTTTTTTTTTTTTTTTTTTTTTTTTTTTTTTTTTTTTTTTTTTTTTTTTTTTTTTTTTTTTTTTTTTTTTTTTTTTTTTTTTTTTTTTTTTTTTTTTTTTTTTTTTTTTTTTTTTTTTTTTTTTTTTTTTTTTTTTTT